>JAOPSE010000252.1:0-357500 GCA_029449295.1 Zea luxurians
ATCAGATGGTGAACCAACGTCAAGGACCTAACAACCGGAACCAGCGTGGACAACAGCACCACCACCACCGCCACCACCTAATCCCAACATGGAGCAGTTCATCGCCGCCCAAATGCAGATTCTGCAAGGACTCACTGCTGCGGTTCAACAATTGCAACAGAACCAACAGAATCAGCAACCCCAGCAGCAGCAATATGCACCCCCGGCCAGAGATAAACACCGGGACTTCATGAGTCATCACCCGCCAACTTTCTCTCATGCGGTTGATCCTTTGGATGCCGATGACTGGCTTAAGGTTATCGGAAAGAAGTTGGACATCACTCAGTGCAACGACCGGGAGAAGGTCTTGTACGCCTCGGGAAGACTCGAGGGAGCTGCGTCCGATTGGTGGGATGCCTTCACAGCGGCACATCCCAATGCTGACACAATAACCTGGCAGGAGTTCCAAGAGAACTTCCGCACTCACCACATCCCCTCTGGAATCATGAAGCTGAAGAAGAAGGAGTTTCTTTCCCTTACTCAAGGGAATATGTCTGTCAGTGAGTATCGTGATCGCTTCACTCAGCTTTCACGTTATGCCCCTGAGGAAGTGGACACTGACGAGAAGCGCCAAGAGCGTTTTCTGGAAGGGTTGATTGGACCTCTGAACTATCAACTTCAGAGTCACACATTCCCCAACTTCCAGACACTCCTGAACAAGGCAATTGGCCTTGAGAGCAAAAGGAAGGAGCTATCTGACCACAAGAAAATTCCAAGGTCAGTCCAGCAGGAACACCCGGCCAAACAATGCTCAAGGTTCGCAGTTCCGCTCTGGAAATCAGGGTGGAAATAATTATCAAGTGCAACGCTCTGGACAGCAAGGCCAGAGAAACAACCAGAATCAGAATCAACAAAGAAGCAACCCCCAGACCAACCAGAGGTCTGGTGGAAATTCACAGAACCGTCAGGGTGGCACCAACAACACTCAGGCCAGAAACAACGCACCTGTCCAACCCAACGGCTGTTTCAAGTGCGGTGAACTAGGCCACTATGCTAACAATTGCCCAAGGCGCAACCAGCAAACACCTCAAAGGAGCAACACTCAGAGAAATGACCAGAGCACCCCCGCTCGTGGATCTGCTCAAAACAAGACTCCGCAGAACCAGAGCCGAGGAAGGGTCAATCACGTCACTGCGGAATCAGTGCCTGAGGATGCCGACATTGTGTATGGTATGTTCCTTGTTAACTCCATACCTGCATCAGTTTTTATTTGACTCTGGAGCATCACATTCATTTATAACTGAGTCATTTGTGGAAAAACATAACATACCTAAGTACCCTCTGAAGAGGATATTACACATTAGTTCACCGGGAGGTGACATGAAGGCCACACACTCATGCCCTCATGTTAATATCAAGATTCAAGGAATAGATTTTACAGTCGACCCAGTGGTCCTAGGATCCAACGGTATTGATGTGATTCTTGGATGCAACTGGTTGAAAAGTTGTGATGGAGTGATACGGTGTGCCAATGGAACAATTACGTTGACAAGTCCTCAAGGTGAAAGAATCCAAGTCAACATAGACAAGTCAACAGATGAAAAAGGGAAGACAGTGATCAATCACTTGGAAGAAAAGCCCTTGGAAAATATCAAAGTAGTGTGCGAATACCCAGACGTATTTCCGGAAGATTTACCAGGTATGCCACCTGACCGTGATATAGAGTTTCTATTGAATTAGTACCTGGAACCGCACCTATCTCGAAAAGACCTTATACAATGGATGGCAAAGATTTAGTAGAACTGAAGAAACAAATAGAAGAATTATTAGAAAAAGGTTTTATTCGCCCAAGTTCATCCCCTTGGGGAGCCCCAGTGCTGTTTGTGAACAAGAAGGATGGTTCGAGAAGAATGTGCGTTGATTATAGAAGTTTGAATGAAGTAACCATCAAGAATAAATACCCACTACCTCGGATTGAAGATTTATTCGATCAAATGAAGGGAGCTAAGATATTCTCGAAGATAGATCTGAGATCGGGATATCATCAGTTAAAGATCCGAGCAGAAGATGTACCGAAGACAGCCTTCACGACGAGATATGGATTATATGAGTTTTTGGTCATGTCATTTGGACTGACTAATGCACCAGCATACTTTATGAACTTGATGAATAAAGTATTCATGGAATATCTGGATCAGTTTGTGGTCGTATTCATTGACGACATACTGATATATTCTCCGAATGAAGAAACACACGAAGATCATCTAAGGCTAGTCCTACAAAAGCTTCGTGACAACCAACTGTACGCAAAACTCTCGAAGTGTGATTTTTGGTTGAAAGAAGTTGCTTTCTTAGGACATATTGTTACCGATGGTGGAATTAAAGTGGACCCAGGAAAGATAAGTGAAATACTAAATTGGAAGCAACCCCAGATGTGTCCAAGATCAGAAGTTTTCTTGGATTAGCAGGATACTATAGAAGATTTATTGAAGGTTTTTCCAAGTTAGTGAAGCCTCTTACTTCTCTACTGGAGAAAGGCAAAGAGTTCAAATGGGATGAAGCTTGTCAGAATTGTTTTGAGGAACTCAAGAAGAGGTTAACCACTGCACCAATACTGGTAATGCCAGACATCCACAAGGGATTTGATGTGTATTGCGATGCATCACACCTTGGACTTGGATGTGTGCTAATGCAAGAGGGAAAGGTGATTGCTTATGCTTCAAGACAGTTGAGGAAACATGAGAAGAATTATCCTACACATGATTTGGAATTAGCTGCCGTGGTGCATGCTTTGAAGATTTGGAGGCACTATATGATTGGAAACAAGTGCAAAATCTTCACGGATCACAAAAGCTTGAAATACATATTCACTCAGAAGGAACTCAACCTTAGACAGAGAAGATGGCTTGAGTTGATTAAAGATTATGATTTAGAAATACAATATCACCCCGGAAAAGCAAATGTAGTAGCTGACGCTTTGAGCCGTAAGGGTCAAGTGAACAACATCACTACTCATTTGATGTCACAGGAATTGTGCTGGGAAATGGAACGACTCAACCTTGGATTTCTCAATAATGTAGAAGCAACAGTGATGGAAGTCGAATGTACCTTGGGAGAAGAGATCCGTAAAGGACAAGAGTCCGATGAGAAGATTAAGGAAATTAAATCTTTGATTAGTTTGGGTAAAGCCCCAGATTTCACGGAAGATGAACAAGGCACAATATGGTTTAAGAAGAGAATCTGTGTACCGGAAATCGAGCACTTACGCCAACTTATTTTGAGAGAAGCTCATGATTCAGCTTACTCTATTCACCCTGGAAGTACCAAGATGTACCAGGACCTTAAGGAAAAGTATTGGTGGTACGGTTTGAAAAGAGATGTTGCTACTCATGTTGCATTATGTGACGTGTGTTAGCGAGTTAAAGCTGAACACCAAAGACCAGCAGGATTGCTACAACCTCTCAAGGTACCTGAATGGAAATGGGAAGAAATCAGTATGGATTTCATAGTTGGGTTACCCCGTACTCGAGATGGCTATGATTCAATATGGGTCATAGTAGACAGGTTAACCAAAGTGGCACATTTTATACCTGTGAAGACAACTTACTCAGGAGCCCAGTTAGCAGAATTATACATGTCAAGGATTGTTTGTCTGCATGGAGTACCGAAGAAGATCGTATCAGATCGAGGAACCCAGTTTACCTCGCGCTTTTGGAAAAGACTTCATGAGTCCATGGATACCAAGCTAAACTTTAGTTCAGCTTATCATCCTCAAACGGATGGGCAAACGGAAAGAACAAACCAAGTCTTGGAAGATATGCTAAGAGCTTGCGCTCTAAAGCATGGTAGAAGCTGGGATAAAAGTTTGCCTTATGCAGAATTTTCATATAACAACAGTTATCAAGCGAGTCTCAAAATGGCACCGTTTGAAGCACTATATGGACGAAAGTGTAGAACACCACTTTATTGGAATCAGACTGGAGAAAGTCAAGTATTTGGTCCAGAAATTCTCCAAGAGGCGGAAAAGCAAGTACAAATTATCAGAGAAAATTTGAAGACAGCACAGTCAAGACAGAAGAGCTATGCTGATAATAGAAGAAGAGAATTGATGTTTGAAGTAGGAGACTTTGTCTACCTTAAAGTTTCACCGATGAGAGGAATGAAAAGGTTTAAGGTTAAAGGAAAATCACCTCGCTATATTGGCCCATTCAAGATTTTGGAAAGAAAAGGTGAAGTAGCCTACCAGTTAGAGCTACCCGATAGATTATCCGATGTGCATGACGTATTCCACGTATCACAACTCAAGAAGTGCTTGAGAGTACCCGAGGAACAGTTACCCATGGAAGAACTGAATGTTAATGAGGATTTGACCTATTCGGAGTACCCGATCAGAATTCTAGAAACATCTCGCAGAATTACGCGGAGTAAAGTCATTAACATGTGCAAAGTCCAGTGGAGTCATCATTCGGAAGATGAGGCCACTTGGGAAAGAGAAGATGAACTCAGAGCAGAATTTCCCAGTTATTCTCGGAAGTTTCTTAATCTCGAGGACGAGATTCTTTTTAAGAGGGGTAGGTTTGTAACACCATAAAAACCATCAATTAAAATAATAAATTTAGTTATTATATTAATTAGGGTAATAAAATTTTTAGTGTTTAATTGTTCATTTGCATCGTTTTCTTTGCATGCACTTGATTGATTATCGGATGATTGTTGTTAATTTCCTTTTAAAAAGAAATCTTAGTAATTAAACAATAATTAAGAAAAATAATAATTATTAGTCTAAAAATGAGTATTTTGTTTATAAACATTTTTGGTGAATTTTTGTAAATTTTGAGCTCTTTAAATAAGCGTTTCAGAATTAAAAAAAAACTAAACCTACCGGCCCACATAGGGGCCCATGCCCCAAACCCTAAAAAAAATTTCAGCGTGCGCGCGCGCTGCCAGGGCAGAGCCCCAGCGCCGCCGCCTCCCTCTTCTCTCCCTCACCTCTCTCTCTCTCTCGCTACTCTCTCTCTCTCCCTTTTTCTCTCTCCCTCGCCGCTTCTCTCTCTCACGCACCCGTGCGAGCCGAGCGCGAGCAGCCGCTCAGGCGCCCTGCGAGCCGCGCTCCCCCAGCCGCCTCTGTCGCGCGACGCCGACCCGCGTCCCTGCCCTCGCACGCGCGCGCCCCGCCATGCGCAGGCCGGCCGAGCCGGGACTCTGCCGCGCCGACCTGCCGCGACCAAGACGTCCGAAGTCGCGAGCCCCTGCATCGACCACGCGCAAGCACACGAGCCGACGCCCGCGCGCGAGCAGCGCACTGTCCACCCGCGAGACCGCGTCCGTTTCTTGCGTTATGGACTTCATTTCTTCCGTTTCTCCTCTCCCATTCCTCAAACAATTGATGCCGAGCCATTGATGGCCACGAAGGACAGCCAACGCCCATTGAAGCTCCATGGGCAGTGACCTCTCCTCTCCCCTCCCTCTCTCTATAAAAGGAACAGCAGAGCCTCCCCATTTCTTCCTACTCGAATTTGTCTCTCTCTCTAGTGCTCCTCGCTTATCGCTAGTGCCGCTGCTTGTCGTTCGTCGCCGTAGTTCGCCGGAGTTTGCCGCTCGTCGCCGGAACCCGTGGAGTTCGCCGGAGCTACGCCATCCGCTGTCCGTAGTCGAGCCCCGCTCTCCGTCGATCCGTCTCCATCACACGCACGACCCGAGGTTGTTGGCGACCCGAATTATTTTGTATATTTTATAAATTACTTTTGATTCGATCCATGAGTTGCATATTTTGTTTGTTGTATGAACACATGTGAGTCGCGACATTATGTACATGTGTATGGTGTTATGGAATTTTTGGTTGAGATATGCAATTATTAGTACCGTTATCTTTCATATTAATCGATGCGATGATTTTTGGATTTGAGAATATGACGTAGATTAATAGTCACGTTGGCGATAAAAATGCTAGATAGGAATTTTTGTAGTTAAATTGGTCACAATAAATTTAGAAACTACTTGGAGAATTATAGGTGCATTTTTGATGGATTAGAAAATGGTATAGAACTCATGTCATTTGATTAATATAGGATTTTAGATGATTTATCTAATTATTTTATTAGCATATTTTTTTATAAAGAAAGGAGAAAATATCATTAGTAGATGGCAAATAGGTTTTGCTAGTCAAATAAACATGTTCACAGATTTAGAACTTAAAATTTTAGAGTACTAGTTTATGTCAAATAACCTCGCTTGTGTTAGAAAATATTCAATTAGTAGTTTATGTAGATTTTTAGAATATTAATATTATTAAATTCATTCTTGCTACACTAACTAATTTGAGTTAGAAAATGTATTGATTTATTTATTAGTATTAATAGATAAATAAGTATGCGTTCACCGTTGCTTACATTATGATTCTGACTTATAGACAAGACTCGCACGCTCATGCGCAATATAATTATATTGGTTATTCGCTAAGAAATAGTAAATATTTTATTGACGTTGAAACAATATAGTCCAACGTAATCTAAATAGTAGAGATAAAATTGTAGTTTAAGTTAGTTCTTTAATACAATGGTTATGTGATTTATAAATAATATTTTAACAATTGATATAATTTCCTTTTAGAAAGAAAGACTAAAACTAGAATGTGACCCGTGTTTTACGATAGAGATAATTATTTAGTAAATAAACTAGATTCCCTAGAATTTGGGTTAAAGTTGTATCTATGATTTTAAATGAATTTATATTAGTATGCATATCCATAGTCGAATTGTCATACAAGTTTTCTAGTAAGATAATGAAACAAAGTAGTTAGTTATAGCAAATAAATTGATCGTTGATATGGTTAAGATTTATAGGGTAGATACAAATCATGTTTTGCATTCCTTCTTATAAATGTGATTTGTTTAAATGTATGTTTTATTGTATGATGTATGCTTCACCTATGTAATGGTGTATGTTTATTTATTGGTGAATGTTTCTTTTGTATGTACGATGTGCGACGCTATTAGAAACTGATTGTGTGGTAGAGGACCCAAATACGTTTGAGACGAGACGCAGGACGATTTTGTGCAAGGCAAGTGGATTCTCCCTCTGCATATTCTGTTTGTACCTATTCACTGCATATAATAATGTTTACCTTTTTGATATGTTGCATAATTTGATGGTTTACCTAATTAAGGATTTCCTAGATTTACTACCTGTATTCCTTGTTTAACCTGGGAAAATAATTAAGCTGTGCAAGATTCATGCTACCGCTCAACTTAATGATTCTTAATGTCACTCTTTAATTGGTTTTAATGTTCCAAAAATGTTAATTGGCAATTATGACATTAACCCGATGGTTAAGATAATTTTATTACAAATTTAATTGGAACATGGAGTGACCACCCAGGATAACAGTGCAACCACGAGTGCTATCATGGCTCTGGCTTTGGTAATTAGCTCTATATGCTTAGTGCCTAGCAACCTTACCTGAAAGATGGGCAAGAGGGGGAGCGGTAGGTGCTGGCAGCCCACGTTAACATGGGGTCGTATTCTTGGCTAAGGTACTTCACCCAGGGGGGCCACCACCATCTTCTTAGAAACCTTAGCGGGTTGCTTCGTATTAAGGTATTTTGTGAAAACCTCATAATGGATCCCTAGCCATTCACCTCGGCAGTGTCTAAGGGTCCGATCAACCCGGGCTAGATGGGATACATGGCTTGTGGGTAAAGTTGTACCCCCTCTGCAGAGTGTAAAACTGATATATCAGCCGTGCTCCCGGTTATGAGCGACCTGGACTCCTCACATGATAATTGAACTTAAAGATGGACATAAATTGAGATCCGATGATCTGCCCACAGTTTGCTTAAGTGGTTTCACTTAAGTGTTCTTGTTATATTCATATTCCTTTGTTTAATTGGGATATTTGGGATTCACTCTTGTTAGTAAGGCAGGTGTTGATAATAAAATATTGACCAACTAAAATGCTTACTGCTCAACCTTAGCCTCACCTTGTTATACCTGCATTAATTTTTCCCCCACTTGCTGAGCCCCGACCATAAGTGAGCTCACCCTTGCTAATATTTTGATCAGAGGGTGATGCTGGAGACTTTGATGGAGAATTTATCGACGAGGAATTCTAAGTCTAACGATGCGCCGGTCAACTTCCTGTGGAAGATTGCCCAGTTGTTTATTTCCGCTCTACTTTGATGTGATACTTGTTTAAGACACAATGTCTCAGATGATGTAATAAAGTTTTATACTCTCTTTACGCCTTATTGCATTGTCTTTTGATATATTACACTTGTGACGTCAACATATGTGTGGAAATGGATTCTGGCACACATATGGTATGCGCTCGGTTTCTACCCCCTGGAACCGGGTGTGACACTCACCTTATGGTATTCATCCCTACACAATGAAGCTAGAAGAACAGTAGTAGCTTGTGCATTCTTGTGAATTTGCTCATTAATGAACATGGGACTATCCGTACTATCAAAGTGCATTCCACTCTCTACTATCCCCCATATGCTTGGATGGAGAGAGAACAAGTGATTACGCATTTTGTGACTCCATAATCCGTAATCCTCTCCATCAAAGTGAGGAGGTTTACCAAGTGGAATGGAGAGTAAATAAGCATTTGTACTTTGCGGAATACGAGAATAATCAAAAGAAAAGTTTGAATTGACCGTTTTCTTTTTCTCGTTGTCGCCATCGTCCTTTTGGGAAGAAGAGGACTCGTCGCTGTCGTCGTAGTAGATGATCTCCTTGATGCGCCTTGTTTTCTTCTTCTTCCCGTCTTTTCTTTTGTGGCTCGAGCCCGAGTCAGTGGACTTGTCATCTTTCAGCTCATTGAAGATTGACTCCTTCTCGTTGTTGTTGACCACCATCCCCTTTCCCTTAGGATCCATCTCTTTGGGCGATTAGTCCCTTTCTTGAAGAGAACGGCTCTGATACCAATTGAAAGCACCTAGAGAGGGGGGTGAATAGGTGATCCTGTAAAAACTTGAAACTTAATCCACAAAGCTTGATAAGAGGTTAGCACAATATAGCCAAGTGGCTAGAGAGGAGTTCTCGCAAGACATGATAACCACAAGAAGATCAACACATATAGGCACAGTGGTTATCCCGTGGTTCGGCCAAGTCCAACACTTGCCTACTCCATGTTGTGGCGTCCCAACGGACGAGGGTTGCAATCAACCCCTCTCAAGCGGTCCAAAGACCCACTTGAATACCACGGTGTTTTGCTTTTTACTATATCCCGCTTGCGAGGTATCTCCACAACTTGGAGCCTCTCGCCCTTACACTTTGATGTTCACAAAGAAGCACGGAGTAAGGGAGGGATGAGCAACGCACACAAGACACAAAATCAGAGCGACAATACGCACACAAGTCACAACACGAGCTTTCAACACAACTCAAGGAGTTCTCTACTCAAATGGAGCTCTAGTTGCTATCGCAAAGAATCAAATGCGTGGAATTGAAGTCTTGGTGCTTAGGAATGCTTAGGGAATGCTTGGTGTTCTTCTTCCATGCGCCTAGGGGTCCCTTTTATAGCCCCAAGGCAGCTAGGAGTCGTTGAGAGCATTCCAGGAAGGCATTTCTTGCCTTCTGTCGCCTGGCGCACCAGACAGTCCGGTGCAGATTTCTTTCCTTCTTTGGCGAAGCTGACCGTTGGAGACTCAGAGCCATTGGTGCACCGGACACACACCGGACAGTCTGTTGCCCCCTTCTGACCGTTGGCTCTGCCACGCGTCGCGCACGGATTATGCGGCCGACCGTTGGCCCGGCCGACTGTTGGCTCACCGGACAGTCCGGTGCACCACCGGACAGTCCGGTGAATTATAGTCGTATGCCGCTGTCGAAGTCCCGAGAGCAGCCTTTTCACCAGAACCAGCATGGCGCACCGGACACTGTCCGGTGCACCCAGACCGAGCTGCATTTTGGCTGTACTTAGCCAGCTTTTCTCCAAAACCATTTCTCATGTTTCTAGCACTTAGACACAATACATTAGTCTTCAAATCAATGTACCAAGTCTAGAAACATACCTCTACTCTTGATTTCCACTTCTTGAGTCCTTTGCACAATTTAACATTTAGGCACTTGTGTTGGACACATAATCACCAAAATACTTAGAAATGGCCCAAAGGCACATTTCCCTTTCAGTACCCAGGGTCATCCCTAACTCTGCGTGCTCTGGGGCGGCTGTCGAACCCTTCCGAGGGGCCAGCCTTCGAACCCCTGATCAGTAATGGGCTCGGAGCCCAAGTGCTCTGGGCGATTGCCGAACCCCGGAGGGCGCAACCTTCGAACCCCTGATCAGTAGGAGGGCTCAGGGCCCATTTCCCTCGCTAGGAAGGATCCTTTTTCGAAAATATCCCCTTTCCCGGTCCCTGTAGCTAGAGATAGAGAGGGAAAGAAAAAGGACATGAATTTAAATAAGGCGACGCACCTTTTTTGACGTGGTCATCATGACGGAGGTGAAACGGCGCCCGCTTCTCCTGCCGGAGGTGTCGCTTGCCCTGCCAAGGAGTTAATGCAACGGGACGGGCGATTCGTGGGGCGTCTGTTGCACGTGCGCAAGCCGTTCGAGGAACAGAAAGACCGTTTCACCTTCGAGTTTGAATTTCACGATGGGTTCGGGAGAAGCTTTGGGTGGATCTCGCCCGGGCCTTTATATACTCAGAAGAGGGACCGGTGGTGGTACTTTACCCTGCCATTTGCGCTTGCCCTCTGCTTTGGTTTCCGCAACCTAAGAGAGTAGCCAGAGAAATGGAAACCACGCACCTCATCCCTTCTGCCTTCACCACCTCCGTTCGGCGATGGCTGACAAGGTGACCATCATTCCACCGCGTGACCCGTGGCCTTTCTCCACCATCGCTGTGGAGGATCTAGAGACCCTCGTTGCCGATGGTCTGCTCTGTCCCCTCTCTGGTGGGCCACAGCCGGAGTGGATGGCTCCCACGAGCGAGGCTGGCCCGACTCTGCCGTCGGGGTATGTGGTCAGTTTCATCCCCTTCCATGAGCGGGGGTTTGGAGTGCCAGCGAGCCGCTTCATGCGGGCGCTCCTGCACCACTACGGGGTGGAGCAGCATAACTTCAACCCCAACTCTATCGCGCAAGCGGCCGTCTTCGCGACGGTTTGTGAGGGTTTTCTAGGGATTGATCCTCATTGGGACCTATGGACCCACCACTTTTCCGTGGAGTTCTTTGACGCGACGACAGAGGCGAAGAAGGTCCGTATGGCGGTGCGGGCCGGTGGCTACACCCTTCAGCTGAGGCCGGGGCGCGCGCAGTAGTACATCCTTGCCACCCTAGCATCTTCAAACAAGGGGTGGCAGAACTGGTGGTTTTATCTCCAGAACAACGGCGGGATGCTTCCGCCGTTTTCTCAACGAGTGGTGACCGCCGCTGGCACTAACTGGCGCTGGCGGGCCACGCGCGAGAACCAGGAGAACCTCCAGCCTATTCTCCAGGCCTTGCAGAAGTTACGAGATGCGGGCCTTACTGCTGCGGGGGTCGTCGCCGCTATCCATCGTCGGAGGGTGCTCCCTTTGGCCGAGCGGCGGTTGCGGCTCGCGGAGATGAAGCCGAGGGTTGATTCAGAGGACTCGCGGATGTCCTCGACCTCCCTCTCCACCAACGACCTCCTCAAGCGGGTAACAAATACGGTAGGGAGACCGGATGCCAGCGCCCTTAGCCAGCCCACGATGCGTCCCGATTGTGGGTATGTGTCCTTGGTAAGTGTCTGATCCTCCTTCTGTTTTGTGCCGAGTTTTCTACGCCCTTGATTCTTACTGTTGGGATTTTTGTTCGTCCCTAGGGGTTGAGGATTTATAAACCCGTCCGGCCACCGGTCCCAGAGGACGCGGTGGACCGAGCCACGCGGAGGATTGCCACGGAGAAGGAGAAGGAGAAGAAGGACACGGAGAAGGCCCGAGCTCGCGAGAGGATGCTAGCTCGGGAAGCCTTGGAGAAGCATCGTCGGAGGCAGGCGAGGGACGGGCTCCCGAGGGAGTCATCACCGGAGACGCCTGACGACGATAATGATGATGACGATGATGACGACGAAGACGACGACATGGCGGCCCGACTTGGCCTCAACCTAGACCCGAGGCTGGGCTAGGGGTCGCCGAGCCAGCCCCCAAGTGGGCTGGCACCATCAGTGCCTGGGGCCAGGACACCAAGGTCCCAATCCGAGAAGCGGAGGCAGGCCGAGGGGATACTTGACCCCTTGGTCGAGGTAACTATTGTGACTCCGGGGGGTCAGGCTGATCTGCCCGTCCCCCAAGAGCAGGTGCCCGCGCTGGCCGCATAGGAGGCCGGTCCCTCGGCCGTCGTGACGACGCCTGGGCAGGCCGCTCCCTCGGCGCCTCAGGCGTCCGAAGCGGAAACGGTGCCGAAGCCGGCGGCGGGGCAACCTTCGGCAGCGCCTACGGGGGTAGGGCCCAAGGGGCCTCCCCACAGGCACGATTGGCCGTGGTCCAGAGCAGGTAAGCATCTGAGGATACCCCTGTTTCGGTTTTTTCACTATGTGTCTTGAACTTGCCGTCTCTCTCTTTCAGCAAGCGAAGGCAGGGCTTGGCTGGTCTGGCCCCAAGGAAGGCCCTTAAGACAAAGCCGGCTTCGACGGCCGGTGCTGCGGCGCGCCAAGCCGGTTGGTTGGCCTCCGCACATGGTGCCCTCCAGCGGGGGGCCCAGGCAGCACGAGTTGCCATGGGGCAAGCCTCCCCGGCTGACCTCCCTGTTAGGGCGGCCATCGTGCCGGGGCCATCGCTGATTCGCCCGCGGAGCCGCCCGTCGCCGCCGATGTCGGGATGGTTGAGGCGCCGCCGCCTGTGGTCATCCCCGACCTCCCAATTCTCGGCCACGAGGAGGGGGCGGCCGTCGTTGCCGAGGTTGGCGATCGGAGGCTCGACACCTTAGCCGAGGAGAGGCCCAGCACATCGATGGCGGTGGTACCCGATGTATCGGCTGCAGGGGGACCTGACGCCTCAGTGGAGGGGGGTGCAGTACCGTGGCCCGTCTTGGGGAGCAGCAGCCTTATCCCCGCGCAGCTCAACCCCAATGAGTGGGGTGGGCAGCCACTCCTGTTCTAGAGCCACGCTACCTCGGACCCGGAACCCCTCCTCTCCCTCAATGATGAGCTGGAGGAGAGGTCTCGGGATAGTTTCCATGAGTATACCGAGGCGACGATGAGGTCGCTTCGGTCGACCATGGAGATCCTTTCCAGGGACGTTCCTAGGGTCTTCCAAGTAAGGATTTGGATGTACACCTTTCGTGACCAGGGCATTCTTCGTAATATCCTGTTTTCCCTCCTTAGGAACTTGCGGACGTGAGCACCGCCAAGTCGCTATTCCTTCGCCGCGAGAGGGACGTCTGGGATTCGCTGCGGTCCCAGCGAGCCATGCTTACCGAGGCCAATGAGCGCCTCGCCCAACAGAGCACCGAGGTGGCGGACCTTTGGCTGCTCTGCGATGAGCTGAAGTCGGAGGCAGCATCAGCACGAGCGGAGGCTTTATCGGCCCGGGAGCAGGTGGCTTCCCAGACCGAGGAGATGCGGCAACGGCAGCTGGAGCTTGGCCAGGCTATCGGCGAGCGGGACCAATCTCGGAGCCAAGCTACCGAGGCCGTGAGCCGGGCTGAGGCCCTTAGGGGTCAGCTGGCTGAGGCTAAGGAGCGGTTAGCCGAGGCGTCTGCTCGGGCCGAGACCCCTGCAGAGAGCCTGGCCGAGGCCATCGGGTCTGCCGAGTCCGCCCAAGCCGAGGCCTCGCAGCAGCGTGCCCGGGCCGAAGGTATGCTTTGCCCGCTCTGCGACTTTGTTTTTGTCTCCATTCTTCTCCTTGCGTCTGAAGAATGTTGTCCTCCTGTCTGCAGGGTCCGAGATGGCTCTTGACGAGGCCGTCAAGAACTGCAAGGCGCTTGCCGAGGCGGCTGAGCAGAAGGAGGCCGACCGTGTGGCCATGTCCGAGGCTATCTCGGCCTTTTGCCAGGCCTTCGGCCTCGACGGTGTCTCCTTAGGTAGCTCCCCCTAGAGTCATCTGCGGGCCTTGGGCGGCCATGTGCATGACAGACTCCGCGGGGCGCTGCACCACGGCATTAGGCAGGCCTTCGCCGTGTTCGCTTCCCACTACGATGTGCATTTGGAGCGGGTTAGCGAGGGGTACTGCTTACCCGATGAAGAGGAGGCTGCCTTAGCCAAGGTCCAGAGGCTTGACGCGGCTGTCGAGGGCCCGAGTGCGGTGCTGGCTTCCTCCTTTGAGGTGGAGATCCTTCCGCTCGTATCGCCGTCCGAGGCCGGGCCGGTTTCTACCGAGGGTGGAAATGACGCTGTCACACCCGGTTTTAGAAGGCAAACCGAATGCGAACCATGTACGTGTCAGGATCAGCAATTCACGTACACAGTAGTTTACATAACATGGACATCATCACACAGTGCTCAAATAGTATTAAAAGGGAAATAATAGTCGATTACATCATATGTCTGAGACATCCATATAGTATTTACAATAATCAAAGTGCGAAAAACGAAACATAGATAACACGGCCTTCACAGGCAGCCGACTAGGGGTTGCCGCTAACCCACACCTAGAACTCGTCGTAGTCTTGTAACTCCTGGAAATCTCCTTCCACGGCTTCATCTTCTCCTGAGCAGTGGTTGCAACGCGGACAACCTGGGGGGGGGGGGTTTGGTGTGTAGAGCAAGGGTGAGTACACATCAACATACTCAGCAAGCATCCTGTTTAGCTGTAGTGGACTAGCTTTATGTGGGGATAACTCAAGCAGTTGCTTTTAGTTGGTCAGGTTATTACTTACTAGTAGAAAGCCAAGTTTTAACATTAACCCAAGTTATTAACCCAATGTATCCTTTCCAAACGGAAAGAATACCACTTACCAGCACCATAGTCATAACCAGAACCATCAATCTCATTGCCACCTGTACCAAAATGTCTCTGATCAAGTATCACTAATCTCTGGAGCTCCCTTGGCCGCTCATAACCGCGAGCACGGCTGATATATCAGTTTTCATAACACTCTGCAGAGGTTGTGCACTTTACCCATAAGCCATGATTCCCTCTTGCCTTGGGCCGATCAAACCCTTAAACACTACCAAGGTGAATAGGCAGGGTTTCACTACGTAGCCTTTACAAAGATTCCCCAGGGCTGTAGCCACCCGTTAGGTTTCCTAAATGTACCGCACTCCTCCCCAAAGGACAAATCCACCTTGGCAGAGCGAGCCGCATACACCGAGCCCCATTGACGGCACGACGGCTAAGTGATCTACCCCCCGGTTCCTCCAATTATTCAGCTAAGGGCGTCCCATTCCACCCTCATGGTTGCACTGTTTTCCCGGGCGGTCATCCATTGAACAGGTCCTTACGGAGAGGCACTCGAGAAACCGCTCGAGTCCCCTTGAAGGTCACAAGTATGATCATAAATAAGAAGGGGAAAACAGCGTATCATAGATAATCACATCATGTTCATTGATTAGAGTTGAGCAATAGCATCAGACTAAGCAGTAATAATCCGACCCAAATAGGTAAACAAGGACATGGATAACAAAAGCTAGTCAATCCTTAGGTATAATTGTGTAATGCGGGGGGGTGAATTAAAGAATGAATAGGACTGAGATGGGTCAAAGGACACTTGCCTCCACCAACCGACTGCTGCTCAGGGGCTTCTTCTACGGTTTCCTCGGGCTCTTCGACCGGATCGTTCTCTATGCGATTGCAAGCATACATACATCCATCCATTCAAATTAGGAAACAAACAGTACACCATACAAGGGAACAAATAAAGTGATTATGCATAAAGTATGACATTCGATATCGCATTCATTATGGTTAGAAAGAAACGGGAAAAGGTCTCGCAGGGGGGGTTAAAGCTTATGCACTAACGATTAGTTACAATTGGTTCTAACAAAAGAATTTAGTTATATGCACTAATGGAAACCTAGTCATTTTTAGTTGATCAACATTGAACTAGATAAACAATTGATTATATGAATTAACTAGCGTAACGGAATTCTGAATTAAGTTTCCTATTTCAATAACATGAACAATGATTAGCCTGCCTAAAATAAAAATAGCTAACAATAATAAAAGAACATAAAATAAGATAAAATAAAATAAAATAAAATAAATAAAAAAAGGGGGCGGTTGAACCGGCCTGGGGCAGGGGCGGGGCGGCTCGCAGGGGGGGGCGGCCGAGCTGGGCAGGGCGCGCGGGGGGGGGGGGGGGCGGCCGAGCTGGGTAGGGCGCGCGGGGGGGGGGCGGCCGAGCTGGGGCGGCTGGGCCGGCTGAGGCGGGGGCCGAGCCGGCGGCTGAGCCGGGGCGGGCGGGCGGCCGGACCGGGGGCGCGCAGGGGCGGCGGCGGCCGAGCCGGCCATGGAGGCGGCCGAGCTGGCCAGGGCGCGGGGCGGTTGGGCCGGGGAGGGAGAGGAGGGGAGAGGGGAGAGAAGAGGAGAGGGGGAGGGCTCACCGGGGACGGGGACGGGCGGCCGAGCTGCAGGGGCGGGGGCGGCCGAGCTGCAGGGGCGGCGGCCGAGCTGCAGGAGCGGGGCTAGGGTAGGGGGCGGCGGCTAGAGGGAAAATGGGAGAAAAGGAGGGAGAGGGAGAGGGATAAGGGGAAGAGAGGGGGCGGCTGGGCCAATTAGGCCCAAAGGAGGGCGCGCGGGGGGGGGCGGTTGGGCTGGGGCGGCTGGGCCGGCTAGGGACGGCCCACGGCGCGGGAGAGAGAAAAGAGAGGAGAGAGAGAGAAAGAAAAAGAAAAAGAAAAAAAAGTTTTTCTCCTTTTCGAAATCCGGTCTTCCTAGATGAATGCACTTACATTTCTAAGCAATCAAAAAAAATGTATGGTCCGGCATGGCATCAAACAATATAAAGTATCTTAGGGTTTTGCTTTACACGGGAGTTCCAAGCCGAATCCCGCTATAACTTTAGAAAAGATCAAGGTTTAGCGAGAAGAAAAAGAAAAAGAAAGGGTAACGCCCGAATTTGGCGAGTGAAGAAAAGAAAAAATTCAACTGCAAAAATTCGGGGCGTTACAAACCTATCCCCCTTAAAAGAATCTCGCCCCCGAGATTCAGGGTTGGCTAGCAAAGAGCTCTGGGTACTTGGCCATCAGATCATCTTCACGCTCCCAGGTTGCTTCTTCCTCAGAGTGGTGATTCCATCTGACTTTGCACATTCTGATGGTCTTCCTTCGGGTGACTCTGTCTGCAATCTCAAGGATCTGCATCGACTTCTCAACGTAGGTCAAGTCCTCCTGGACTTCAAGACCTTCCACTGGCAACTGCTCTTCTGGCACACGCAAACACTTCTTCAACTGAGACACATGAAAGAGATCATGCACGGCAGACAAATTCTCTGGCAGGCTGAGCTGATAGGCCACTTCTCCACGCCTTGAGAGAATTTGATACGGACCAATGTAGCAGGGTGCTAGCTTGCCTTTCACTCCAAACCTTCTGACTCCTCTAATCGGTGACACTTTCAGATAGACAAAGTCTCCGACTTCGAAACTCAGCTCTCTTCTTCTTGTGTCTGCATAGCTTCGCTGCCTCGATTGCGCTATCTTCAGATTCTCTCGAACCATCTTGATGTTCTCTTCAGCTTCAAGCAGAATGTCTGGCCCAAACACCTGCTTTTCTCTAGGTTGATCCCATTGCAACGGAGTTCTACAACTCCTTCCATAGAGCGCCTGAAAAGGTGACATCTTCAAACTGGCCTGGTAACTGTTGTTATAGGAAAACTCTGCATAAGGCAATCGCTTGTCCCATCCGGACTGATCTTGCAACGCACAGGCTCTCAACATGTCTTCAAGAATTTGATTGGTTCTTTTAGTCTGACCATCTGTCTGCGGGTGATAAGCTGAACTGCAATTCAAATGCGTGCCCAAGGCTTCATGCAACTGCTGCCAGAAATGAGAGGTGAACTGTGTTCCTCTGTCTGACACTATCTTCTTTGGCACACCATGAAGACAAATGATCCGAGACATGTACAACTCTGCCAATACTGCACTGTTGTAGCTGGTCTTGACAGGTATGAAGTGGGCTGACTTGGTTAAGCGGTCCACCACTACCCAAATGGAATCGTAGCCGGCTCAGGTGCGAGGCAATCCGACTATGAAATCCATACCGATCTCATCCCATTTCCACTGAGGAATTTGCAACGGTTGCAACAATCCAGCTGGTCTCTGATGTTCGGCCTTGATTCGCCGACAACTATCACACATAGCCACATGCTCTACGATTTCCCTTTTCATTCCATACCACCAGAATTTCTTCTTCAGATCCTGATACATCTTTTCACTTCTTGGGTGAATCGAATAAGCTGTCTCATGAGCTTCCTTGAGAATCAACTCCCGAATAGACTGGACATTGGGAACACACAAGCGGTCCTTGAACCATATCACACCTTCAACATCTTCTCGAAAATCCTTGCCTTTGCCTTCCAGAATCAGTCGCCAGATCTCACTGATCTTCTCATCATTCTTCTGCTCTTCTTTGATTTCCCGCTCCAAGGTAGGTTCCAGCTCAACTGTGACTCCTCGCGAATTATTCAGAAAACCGAGGCTCAACCTGTCAAACTCCTTGGCCAACTCATAAGGCATCGGACGAGCGACCATCAAATTGACTTGACTCTTCCTGCTCAAAGCATCTGCCACTACGTTTGCTTTGCCTGGATGGTAATGAATCTCCAACTCATAGTCTTTGATCAACTCTAACCATCTTCTTTGCCTCATATTCAGTTCTGTCTGAGTGAATATGTACTTCAGACTCTTGTGGTCTGTGAAAACATCGCATTTCAGTCCATACAGATAGTGCCTCCATGTCTTCAGTGCGTGAACCACTGCTGCCAACTCTAGATCATGGATTGGGTAATTCTTCTCATGAACTTTCAACTGTCGGGACGAGTAAGCCACAACTCTTCCCTCTTGCATCAACACACATCCCAAACCAGTGTAACAAGCATCACAATACACCGAGAAGGGCTTGTGCACATCAGGCAAGACTAGGACAGGCGCTGTAGTCAACTTCTCTTTCAGCGCTTCAAAGGACTCTTGACATTTCTGGGTCCACTTGAACTCAACCTTGTTCAACTTTGCATACAACTGGTGCTCTCGCAATCTCTGCAATACCATCCTCAAATGATCTGCATGCTCTTCTTCGCTTTGAGAATAAATCAGAATGTCATCAATGAATACCACCACAAACTTATCAAGATAATCCATAAATACACTGTTCATCAAGTTCATAAAGAAGGCTGGTGCATTTGTCAAACCAAAAGACATCACTGTGAACTCATACAACCCATACTTGGTAATGAATGCTGTCTTCGAAATGTCTGAAGGTCGAATCCTGAGCTGATGATAACCCGACCTCAGATCTATCTTGGAAAACACACTGGCTCCTCTCAACTGGTCGAACAGATCTTCTATTCTGGGCAAAGGGTACTTGTTCTTGATTGTGACTTCATTTAGAGCTCGGTAATCGATACACATCCTTTTGGTGCCATCTTTCTTTTCCACAAATAGGACAGGGGTGGCCCAAGGCGAGGTGCTTGGCCGAATGTAACCTTTCTCTGACAGCTCATCAATCTGCTTCTTAAGCTCAACCAACTCGGGTCCAGATATTCTGTAAGCTCTCTTATAGATGTGGGCGGTTCCAGGAAGAAGCTCTATGGCAAACTCAACTTTCTGCTCTGGTGGCATACCCGGTAGTTCCTTGGGAAACACATCTGGAAACTCAGACACAGTCTTGATCCTCTCAATTGGGTCTGCTTCACTGCTATCGACAGCCATCTGATAACAACTTCCTTTCTTCGGCTCAGGCGGGACTAACTCGGTCACCACTTCCTCTCCTAGTGGGGACACCAACTTGATTGTCCTCTTATCACAACTGATAACTGCCTGATACTTATCTAGCCAATAAATCCCTAGGATGACATCTATTCCCTGAGCACCCATTACTATGAGGTTAGCGGGAAACGCTATCCCCCTTATTTCCACACATACATTCAAACAAATGCTATCGGCTTGAATTCTACCATCGGCTGAGTCAATTTGAATGGGGGTTGACATGGTAGTAATCGAAAGATTATGTGCTTTTACCCATTGTAATACCCAAATGGCAAGAGTAGTGGAAAGTCCAAGAATTGAGGGATATAAAGAGTTTAATTGACCACTTGTGTTATTATTTCCATTTTTGCATATTTCAAACCATGGAATTATCCTTGGCTAACAATAAATGTACTAAATAAAAGAATGATGCATCATGTTGGAGTTTAACTGCTTGTGCATTTAATTATAAAAATAAACATAATAAAAACACATTAATAGTGAAAAGGAGGTTTTGCCCTAATTTATAAACTTGGAAATTTGGAAAAGAAAGTGTACAAACATAAATAAACCTTATATTTCCCAAACAAATATTTCTTAAATTCACAATATAATCTGAGCACAAAATCTGCATAGAAGTTTGAATTTAAAACTTGAATCCAAATGGGATTAGAAAATGGAGAAAAAGAAAAGAAAACAGAAAATATAAAAGAAAAAGAAAAGAATAAAAAGGGGACTCATGGGCCAACTTCCGCTATTCGGCCCATCTCCTTTTTCCTTCTTTCCACCGCAGCCCAACTCCACTCCACTTTCGCTGACACCGCTGGTCCATTTACCAGTCGTGTGGGCGGTGTAGCTGTCGCCGACGTGTGGCCCCCGCAGGTCAGCTCACTCTTTCCCTTTCCTCGCGGGCGTTCGGTTGCAACGGCTCCGCATGGCGCGGCCGGGGAAGCGGGCGACGGAGTCCGCGGCACCTTGGGGATAAAGCCGTGGCCCTCGGGGTGTTTTCTCCCGTGGATGCCGATGTGCTCGAAGTGCCCCTGTCACCACATACTCTTTCCTCGCCACCGGTGTGCGCAAATCTAGATAGTGCGCCGGTACTGCCCATCCTCAGTCTCGTCGCCGTTGGAGCCTGGAAGTCGCGGCGGGGAGCTCCGCCAGAGTGCTTGGGGTTCGCACGTGAGAACGCCGAGCGGATTCGACCACCGGAGCAGCTTCGGATTGTTCACCGCACTTCACCCCCGCCATTGCTCGTGACCCGTGATCATCGATACATAATCCACGGTAAATCCGCTTCTATCGTGTTCGCATTAACCTCTGGTGCGTGTGGTCCTCTTGGCTGGCCTATTTGGTGACCGGACCTCGTCGAATCGCTCATCGGAGTATCCATCTCCGCCGTGAGCTTAGCTGTGCCGTGGGCAGGGTGTTTGCGCTGTGTCGCGGCTGGAATTGAGGGGCGACATGGGTGCGGGCCGTTGCGAATCTCACGAGGGTCGGGTGAATTCGGGATTGGGGGCTTGGTCGGCCGGAATTGCGCGTACACCGGTGAACCATCGCCGGGGAGCAGCGTCGGGTTGGTGCGGATGGAGCTGGATTGGGACGATGGGATGTGGACCATTGATCTCCCAGAGAACGGCCTTGATTCGTTTGAGAACACCCCCTTCACGCGTGGAATTGGGACCGTGGATGCGAGATCGTGTGATTGAAAGCAAACCTGGGTTTAATTGATTGCCGACCGTTAGATTGGGATCGGATGGGCCATAGATTCATACCGCTTCAGCAAATAAATGATCTAATCGCAGCCCTCCAGAGTTGATCCAACGGCCACGATTGGCCGATACCCCTTCGGCCGGGTTGTTTTGCATAAGAGCCCTCCGGTTTTTAGGAAACTAACCCGCCGTCCACGATCACTGTAGTCTGAGTCTAGGAAATTTCACCCCGGGGTCCCTGCAGTTTCCTGTAATTGGGGCCCAGGCCAGAGAATTATAAAATCAGAGAAAACTTATTAGAAAAAGGATTTTTAGTGTGAAAATAAATCCTAGAACTTGTTTAATTTGTAGAAAATTCATATGAACTCCAAATTGGTCCATTCCAGTTCCTAAATTTTCATAAAATTATTGTCTATCTATTTGTGCCTCTGTTCTGACATGACAAACACATTAAAATTATTCTTTCACTTAATCTTGTATTAAGCACATAAAACATTAGAAAATCCATAACTTAAAATATATAACTCCAAATTTAATGATTCCAGTTCCTGTAATCTTATTTTAATGTCTAGTTTATTACTGTATATTCTATTTGCATGTTTGATGTGATGTTAATTTATGCTATGCCATGTATGTATTGTATTGATGCGAGTAGACAAGCAACCCACTGTGGAACCTGAGCTTCAATAAGTTGAGATAGCTGAGCAGGAGCTCATTGAAGGCAAGTTGTGCCCTTGATCACTTCTTTTACCTATTCATGTTCTTATTATTCATAATGATCTGCATAGGATAATTTTGCTGGGACCCAATAGGATGCCCTAGTTTTGGACTATCTTTATACCTTGTTTCACCACTGGTTTTACTACTAAAGTTTTGGGTAGTACATGCTATTGCTTTATGTGGATTTGGGTATAGAGATATTCATCACTCATTGTTATACTATTTATTGTTATCTGTTTTATTCTTCCTTGTTCATGTTAAGATCATTATGTTAATTGGAACATGGAGAACCACCCGGGAAAACAGTGCTACCACAAGGGTTTAATGGGACGCCCTTGGCTGATTAACTAGGAAAGCTAGGGGAGGGCTACCTTACCCGAAAGGGGCAAGGGCAGTAGGGGAGAGGTCAGTGTAGGGAGGTCCCTGGTTGATTTTGCTGCGATGGTGGTCAGCCAGGAACCCTGTACTGGATCTTCCTATAAACTGTAGCGGGTAGTCTGAAGCTAGTGGAACTTTGTAAAGGCCTCGTAGTGGTACCCTGCCTCGCTTCCTAGGTAGAGGTGTATGGAGTCTGATCAACTCTGTGGCAGATGGGTAACACGACTTGTGGGTAAAGATGCGCAACCTCTGCAGAGTGTAAAACTGGTATACTAGCCGTGCTCACGGTCATGAGCGGCTCGGACACTCACATGATTAATATATGGAACTTAAACTTAACCTGTCATTTCATTGCATTTGGGATTATTTTATTATTACTTTTATTTATTATTACTATGGATTGGTATTCACTTACACTTAGTAATTGCTAATAAAATTTTGACCAACTTATAAAAGCAATGCTCAGCTTCAGCCTTTATTTCATTGATCAGCCTTACACTTCATGAACCCCCACCTTTGGTGAGTTCATGCCACATTATTCCCCACGACTTGTTGAGCTATGAACGTATGTGAGCTCACTCTTGCTGTCTCACACCCCCCCACAGGAGAAGAGCAGGTGGTTCAGGAGGAGCCTCAAAGCGAGGAGTATGATCTGATCTAGGTGGCGTTTCTCAGTCGACATTGGCTCCGACGATCCTTAGTTCGTTTTACATTTATCTTTATTTTGTAATAAGTCTTCCGCTATGTAATAAATACTCTGATGTTTTATGACATTTATCTCTATACACTCTGTTATTATATATGTTGTCTTCTTTGGCGCATGTATGAGATGCACCCGGCTTTGTCCTTTAAAACCGGGTGTTACAGAAGTGGTATCAGAGGCAAATGTTGACTGTAGGACGAAACCTAGATAGAACTGGACAAACCCTTACCTACTTATCTTATTCTGATTCATTCTACACTTACCTCACTCTGATTCTTCCTATACTTATCTTGATTCTGTCTCACCTTCTACTGTTCTACTCTGATCATTCTTACCTTTTCTACTCTGAGACAAGATGGATTTCACACCTTGGAATCCCTACCCCTATGACATTTTAAGAGATAGGAAGCCTAAGACAAAATTAAAACTATTTTCTCTATTAAAAATGTTGGTTGATTGTTCTGATGATCAATGCCTGATTTGCTTCTTTGATTGATTGAATTATTATAGATGGACATCTTAGCATGTACCAACATAAGGTATTGAATTAGCTATAGTAGGTAAAATATTAATCTGCTTAGCTGATAAATCCCCCAAAGTAACATGATTGTAATTGCTGCCTTGTCTATTATCTTCTTACCATATGTATCTAACTCAGATGGTCAATACCAGGCGGGGTGGTGGAATTGACTTGCCTCCTAACCAACACACTCGAAGACAACCTCAGCCACAACCTGCTGGGATGAATCCTCCCAATCCTCCACCAGGCGGCGTTGACCCACTGGTTGCTGCTCAGATGGCGGTGATGCAGCAGATGGCAGACACCATGGCTGATATGTGTGCCCAGATGCAGCAAGAACGCCAGGAGATGCGTCAAGAAAGAGAAGATATACGCCAGGAGTTGCGCCAGGAGAGAGATGAGATACGTCAAGAAAGGAGGGTGCAACAACAGCAGCTGCAACAACAACTTCAACAACAGCAGCAACAGCAGCAAGTGCCATTGCCTCCACCACCACCACCAGTTCCACCTCGTGATAAGCACCGGGAGTTTATGAGTCATAAGCCACCTACATTCGCTAGCTCACCTGATCCACTGGACGCGGATGATTGGCTGAAGTCGATTGAGAAGATGCTGAATATTGCACAATGCACTGACCGGGAGAAGGTCTTATATGCTTCTGGACGTCTGACTGGTCCTGCTGCTGACTGGTGGGATTCTTATACTGCTGCCCATGATGCTGCGGATACTATTACTTGGGCAGAATTCAGTACACAATTCAGGAACTACCATATTCCAGCTGGGATGATAAAGATCAAGAAGAAGGAATTTCTGTCGCTGAAGCAAGGAAGTATGTCAGTCAGCGAGTACCGCGATAAGTTTATTCAGTTATCCAGATATGCCCCTGAAGAAGTTGCTGAAGACGAGAGGAAGCAGGAGTATTTCATTGAAGGACTTAATCGACCACTGCAGTATGCTCTAGTGGCACACACTTTTCCATCATTTCAGAGGCTACTGGATAAGACTCTTGCTATTGAACACAAGCGGGTTCAACTGGGTGATTTGAAGAGGAAGGCTATCTCACAAGGACAGGGTAGCAGCAGTGTTCGTCCTCGCTACAGTTCACCACAGAGTACACCGCCTCGACCAGGAGGACCGCGCCCAGTTCATCAATCACCGCTGAGGACACCTACTCGACAGGCTACTCCCACTGGCACCCCAACGAAGTTTGCAGGACAGAGTCCGGGCACTCAATGTTTCAAGTGTGGGAAGATTGGTCATTATGCAAATGTCTGCCCACAGAGGATTGCTACTACCCCAGCTCAGAACAAGCAACAGACCCCTGGCAAGGGATATTCTATAGCCAGGGTGAATCAAGTCAGCGTTGATGATACTCCTGATGGTGGTGACCTCGTAATTGGTATGTTCTATGTTAATGCAATTCCTGCAACAATATTATTTGATTCTGGTGCTACACATTCATTCATGTCCGCTAGATATGCTAACACAAATGAAATACCACTGCTAAATATGAGAAAACCCCTGATAGTAATTACACCTAAAGGGCCTGTTGAGGCGAATCAAATGACACGTAGATTGACATTAACCATTATGGGTAGAGACTTTGGAGCTACTGCTATAATATTGGAGTCAAGCAGTATAGATCTGATCCTTGGTATGTCGTGGCTAAGAAAGGCAAAGGCCGTTATAGCATGTGGTAGAGGTACCATAGAACTCACTACCACTAAAGGAGAAAGATTTCAAGTTAATATTGCAGTAACCTCCTCATCCATGCGTGCAATGTTCCTTATGCCTAAGGAGTTTGTTGGTGACAACATCCGGGTGGTTAGAGATTTTCCGGATGTCTTTCCAGAGGAGTTACCAGGGATGCCACCTGATAGAGAAGTTGAGTTTGTTATTGATCTCTTACCTGGAACCGCCCCTATTTCTAAACGGCCATATAGAATGTCCGTAGAGGAGTTGAAGGAACTGAAGAAGCAGTTAACGGAGTTACAAGAGGCTGGTTACATTCGTCCAAGTTCCTCACCTTGGGGAGCACCGGTGTTATTCGTGCAGAAGAAGGATGGATCGCAACGGATGTGCGTGGATTATAGATCTCTTAATGATGTTACGGTGAAGAACAAGTATCCGTTGCCCCGCATTGAGGATTTATTTGATCAGATGAGAGGAGCCAGGGTATTCTCGAAGATTGATCTCCGATCGGGATACCATCAGATGAAGATTAGACCATCGGATATTCCCAAGACGGCTTTCTCGACTCGATATGGATTGTATGAGTTTACTGTTATGTCCTTTGGACTGACCAATGCACCAGCTTATTTCATGAATTTGATGAACAAAGTGTTTATGGAGTATTTGGACAGATTCGTCGTGGTATTCATCGACGATATTCTTATCTATTCTAAGAATGAAGGTGATCATGAACAACATCTAAGATTGGTGCTACAGAAGCTACGAGATAATGAGCTCTACGCTAAGTTTAGCAAGTGTGAGTTTTGGATTGACAAGGTGCCATTCCTTGGTCATATTATTTCTAATGGAGGAATAGCAGTGGATCCTGCTAAAGTGAGGGAGATAATGGAGTGGAGAGTGCCCACTACAGTTACTGAGATTCGGAGTTTCTTGGGACTCGCAGGATATTATCGGAGATTTATTGAGGGATTTTCTAAGATTGCTAAGCCTATGACATCGCTTTTGGAGAAAGGAAGAGAATTTAAGTGGGATGAGAAATGTCAAGAGAGCTTTGATCAATTGAAGGAAAGATTGATGTCTCCACCAGTATTGATTATGCCGGATCTGCAGAAGGGATTTGACATTTACTGTGATGCATGTGGCCAAGGACTTGGATGTGTGCTTATGCAAGAAGGTCATGTGATTGCCTATGCATCTCGTCAGTTGCGGAAGCATGAACTGAACTACCCCACTCATGACTTGGAACTAGCAGCCGTTGTGCATGCACTTAAGATTTGGAGACACTACATTATGGGAACTAAGTGCCAAGTGTACACGGATCATAAGAGTTTGAAGTATATATTCACTCAGAAGGATCTCAACCTCAGACAACGTCGTTGGTTGGAGCTCATCAAGGATTATGATTTGGAGATTCATTATCACCCGGGCAAGGCGAATTTGGTCGCAGATGCCTTGAGTCGGAAGGAGCATGTTCACTCCGCTTTTGTTGTCCAGCTACCCGATGAATTAGCAGAAGATTTTGAGAGACTCAACTTGGGAATTGTTATACACACTGAAGGAGTTACCATTGAGTTGGAACCTACCTTGGAGCAAGAGATTCGTAAAGGTCAGGTTGGTGATGCTAAGATTCAAGAGATTAAGGATCTTATTACTGAAGGAAGAGTTCCGGAGTTCACGGAAGATGAGCAAGGTACTATATGGTTCAAGGATCGGATATGTGTTCCAGAGATCGATAGCCTCCGTGAGGCTATATTGAAAGAAGCTCATGATTCTGATTACTCCATCCACCCTGGAAGCACTAAGATGTATCAAGATTTGAAGCGAAAGTATTGGTGGTACGGACTGAAAAGAGATGTGGCTGCTCATGTGGCTAAGTGTGATGTATGTCAAAGAGTCAAGGCCGAACATCAAAGACCCGCCGGACTATTGCACCCGCTTAAGATTCCTGAGTGGAAATGGGAAGAAATCGGTATGGATTTCATTGTTGGACTACCCCGCACCCCTGCTGGGTATGACTCTATTTGGGTAATTGTGGACAGATTGACAAAAGTGGCTCATTTCATACCTGTGAGGACTAATTACACGGGAGCCAAGCTAGCAGAATTGTATATGACTCGGATAGTTTGTCTACATGGAGTGCCTAAGAAGATCGTGTCTGATCGAGGATCACAGTTTACTTCTCGATTTTGGAAGAAGTTACATGAGAGCTTGGATACAAAGTTGAATTTTAGCTCAGCCTACCATCCCCAGACTGATGGACAGACAGAGAGGACTAACCAAGTGCTGGAGGATATGTTAAGAGCTTGTGCTCTTAAACATGGTGGCAGTTGGGAGAAGAGTTTACCATATGCTGAGTTTTCTTATAATAATAGCTACCAGGCTAGTTTGAAGATGTCACCATTTGAGGCTTTGTATGGCAGAAAATGCAGGACTCCCCTATATTGGGATCAGACTAGAGAAAGACAGTTCTTTGGGCCTGAACTTATTCAAGAGGCGGAAGAACAAGTTCGAATGATAAGAGAAAATTTGAGAATTGCACAATCAAGGCAAAAGAGTTATGCTGATAATAGGAGAAGACTACTGGAGTTTAAGGAGGGTGATCATGTCTATTTGAAGGTGTCACCACTTCGAGGTATGAGGAGATTTAAAGTTAAAGGAAAGTTGTCCCCTCGCTTCATTGGACCTTTCTTGATCTTAAAGCGAGTGGGAGAAGTTGCATATCAACTGGAGTTACCCGATCATCTGTCAGATGTAGATGATGTGTTCCATGTGTCTCAGCTAAAGAAGTGCCTCAGGGTACCTGAGGAGCAGCTACTACTAGGGGACCTTAGTGTTCAAGATGATTTGACTTATGCTGAGTACCCTATTAAGATTCTGGACACTTTGACTCGAGTTACAAGGAATAAGGTGATTAAGATATGCAAAGTTCAATGGAGCCACCACGGTGAAGATGAGGCAACTTGGGAAAGAGAGGAAGAGCTTCGCATAGATTTTCCCCATCTTTTCTCTAGTTCTTCTTAAATCTCGAGGACGAGATTATTTTTAAGGGGGGTAGGATTTGTAATACCCAAATGGCAAGAGTAGTGGAAAGTCCAAGAATTGAGGGATATAAAGAGTTTAATTGACCACTTGTGTTATTATTTCCATTTTTGCATATTTCAAACCATGGAATTATCCTTGGCTAACAATAAATGTACTAAATAAAAGAATGATGCGTCATGTTGGAGTTTAACTGCTTGTGCATTTAATTATAAAAATAAACATAATAAAAACACATTAATAGTGAAAAGGAGGTTTTGCCCTAATTTATAAACTTGGAAATTTGGAAAAGAAAGTGTACAAACATAAATAAACCTTATATTTCCCAAACAAATATTTCTTAAATTCACAATATAATCTGAGCACAAAATCTGCATAGAAGTTTGAATTTAAAACTTGAATCCAAATGGGATTAGAAAATGGAGAAAAAGAAAAGAAAACAGAAAATATAAAAGAAAAAGAAAAGAATAAAAAGGGGACTCATGGGCCAACTTCGCGCTATTCGGCCCATCTCCTTTTTCCTTCTTTCCACCGCAGCCCAACTCCACTCCACTTTCGCTGACACCGCTGGTCCATTTACCAGTCGCGTGGGCGGTGTAGCTGTCGCCGACGTGTGGCCCCCGCAGGTCAGCTCACTCTTTCCCTTTCCTCGCGGGCGTTCGGTTGCAACGGCTCCGCATGGCGCGGCCGGGGAAGCGGGCGACGGAGTCCGCGGCACCTTGGGGATAAAGCCGTGGCCCTCGGGGTGTTTTCTCCCGTGGATGCCGATGTGCTCGAAGTGCCCCTGTCACCACATACTCTTTCCTCGCCACCGGTGTGCGCAAATCTAGATAGTGCGCCGGTACTGCCCATCCTCAGTCTCGTCGCCGTTGGAGCCTGGAAGTCGCGGCGGGGAGCTCCGCCAGAGTGCTTGGGGTTCGCACGTGAGAACGCCGAGCGGATTCGACCACCGGAGCAGCTTCGGATTGTTCACCGCACTTCACCCCCGCCATTGCTCGTGACCCGTGATCATCGATACATAATCCACGGTAAATCCGCTTCTATCGTGTTCGCATTAACCTCTGGTGCGTGTGGTCCTCTTGGCTGGCCTATTTGGTGACCGGACCTCGTCGAATCGCTCATCGGAGTATCCATCTCCGCCGTGAGCTTAGCTGTGCCGTGGGCAGGGTGTTTGCGCTGTGTCGCGGCTGGAATTGAGGGGCGACATGGGTGCGGGCCGTTGCGAATCTCACGAGGGTCGGGTGAATTCGGGATTGGGGGCTTGGTCGGCCGGAATTGCGCGTACACCAGTGAACCATCGCCGGGGAGCAGCGTCGGGTTGGTGCGGATGGAGCTGGATTGGGACGATGGGATGTGGACCGTTGATCTCCCAGAGAACGGCCTTGATTCGTTTGAGAACACCCCCTTCACGCGTGGAATTGGGACCGTGGATGCGAGATCGTGTGATTGAAAGCAAACCTGGGTTTAATTGATTGCCGACCGTTAGATTGGGATCGGATGGGCCATAGATTCATACCGCTTCAGCAAATAAATGATCTAATCGCAGCCCTCCAGAGTTGATCCAACGGCCACGATTGGCCGATACCCCTTCGGCCGGGTTGTTTTGCATAAGAGCCCTCCGGTTTTTAGGAAACTAACCCGCCGTCCACGATCACTGTAGTCTGAGTCTAGGAAATTTCACCCCGGGGTCCCTGCAGTTTCCTGTAATTGGGGCCCAGGCCAGAGAATTATAAAATCAGAGAAAACTTATTAGAAAAAGGATTTTTAGTGTGAAAATAAATCCTAGAACTTGTTTAATTTGTAGAAAATTCATATGAACTCCAAATTGGTCCATTCCAGTTCCTAAATTTTCATAAAATTATTGTCTATCTATTTGTGCCTCTGTTCTGACATGACAAACACATTAAAATTATTCTTTCACTTAATCTTGTATTAAGCACATAAAACATTAGAAAATCCATAACTTAAAATATATAACTCCAAATTTAATGATTCCAGTTCCTGTAATCTTATTTTAATGTCTAGTTTATTACTGTATATTCTATTTGCATGTTTGATGTGATGTTAATTTATGCTATGCCATGTATGTATTGTATTGATGCGAGTAGACAAGCAACCCACTGTGGAACCTGAGCTTCAACAAGTTGAGATAGCTGAGCAGGAGCTCATTGAAGGCAAGTTGTGCCCTTGATCACTTCTTTTACCTATTCATGTTCTTATTATTCATAATGATCTGCATAGGATAATTTTGCTGGGACCCAATAGGATGCCCTAGTTTTGGACTATCTTTATACCTTGTTTCACCACTGGTTTTACTACTAAAGTTTTGGGTAGTACATGCTATTGCTTTATGTGGATTTGGGTATAGAGATATTCATCACTCATTGTTATACTATTTATTGTTATCTGTTTTATTCTTCCTTGTTCATGTTAAGATCATTATGTTAATTGGAACATGGAGAACCACCCGGGAAAACAGTGCTACCACAAGGGTTTAATGGGACGCCCTTGGCTGATTAACTAGGAAAGCTAGGGGAGGGCTACCTTACCCGAAAGGGGCAAGGGCAGTAGGGGAGAGGTCAGTGTAGGGAGGTCCCTGGTTGATTTTGCTGCGATGGTGGTCAGCCAGGAACCCTGTACTGGATCTTCCTATAAACTGTAGCGGGTAGTCTGAAGCTAGTGGAACTTTGTAAAGGCCTCGTAGTGGTACCCTGCCTCGCTTCCTAGGTAGAGGTGTATGGAGTCTGATCAACTCTGTGGCAGATGGGTAACACGACTTGTGGGTAAAGATGCGCAACCTCTGCAGAGTGTAAAACTGGTATACTAGCCGTGCTCACGGTCATGAGCGGCTCGGACACTCACATGATTAATATATGGAACTTAAACTTAACCTGTCATTTCATTGCATTTGGGATTATTTTATTATTACTTTTATTTATTATTACTATGGATTGGTATTCACTTACACTTAGTAATTGCTAATAAAATTTTGACCAACTTATAAAAGCAATGCTCAGCTTCAGCCTTTATTTCATTGATCAGCCTTACACTTCATGAACCCCCACCTTTGGTGAGTTCATGCCACATTATTCCCCACGACTTGTTGAGCTATGAACGTATGTGAGCTCACTCTTGCTGTCTCACACCCCCCCACAGGAGAAGAGCAGGTGGTTCAGGAGGAGCCTCAAAGCGAGGAGTATGATCTGATCTAGGTGGCGTTTCTCAGTCGACATTGGCTCCGACGATCCTTAGTTCGTTTTACATTTATCTTTATTTTGTAATAAGTCTTCCGCTATGTAATAAATACTCTGATGTTTTATGACATTTATCTCTATACACTCTGTTATTATATATGTTGTCTTCTTTGGCGCATGTATGAGATGCACCCGGCTTTGTCCTTTAAAACCGGGTGTTACAGAAGTGGTATCAGAGGCAAATGTTGACTGTAGGACGAAACCTAGATAGAACTGGACAAACCCTTACCTACTTATCTTATTCTGATTCATTCTACACTTACCTCACTCTGATTCTTCCTATACTTATCTTGATTCTGTCTCACCTTCTACTGTTCTACTCTGATCATTCTTACCTTTTCTACTCTGAGACAAGATGGATTTCACACCTTGGAATCCCTACCCCTATGACATTTTAAGAGATAGGAAGCCTAAGACAAAATTAAAACTATTTTCTCTATTAAAAATGTTGGTTGATTGTTCTGATGATCAATGCCTGATTTGCTTCTTTGATTGATTGAATTATTATAGATGGACATCTTAGCATGTACCAACATAAGGTATTGAATTAGCTATAGTAGGTAAAATATTAATCTGCTTAGCTGATAAATCCCCCAAAGTAACATGATTGTAATTGCTGCCTTGTCTATTATCTTCTTACCATATGTATCTAACTCAGATGGTCAATACCAGGCGGGGTGGTGGAATTGACTTGCCTCCTAACCAACACACTCGAAGACAACCTCAGCCACAACCTGCTGGGATGAATCCTCCCAATCCTCCACCAGGCGGCGTTGACCCACTGGTTGCTGCTCAGATGGCGGTGATGCAGCAGATGGCAGACACCATGGCTGATATGCGTGCCCAGATGCAGCAAGAACGCCAGGAGATGCGTCAAGAAAGAGAAGATATACGCCAGGAGTTGCGCCAGGAGAGAGATGAGATACGTCAAGAAAGGAGGGTGCAACAACAGCAGCTGCAACAACAACTTCAACAACAGCAGCAACAGCAGCAAGTGCCATTGCCTCCACCACCACCACCAGTTCCACCTCGTGATAAGCACCGGGAGTTTATGAGTCATAAGCCACCTACATTCGCTAGCTCACCTGATCCACTGGACGCGGATGATTGGCTGAAGTCGATTGAGAAGATGCTGAATATTGCACAATGCACTGACCGGGAGAAGGTCTTATATGCTTCTGGACGTCTGACTGGTCCTGCTGCTGACTGGTGGGATTCTTATACTGCTGCCCATGATGCTGCGGATACTATTACTTGGGCAGAATTCAGTACACAATTCAGGAACTACCATATTCCAGCTGGGATGATAAAGATCAAGAAGAAGGAATTTCTGTCGCTGAAGCAAGGAAGTATGTCAGTCAGCGAGTACCGCGATAAGTTTATTCAGTTATCCAGATATGCCCCTGAAGAAGTTGCTGAAGACGAGAGGAAGCAGGAGTATTTCATTGAAGGACTTAATGGACCACTGCAGTATGCTCTAGTGGCACACACTTTTCCATCATTTCAGAGGCTACTGGATAAGACTCTTGCTATTGAACACAAGCGGGTTCAACTGGGTGATTTGAAGAGGAAGGCTATCTCACAAGGACAGGGTAGCAGCAGTGTTCGTCCTCGCTACAGTTCACCACAGAGTACACCGCCTCGACCAGGAGGACCGCGCCCAGTTCATCAATCACCGCTGAGGACACCTACTCGACAGGCTACTCCCACTGGCACCCCAACGAAGTTTGCAGGACAGAGTCCGGGCACTCAATGTTTCAAGTGTGGGAAGATTGGTCATTATGCAAATGTCTGCCCACAGAGGATTGCTACTACCCCAGCTCAGAACAAGCAACAGACCCCTGGCAAGGGATATTCTATAGCCAGGGTGAATCAAGTCAGCGTTGATGATACTCCTGATGGTGGTGACCTCGTAATTGGTATGTTCTATGTTAATGCAATTCCTGCAACAATATTATTTGATTCTGGTGCTACACATTCATTCATGTCCGCTAGATATGCTAACACAAATGAAATACCACTGCTAAATATGAGAAAACCCCTGATAGTAATTACACCTAAAGGGCCTGTTGAGGCGAATCAAATGACACGTAGATTGACATTAACCATTATGGGTAGAGACTTTGGAGCTACTGCTATAATATTGGAGTCAAGCAGTATAGATCTGATCCTTGGTATGTCGTGGCTAAGAAAGGCAAAGGCCGTTATAGCATGTGGTAGAGGTACCATAGAACTCACTACCACTAAAGGAGAAAGATTTCAAGTTAATATTGCAGTAACCTCCTCATCCATGCGTGCAATGTTCCTTATGCCTGAGGAGTTTGTTGGTGACAACATCCGGGTGGTTAGAGATTTTCCGGATGTCTTTCCAGAGGAGTTACCAGGGATGCCACCTGATAGAGAAGTTGAGTTTGTTATTGATCTCTTACCTGGAACCGCCCCTATTTCTAAACGGCCATATAGAATGTCCGTAGAGGAGTTGAAGGAACTGAAGAAGCAGTTAACGGAGTTACAAGAGGCTGGTTACATTCGTCCAAGTTCCTCACCTTGGGGAGCACCGGTGTTATTCGTGCAGAAGAAGGATGGATCGCAACGGATGTGCGTGGATTATAGATCTCTTAATGATGTTACGGTGAAGAACAAGTATCCGTTGCCCCGCATTGAGGATTTATTTGATCAGATGAGAGGAGCCAGGGTATTCTCGAAGATTGATCTCCGATCGGGATACCATCAGATGAAGATTAGACCATCGGATATTCCCAAGACGGCTTTCTCGACTCGATATGGATTGTATGAGTTTACTGTTATGTCCTTTGGACTGACCAATGCACCAGCTTATTTCATGAATTTGATGAACAAAGTGTTTATGGAGTATTTGGACAGATTCGTCGTGGTATTCATCGACGATATTCTTATCTATTCTAAGAATGAAGGTGATCATGAACAACATCTAAGATTGGTGCTACAGAAGCTACGAGATAATGAGCTCTACGCTAAGTTTAGCAAGTGTGAGTTTTGGATTGACAAGGTGCCATTCCTTGGTCATATTATTTCTAATGGAGGAATAGCAGTGGATCCTGCTAAAGTGAGGGAGATAATGGAGTGGAGAGTGCCCACTACAGTTACTGAGATTCGGAGTTTCTTGGGACTCGCAGGATATTATCGGAGATTTATTGAGGGATTTTCTAAGATTGCTAAGCCTATGACATCGCTTTTGGAGAAAGGAAGAGAATTTAAGTGGGATGAGAAATGTCAAGAGAGCTTTGATCAATTGAAGGAAAGATTGATGTCTCCACCAGTATTGATTATGCCGGATCTGCAGAAGGGATTTGACATTTACTGTGATGCATGTGGCCAAGGACTTGGATGTGTGCTTATGCAAGAAGGTCATGTGATTGCCTATGCATCTCGTCAGTTGCGGAAGCATGAACTGAACTACCCCACTCATGACTTGGAACTAGCAGCCGTTGTGCATGCACTTAAGATTTGGAGACACTACATTATGGGAACTAAGTGCCAAGTGTACACGGATCATAAGAGTTTGAAGTATATATTCACTCAGAAGGATCTCAACCTCAGACAACGTCGTTGGTTGGAGCTCATCAAGGATTATGATTTGGAGATTCATTATCACCCGGGCAAGGCGAATTTGGTCGCAGATGCCTTGAGTCGGAAGGAGCATGTTCACTCCGCTTTTGTTGTCCAGCTACCCGATGAATTAGCAGAAGATTTTGAGAGACTCAACTTGGGAATTGTTACACACACTGAAGGAGTTACCATTGAGTTGGAACCTACCTTGGAGCAAGAGATTCGTAAAGGTCAGGTTGGTGATGCTAAGATTCAAGAGATTAAGGATCTTATTACTGAAGGAAGAGTTCCGGAGTTCACGGAAGATGAGCAAGGTACTATATGGTTCAAGGATCGGATATGTGTTCCAGAGATCGATAGCCTCCGTGAGGCTATATTGAAAGAAGCTCATGATTCTGATTACTCCATCCACCCTGGAAGCACTAAGATGTATCAAGATTTGAAGCGAAAGTATTGGTGGTACGGACTGAAAAGAGATGTGGCTGCTCATGTGGCTAAGTGTGATGTATGTCAAAGAGTCAAGGCCGAACATCAAAGACCCGCTGGACTATTGCACCCGCTTAAGATTCCTGAGTGGAAATGGGAAGAAATCGGTATGGATTTCATTGTTGGACTACCCCGCACCCCTGCTGGGTATGACTCTATTTGGGTAATTGTGGACAGATTGACAAAAGTGGCTCATTTCATACCTGTGAGGACTAATTACACGGGAGCCAAGCTAGCAGAATTGTATATGACTCGGATAGTTTGTCTACATGGAGTGCCTAAGAAGATCGTGTCTGATCGAGGATCACAGTTTACTTCTCGATTTTGGAAGAAGTTACATGAGAGCTTGGATACAAAGTTGAATTTTAGCTCAGCCTACCATCCCCAGACTGATGGACAGACAGAGAGGACTAACCAAGTGCTGGAGGATATGTTAAGAGCTTGTGCTCTTAAACATGGTGGCAGTTGGGAGAAGAGTTTACCATATGCTGAGTTTTCTTATAATAATAGCTACCAGGCTAGTTTGAAGATGTCACCATTTGAGGCTTTGTATGGCAGAAAATGCAGGACTCCCCTATATTGGGATCAGACTGGAGAAAGACAGTTCTTTGGGCCTGAACTTATTCAAGAGGCGGAAGAACAAGTTCGAATGATAAGAGAAAATTTGAGAATTGCACAATCAAGGCAAAAGAGTTATGCTGATAATAGGAGAAGACTACTGGAGTTTAAGGAGGGTGATCATGTCTATTTGAAGGTGTCACCACTTCGAGGTATGAGGAGATTTAAAGTTAAAGGAAAGTTGTCCCCTCGCTTCATTGGACCTTTCTTGATCTTAAAGCGAGTGGGAGAAGTTGCATATCAACTGGAGTTACCCGATCATCTGTCAGATGTAGATGATGTGTTCCATGTGTCTCAGCTAAAGAAGTGCCTCAGGGTACCTGAGGAGCAGCTACTACTAGGGGACCTTAGTGTTCAAGATGATTTGACTTATGCTGAGTACCCTATTAAGATTCTGGACACTTTGACTCGAGTTACAAGGAATAAGGTGATTAAGATATGCAAAGTTCAATGGAGCCACCACGGTGAAGATGAGGCAACTTGGGAAAGAGAGGAAGAGCTTCGCATAGATTTTCCCCATCTTTTCTCTAGTTCTTCTTAAATCTCGAGGACGAGATTATTTTTAAGGGGGGTAGGATTTGTAATACCCAAATGGCAAGAGTAGTGGAAAGTCCAAGAATTGAGGGATATAAAGAGTTTAATTGACCACTTGTGTTATTATTTCCATTTTTGCATATTTCAAACCATGGAATTATCCTTGGCTAACAATAAATGTACTAAATAAAAGAATGATGCGTCATGTTGGAGTTTAACTGCTTGTGCATTTAATTATAAAAATAAACATAATAAAAACACATTAATAGTGAAAAGGAGGTTTTGCCCTAATTTATAAACTTGGAAATTTGGAAAAGAAAGTGTACAAACATAAATAAACCTTATATTTCCCAAACAAATATTTCTTAAATTCACAATATAATCTGAGCACAAAATCTGCATAGAAGTTTGAATTTAAAACTTGAATCCAAATGGGATTAGAAAATGGAGAAAAAGAAAAGAAAACAGAAAATATAAAAGAAAAAGAAAAGAATAAAAAGGGGACTCATGGGCCAACTTCGCGCTATTCGGCCCATCTCCTTTTTCCTTCTTTCCACCGCAGCCCAACTCCACTCCACTTTCGCTGACACCGCTGGTCCATTTACCAGTCGCGTGGGCGGTGTAGCTGTCGCCGACGTGTGGCCCCCGCAGGTCAGCTCACTCTTTCCCTTTCCTCGCGGGCGTTCGGTTGCAACGGCTCCGCATGGCGCGGCCGGGGAAGCGGGCGACGGAGTCCGCGGCACCTTGGGGATAAAGCCGTGGCCCTCGGGGTGTTTTCTCCCGTGGATGCCGATGTGCTCGAAGTGCCCCTGTCACCACATACTCTTTCCTCGCCACCGGTGTGCGCAAATCTAGATAGTGCGCCGGTACTGCCCATCCTCAGTCTCGTCGCCGTTGGAGCCTGGAAGTCGCGGCGGGGAGCTCCGCCAGAGTGCTTGGGGTTCGCACGTGAGAACGCCGAGCGGATTCGACCACCGGAGCAGCTTCGGATTGTTCACCGCACTTCACCCCCGCCATTGCTCGTGACCCGTGATCATCGATACATAATCCACGGTAAATCCGCTTCTATCGTGTTCGCATTAACCTCTGGTGCGTGTGGTCCTCTTGGCTGGCCTATTTGGTGACCGGACCTCGTCGAATCGCTCATCGGAGTATCCATCTCCGCCGTGAGCTTAGCTGTGCCGTGGGCAGGGTGTTTGCGCTGTGTCGCGGCTGGAATTGAGGGGCGACATGGGTGCGGGCCGTTGCGAATCTCACGAGGGTCGGGTGAATTCGGGATTGAGGGCTTGGTCGGCCGGAATTGCGCGTACACCAGTGAACCATCGCCGGGGAGCAGCGTCGGGTTGGTGCGGATGGAGCTGGATTGGGACGATGGGATGTGGACCGTTGATCTCCCAGAGAACGGCCTTGATTCGTTTGAGAACACCCCCTTCACGCGTGGAATTGGGACCGTGGATGCGAGATCGTGTGATTGAAAGCAAACCTGGGTTTAATTGATTGCCGACCGTTAGATTGGGATCGGATGGGCCATAGATTCATACCGCTTCAGCAAATAAATGATCTAATCGCAGCCCTCCAGAGTTGATCCAACGGCCACGATTGGCCGATACCCCTTCGGCCGGGTTGTTTTGCATAAGAGCCCTCCGGTTTTTAGGAAACTAACCCGCCGTCCACGATCACTGTAGTCTGAGTCTAGGAAATTTCACCCCGGGGTCCCTGCAGTTTCCTGTAATTGGGGCCCAGGCCAGAGAATTATAAAATCAGAGAAAACTTATTAGAAAAAGGATTTTTAGTGTGAAAATAAATCCTAGAACTTGTTTAATTTGTAGAAAATTCATATGAACTCCAAATTGGTCCATTCCAGTTCCTAAATTTTCATAAAATTATTGTCTATCTATTTGTGCCTCTGTTCTGACATGACAAACACATTAAAATTATTCTTTCACTTAATCTTGTATTAAGCACATAAAACATTAGAAAATCCATAACTTAAAATATATAACTCCAAATTTAATGATTCCAGTTCCTGTAATCTTATTTTAATGTCTAGTTTATTACTGTATATTCTATTTGCATGTTTGATGTGATGTTAATTTATGCTATGCCATGTATGTATTGTATTGATGCGAGTAGACAAGCAACCCACTGTGGAACCTGAGCTTCAACAAGTTGAGATAGCTGAGCAGGAGCTCATTGAAGGCAAGTTGTGCCCTTGATCACTTCTTTTACCTATTCATGTTCTTATTATTCATAATGATCTGCATAGGATAATTTTGCTGGGACCCAATAGGATGCCCTAGTTTTGGACTATCTTTATACCTTGTTTCACCACTGGTTTTACTACTAAAGTTTTGGGTAGTACATGCTATTGCTTTATGTGGATTTGGGTATAGAGATATTCATCACTCATTGTTATACTATTTATTGTTATCTGTTTTATTCTTCCTTGTTCATGTTAAGATCATTATGTTAATTGGAACATGGAGAACCACCCGGGAAAACAGTGCTACCACAAGGGTTTAATGGGACGCCCTTGGCTGATTAACTAGGAAAGCTAGGGGAGGGCTACCTTACCCGAAAGGGGCAAGGGCAGTAGGGGAGAGGTCAGTGTAGGGAGGTCCCTGGTTGATTTTGCTGCGATGGTGGTCAGCCAGGAACCCTGTACTGGATCTTCCTATAAACTGTAGCGGGTAGTCTGAAGCTAGTGGAACTTTGTAAAGGCCTCGTAGTGGTACCCTGCCTCGCTTCCTAGGTAGAGGTGTATGGAGTCTGATCAACTCTGTGGCAGATGGGTAACACGACTTGTGGGTAAAGATGCGCAACCTCTGCAGAGTGTAAAACTGGTATACTAGCCGTGCTCACGGTCATGAGCGGCTCGGACACTCACATGATTAATATATGGAACTTAAACTTAACCTGTCATTTCATTGCATTTGGGATTATTTTATTATTACTTTTATTTATTATTACTATGGATTGGTATTCACTTACACTTAGTAATTGCTAATAAAATTTTGACCAACTTATAAAAGCAATGCTCAGCTTCAGCCTTTATTTCATTGATCAGCCTTACACTTCATGAACCCCCACCTTTGGTGAGTTCATGCCACATTATTCCCCACGACTTGTTGAGCTATGAACGTATGTGAGCTCACTCTTGCTGTCTCACACCCCCCCCACAGGAGAAGAGCAGGTGGTTCAGGAGGAGCCTCAAAGCGAGGAGTATGATCTGATCTAGGTGGCGTTTCTCAGTCGACATTGGCGCCGACGATCCTTAGTTCGTTTTACATTTATCTTTATTTTGTAATAAGTCTTCCGCTATGTAATAAATACTCTGATGTTTTATGACATTTATCTCTATACACTCTGTTATTATATATGTTGTCTTCTTTGGCGCATGTATGAGATGCACCCGGCTTTGTCCTTTAAAACCGGGTGTTACACCCATGATGCAGTAATGAAAGAATGCGTTGCTCCAGTATCAAATAACACTTCTGCAATATGGGAGTCGACTGGGAACATACCTACTATCATGCCGGGGGTCTCCTGAACTGCTTAGCCTCCAAGTGGTTCAATCTTCCATGATTATAGCGCTGCTGAGGGCGGTTGCCTGATCCAGGCTGAGACACATTCTGCTTTGCTGGGGCATTGGGGCCTGACTGCTGCTGGGCTGCCTTCTTCGGACATTGCATCATCCAATGGCCTTGCTCTCCACAGTGGAAACATGCCCTGTTTCCAACCTGAGCTAGTGCTGCCTGACTGTTCTGCTGAGTTGCGGGGGCAGGAAGACGAGGTGCCTGCTGATTCTGCCTCTGAAACTGACCTCCTCCTGACTGATTGCTCTGACGATTCTGGTACTGATGCTGAGGATACTGCCTTTGGAACTGCTGATGCTGCTGAGGTGGACGTTGATTCTGCCTGAACTGCTGAGGTTGATTGCCTGAGAAACGAGGACGACTGCTGCTTCCAGGCTGGGGTCCACTGATCTTGCGCTTACGATCTTCCATCTCCTTACGCTTCCTTTCTGTCATGATTGCCCTGTCAATCAAGTGCTGGAATGTCGGGAAGGTGTGATTCATCATCTGATACTGTAGAGGGTCGATCAGGCCTCTCAGAAAACGGTACTGTCGCTTGGCATCGGTGTTGACATCTTCAGGAGCATAGCGAGACAACTGCAGAAACCTGTCCCGGTACTCACTGACAGACGATGACCCTTGCTTGAGGGCCAGGAACTCCTCCTTCTTCACTGTCATCAGACCTGCGGGCACATGGTACTGACGAAAGCTACCTCTGAACTCTTCCCAGGTGATGGTGTCGGGGTCGGCATGGGTGGCAAGATAAGACTCCCACCATGATTGAGCTGCTCCTCTCAACAAACGAGGACCATACAGGACTTTCTCCCGGTCATCACACTGAGCGGTATGCAGCTCCCGCTCCACAGTGCGTAACCAGTCTTCAGCATCCATGGGGTCAGAAGAATGAGCGAACATTGGGGGATGACCTCTCATGAATTCAGCACGCTTGTCCCTGGACATCTGAGGCATCTGAGGCTGGGGTGGTGCCTGCTGCTGCTGCTGCTGAATGGCGGCCAGAGTCTGACCGATGGCTTGAACTACCTGAGTCTGCATCAAAAACATCTGCTCGATGGACATCGGGGGCGGGGGCGGCAGCTGCTGCTGCTGGGGCGCCTCACCTTGCTGACCGGCTTGCTCCTACTGAGCACGCCTTCCTCCTCTGCGCCTGTTCTCTGACATCTGCAGAATGCAACCACGCATCAGAACTGACCTTGCAAATCTTGCAGCATAAGAAAAGAGTATAGAATTCTTCAACAACACTGAACAGATGAGCATCTTCACTGACCTCCAACACAGACCAACACAGCTTCTCAGATAAGAGAGGAAAGTAGAATAAAAGGTTTCCCAACTAAATAACTAACTCCTTTAACATATAACAGGTAAACCAAAATGCAGGGGATACCCACACTCTGGTGACAGTCATTACAAAGATCCAAATCCAACATAGTTCATCATGACAAGCATCAATGCACAGGATATAGCAAACTACCTTGTCTAACTAAGACTAAGTAAGAGCGAGACTAACGCTAAGACTGCAGCTTCTACGTATATATATTGCATTAATTACAGGATCTGACTTCTAGCGATCTATGGTTCCAAGTCTATCTTGGTCTTGCAGTCGGGATTGCCATAAGACTGGCGTCCACGCCGAGGTGAGCGGTACGGGTGCTGAGTCCCGATGGGAGCGGGGGAACCATCATCCAAGTGACGACGCTCCGCGCGCTCAGCCCGCAGCAGGGCGATCTCAGCACGAGCCCTACTCAACTCGTCTAGTGCATGGTCCAGCTCCGTGTTTAGCACGGCGGCTAGGTTGACTGTGCTGTTCAACCTAGGATTGTCCTCACCAACGGGTGAAACAATCACGCCTCCTGTGCTACCAGATGGACGGCGGGGGTAATACTTCAGGTTGAGACCATCAGCTACCCCACCGAGAACCGAGCAGTAGTGCGAAAGCGCACGCCGTGCGGCATCTTGCATGGCCGCCTCAGCTGAGTCCCGCTCAGAGATAGAATAGTGCTCTGAGCAGACCTCCGCACCCTAGAGACTGTTCTCTGGACAGCGCACCAAGCAGGTTGCCTCCCAGCGGTCCGGGTAGACCCCGCAACTATGCTGGTAGACCACACAGCGATACTCGATGGACCAAGTACGTCGGTCAAGTGCCCGACGTAGCAGGGTGTCGAGCGCATCGTAGAAGTGACACCCGCGAGCAGCGTCGCGAGTGATGGGTCGAGCAACCCATCCTTCTGGCTCCTGGACAGAAGAGAAGTCGGTGTCGTGGCTCGAGCTGTCGTCGCCATCTCCGTCGTCTGGGTCTCCTCCAGCATCTACTCCCGAGACTGGGGCGCCCAGTGGTGGTGCAGGGGGCGCCTCCAGGGGTAGCACAGGGGAACAGCTCCTCACGGACTCTACCTCCTGGTGGAGCGAGAAAGAAGAGCCCTGCTGCTCCTGTCGTCGACGCTCCTGCTCCTCATGCAGGCGGTGGTGCAGCCTCTCCAAGTGACTGGACTGTCCGGCCACTGGATGGCGAAGCGGGCGCTCAGCAAGGCGGGAGGGTAAGAAGGGGATGACGGACTTTCGTGCAGTGTGTCTAAGACGAGCCATCTATAAAAGACATCTCAAGCAAAAGAGTGAGAACAGAATCAATATGACCAACAAATAATGAACCATAAATAAATGAAGGAGTAGAATAAAACATAATTTTCAGCAAGATATAATATATAGTAGGACATAGTTTTGGTCGATATGACCAACTTTTGAAGAGATATCAAAGTCAAGGCAGAGACAGAGGTCTATAGTCCTTAAAACGACCATTCTACTCTAGGTTAGCGGTCCTACAGTCAGCACGGCTTTGATACCAGCTTATGTCACACCCGGTTTTAGAAGGCAAACCGAATGCGAACCATGTACGTGCCAGGATCAGCAATTCACGTACACAGCAGTTTACATAACATGGACATCATCACACAGTGCTCAAATAGTATTAAAAGGGAAATAATAGTCGATTACATCATATGTCTGAGACATCCATATAGTATTTACAATAATCAAAGTGCGAAAAACGAAACGTAGATAACACGGCCTTCACAGGCAGCCGACTGGGGGTTGCCGCTAACCCACACCTAGAACTCGTCGTAGTCTTGGAACTCCTGGAAATCTCCTTCCACGGCTTCATCTTCTCCTGAGCAGTGGTTGCAACGCGGACAACCTGGGGGGGTTTGGTGTGTAGAGCAAGGGTGAGTACACATCAACATACTCAGCAAGCATCCTGTTTGGCTATAGTGGACTAGCTTTATGTGGGGATAAGTCAAGCAGTTGCTTTTAGTTGGTCAGGTTATTACTTACTAGTAGAAAGCCAAGTTTTAACATTAACCCAAGTTATTAACCCAATGTATCCTTTCCAAACGGAAAGAATACCACTTACCAGCACCATAGTCATAACCAGAACCATCAATCTCATTGCCACCTGTACCAAAATGTCTCTGATCAAGTATCACTAATCTCTGGAGCTCCCTTGGCCACTCATAACCGCGAGCACGGCTGATATATCAGTTTTCATAACACTCTACAGAGGTTGTGCACTTTACCCATAAGCCGTGATTCTCTCTTGCCTCGGGCCGATCAAACCCTTAAACACTACCAAGGTGAATAGGCAGGGTTTCACTACGTAGCCTTTACAAAGATTCCCCGGGGCTGTAGCCACCCGTTAGGTTTCCTAAATGTACCGCACTCCTCCCCAAGGGACAAATCCACCTTGGCAGAGCGAGCCGCATACACCGAGCCCCATTGACGGTACGACGGCTAAGTGATCTACCCCCCGGTTCCTCCAATTATTCAGCTAAGGGCGTCCCATTCCACCCTCATGGTTGCACTGTTTTCCCGGGCGGTCATCCATTGAACAGGTCCTTACGGAGAGGCACTCGAGAAACCGCTCGAGTCCCCTTGAAGGTCACAAGTATGATCATAAATAAGAAGGGGAAAACAGCGTATCATAGATAATCACATCATGTTCATTGATTAGAGTTGAGCAATAGCATCAGACTAAGCAGTAATAATCCGACCCAAATAGGTAAACAAGGACATGGATAACAAAAGCTAGTCAATCCTTAGGTATAATTGTGTAATGCGGGGGGGTGAATTAAAGAATGAATAGGACTGAGATGGGTCAAAGGACACTTGCCTCCACCAACCGACTGCTGCTCAGGGGCTTCTTCTGCGGTTTCCTCGGGCTCTTCGACCGGATCGTTCTCTATGCGATTGCAAGCATACATACATCCATCCATTCAAATTAGGAAACAAACAGTACACCATACAAGGGAACAAATAAAGTGATTATGCATAAAGTATGACATTCGATATCGCATTCATTATGGTTAGAAAGAAACGGGAAAAGGTCTCGCAGGGGGGTTAAAGCTTATGCACTAATGATTAGTTACAATTGGTTCTAACAAAAGAATTTATTTATATGCACTAATGGAAACCTAGTCATTTTTAGTTGATCAACATTGAACTAGATAAACAATTGATTATATGAATTAACTAGCGTAACGGAATTCTAAATTAAGTTTCCTATTTCAATAACATGAACAATGATTAGCCTGCCTAAAATAAAAATAGCTAACAATAATAAAAGAACATAAAATAAGATAAAATAAAATAAAATAAAATAAAATAAAAAAAGGGGGGCGGTTGAACCGGCCAGGGGGCGGTTGAACCGACCTGGGGCAGGGGCGGGGCGGCGCGCAGGGGGGCGGCCGAGCTAGGCTGGGCGCGCGGGGGGGGCGGCCGAGCTGGGGCGGCTCGGCCGGCCGAGGCGGGGGCCGAGCCGGGGAGGGCGGGCGGCCGGACCGGGGGCGCGCAGGGGCGGCGGCGGCCGAGCCGGCCATGGAGGCGGCCGAGCTGGCCAGGGCGCGGGGCGGTTGGGCCGAGGAGGGAGAGGAGGGGAGAGGGGAGAGAAGAGGAGAGGGGGAGGGCTCACCGGGGACGGGGACGGGCGGCCGAGCTGCAGGGGCGGCGGCCGAGCTGCAGGGGCGGGGCTAGGGCAGGGGGCGGCGGCTAGAGGGAAAATGGGAGAAAAGGAGGGAGAGGGAGAGGGATAAGGGGAAGAGAGAGGGGGGCGGCTTGGCCAATTGGGCCCAAAGGAGGGCGCGCGGGGGGGCGGTTGGGCTGGGGCGGCTGGGCCGGCCAGGGACGGCCCACGGCGCGGGAGAGAGAAAAGAGAGGAGAGAGAGAGAAAGAAAAAGAAAAAGAAAAAAAGTTTTTCTCCTTTTTGAAATCCGGTCTTCCTAGATGAATGCACTTACATTTCTAAGCAATCAAAAAAAATGTATGGTCCGGCATGGTGCATCAAACAATATAAAGTATCTTAGGGTTTTGCTTTACACGGGAGTTCCAAGCCGAATCCCGCTATAACTTTGGAAAAGATCAAGGTTTAGCGAGAAGAAAAAGAAAAAGAAAGGGTAACGCCCGAATTTGGCGAGTGAAGAAAAGAAAAAATTCAACTGCAAAAATTCGGGGCGTTACAGACGCCGAGCATGTTGCTCCTCCCCCTGCCAATGTCTGAGCCTACAAGAATAGTTTGCTTGAAGTATGCGTATGTTTTTTGCGGCTGCTGAGGCCAAAACATTGCAATTGTTGGATTATAAAGCTGCATTTTCCTCTCGTTTCGTGTATTAGGACTTGTTCGGTAGCAGAATCCCTTGTCCGAGCGTGAGTTACTTTTCACGGAAGGTGATGAGTGAGGTATCCGTATCTCGGAGGCGTAGGAGTCCCTCAGCTCGGTCGGCCTTGCCGCTTACGTGTTCTCCCGTCGTTTTTAGGATTCTGTTGTCGACGTAGTCGAAAAGGCATGAAAGTCATTTTGGTAGAAAAGTTTCCGAGCGTTAGGACTTGTTCGGTAGCAGAATCGCTTATCCGAGCGCGAGCTACTTTTCACGGAAGGTGATGAGTGAGGTATCCATATTCCGGAGGCATAGGAGTCCCTCGGTTCAGTCGGTCTTGCCGTTCAAGGTCTCTCTCGCTCGTCGTTAGGATTCTGTTATCGACGCAGTCGAAAAGCACGAAAGACGTTCTGGTAAAAGACTTTTTCGAGGAAAATTTTGACGTAGAGGGGGTTCCCCCCTTCTAGCCCCCGAGGGAGGGTCGGGCTTTGCCAAGGCAAGGCTGATCCTTCCTTGACGGTTAGACTTTATTTATGCATGTAAAGAAAAGCGAGATACATGAACGACTTGAAACATATTTAAGGCTAAAAGAGACGTAGCTGTTGGATGTTCCAAGCGTTGCTGTAGACCTCGCCTTGATCGTTGGCCAGCTTAAATGTTCCGGGCATCAGAATCTTAGCGATGATGAAGGGCCTTTCCTAGGGAGGAGTAAGCTTGTGGCGCCCTCGGGCGTCTTATCACAGCCGAAGTACCAAGTCTCCCACTTGGAAGCCGCGGGGCCAAACCCTTCAGGCGTGGTAGCATCACAGAGACTGCTAATAACGTCCCGAGCCTCTTCCAGCTGGTCCAACGAATCTTCTCGGCTGGTCTGGTTGCTTTGGTCGTCGTAAGCCTTTGTCCTCGGGGAACCGTATTCCAAGTCCGTGGGTAAGATGGCCTCGGCCCAATAGACTAGGAAAAACGGCGAGAATCCCGTGGCCCGGCTCGGCGTCGTCCTCAGACTCCAAACCACCGAGGGTAGTTCTTCTGTCCACCGCTTGTCGAACTTGTTGAGGTCGTTGTAAATCCTCGGCTTTAGTCCCTACAAGATCATACCGTTGGCGCGCTCCACCTGCCCATTTGTCATGGGGTGAGCCACGGCGGCCCAGTCCACATGGATGTGGTGGCCTTAATAGAAGTCTAGGAACTTCTTCCCAGTGAACTGCGTGCCATTGTCGGTGATGATGGAGTTCAGGACCCCAAAGTGATGGATAATATTTGTGAAGAACGCCACCTCCTGCTCGGACCCGATGCTGGTTAGGGGTCGGACCTCGATCCACTTGGAGAATTTGTCGATGGCGACCAGTAGGTGCTTGAAGCCCCAGGGTGCCTTCTGCAAGGGACCGACAAGGTCCAGACCCCATACGGCAAACGACCAAGTGATGGGTATTGTTTATAGGGTCTGAGCGGGCAGGTGCGTTTGTCTCGCGTAGAATTGACACCCTCTGCAGGAGCGTACAATCCTAGTGGCGTCGGCCACTGCGGTCGGCCAGTAGAAACCTTGTCGGAAAGCGTTTCCGATGAGGGTCTGAGGTGCTGCATGGTGGCCGCAAGCCCCCAAGTGTATTTCTTGTAACAGCTCTTGTCCTTGGGCGACGGATATGCATGTTGGAGAATGCCTGAGGGGCTGCGGTGGTACAACTCTTTTTCATCACCCAGTAAAACGAACGACTTGGCGCGCTGAGCTAGTCACCGAGCTTCGGCCTTGTCGAGGGGCAGCTCTCCTCGTTGGAGATATTGCAGGTACGGGGTCTGCCAGCTTTGGTTTGGCGCAACCCCATTCCGCTCTCCCTCGATGCGCAAGGCCTCACCCTCGGCGGCCGAGGTCTCATCGGGTTCGGGCGCATCGTCGAGTTTGACGGATGGTTGATATATGTTCCTGGAGAAGACGTTTAGGGGAACCGTCGTCCGCCCTGAGGCTATTTTCGCCAGCTCATCCATGATCTCGTTGTACCGTCGAGCAACATGGTTGAGTTCCAGCCCGTGGAACTTATCTTCCAAGCACCAAACTTCGTTGTAATAGGCCTCCATTTTTCGATCGCGGCAGTGGGAGTTTTTCATGACTTGGTCAATGACAAGCTGCGAGTTGCCACGAGCGTCGAGGCGCCGAACCCCTAGCTCGACGGTGATGCGCAACCCATTAATCAAAGCCTCGTACTCGGTCACATTGTTTGACGCCGGAAAATGGAGGCGCAGCACGTAGCGCACATGTTTCCCGAGGGGTGAGATGAAGAGCAAGCCAGCACCTGCTCCTGTTTTCATCAGCGACCCATCGAAATACATGGTCCAAAGCTCGGGCTGGATTGGAGTTGTTGGCAATTGAGTGTCGACCCATTCAGCCAGGAAGTCTGCTAAGGCTTGAGATTTTATGGCCTTCCGAGGGGCAAATGAAATTGTTTCGCCCATGAGTTCCACCGCCCATTTTGCTATCCTACCCGAGGCCTCTCGGCACTGGATGATCTCTCCCAGGGGAAGGATGATACCATAGTCACCGGATGAGACTCAAAGTAGTGTCGCAATTTTTGCCGTGTCAGAATTACTGCGTATAGTAGCTTCTAGATTTGCGGGTAGCGGATCTTGGTCTCGGATAGTACCTCACTGATGAAGTAGACTGGCCTCTCGACGAGCAGTGCATGCCCTTCTTCTCATCTCTCGACTACGATCATGGCGCTGACCACCTGAGTGGTTGCGGCTACATAGATCAAGAGGGCCTCTCCCACAGTGGGGGCACCAGGATGGGCGCATTAGTAAGGAGTACCTTTAAGTTTCCGAGGGCTTCCTCGGCCTCGAGGGTCCAAGTGAAGCGCTTGGCCTTCCTTAAGAGGCGGTACAAGGGTAATCCTTTCTCGCCAAGGCGCGAGATGAGGCGGCTCAGAGCCGCAAGGAATCCCATGACCCTTTGTACTCCTTTTAGATCCTTAATGGGTCCCATGTTGGTGATGGCTATGATTTTCTCCGGGTTGGCCTCGATGCCTCTTTCGGAGACGATGAACCCTAGGAGCATGCCTCAGGGGACTCCGAAGACACACTTCTCGAGATTGAGCTTCACGCCTTTTGCCCGTAGGCACCCGAAAGTTACTTCGAGGTCGGAGAGGAGTTCAGAGGCTTTTCTTGTCTTGACAATGATGTCATCGACGTAAGCCTCGACCGTTCTGCCGATGTGTTCTCCGAACACATGGTTCATGCACCTTCGGTAGGTTGCACCTACATTCCTCAAGCCAAATGGCATTGTAGTATAACAATACATGCCAAAAGGTGTGATGAAAGAAGTCACGAGCTGGTCGGACTCTTTCATCTTGATTTGGTGAAAACCTGAATAGACGTCGAGGAATGACAGGGTTTCGCACCCAGTAGTGGAGTCCACAATTTGGTCGATGCGAGGCAGAGGGTAGGGAACCTTTGGACATGCTTTGTTTAAACTAGTGTAGTCTACGCACATCCTCCATTTCCCACCTTTTTCTTTACAAGCACAGGGTTGGCTAGCCATTCGGGATGGAATACCTCTTTGATGAACCCTGCAGCCATCAGCTTGTGGACTTCCTCGTCTATGGCCCTGCGCTTCTCTTCATCAAAGCGGCGCAGGTGCTGCTTCACGGGTCGGGCTCTAACTCGAATATCCAACGAGTTCTCGGTGACCTCCCTCGGTATGCCTGGCATGTCCGAGGGACTCCACGCAAAAATTTCGGCGTTTGCGCGAAGGAAGTCTACGAGCATTGCTTCCTATTTGGGGTCGAGCTCGGAGCCGACCCTGACGTGCTTGCAGGCGTCGTTGCTAGGGTTGAGGGCGACGATCTTAACCGCCTCGGCTGGTTCAAAGTTGCCAGTGTGGCGCTTCGCATCAGGCGCCTCCTTGGAGAGGTAATCCAGGTCGGCGATGAGGGCCTCGGACTCGGCGATGGCCTCAGCGTACTCCACGTATTCCACGTTGCACTCGTAAGCGTGGCGGTACATGGATCCGACGGTGATGATTCCCTTGGGGCCCGGTATTTTGAGCTTGAGGTACGTGTAGTTGGGGACGGCCATGAACTTGGCGTAGCACGGTCTTCCCAACACCGTGTGATAGGTCCCTCGGAACCCGACCACCTCGAATGTGAGGGTTTCCTTTCGAAAGTTGGAGGGAGTTCCAAAGCAGACGGGCAAATCGAGTTGCCCAAGGGGCAAGACACGCTTACCTGGGACGATCCCGTGGAAGGGCGCTGCACTGGCCCGGATCATGGACAGATCGATCCCCAAGAGCCCTAGGGTCTCGGCGTAGATGATGTTAAGGCTACTGCCTCCGTGCATGAGGACCTTGGTGAGCCTAGCGTTGTTGATGATGTGGTCGACGACGAGCGGGTACCTTCCTAGGCTCGACACATAGTCGGGGTGGTCGCTTTGGTCAAAGGTGATGGGCTTGTCGGAGCAGTCTAGGTAGACCGACGCCGTTACCTTCACCGAGCAGACCTCCTGACGCTCTTGCTTGTGGTGCCGAGCCGAGGCATTCGCCACCTGTCCGCCATAGATCATGAAGCAGTCGCGGACCTTCGGGAACTCCTCATCCTTGTCGCCCCCCTTCTTGTTGTTGCCTTGGTCCTTGCCACCTTCTGCCGAGGGTCCCTCCTTGATGAAGTAACGCCGGAGCATGTCGCACTCCTCAAGGGTGTGCTTGACGGGACCTCTGTGATAGGGGCACGACTCCTTGAGCATCTTGTCAAACGTGTTGACTCCTCCGGGAGGCTTCCGAGGATTCCTGTGCTCGTCAGCAGCGACGAGATCCGCGTCACCGGCGTCGCGCTTTGCTTGCGCTTTCTTCTTAGCCTTCTTTTTCGAGCCACGCTGGACGGACGCCGCAGGGGCGTCTTCCTTCTGTCTTCCTTGAGGCTGCTTGTCCTTCCGGAAGATGGCTTCGACCGCCTCCTGACCAGAGGCGAACTTGGTGGCGATGTCCATCAATTTGCTCGCCTTGGTGGGAGTCTTGCGCCCCAGTTTGCTCACCAGGTCCCGGCACATGGTGCCGGCGAGGAATGCCCCGATGACGTCCGAGTCGGTGATGTTGGGCAGCTCGGTGCGCTGCTTTGAAAATCGTCGGATGTACTTTCGCAGGGATTCCCCTGACTGCTGGTGGCAGCTTCAGAGATCCCATGAGTTCCCAGGGCACACGTACGTACCTTGGAAGTTTCCCACGAAGGCCTTGACCAGGTCGTTCCAGTCGAAGATCTGCGCAGGAGGCAGATGCTCCAGCCATGCTCGGGCAGCGTCGGAGAGGAAAAGGGGAAGGTTGCGGATGATGAGGTTGTTGTCATTCGTCCCTCCCAACTGGCAGGCCAGCCGGTAATCTGCAAGCCACAACTCCGGCCTTGTCTCCCCTGAGTACTTGGTGATGGTAGTCGGGGCTCGGAACCGGGCCGGGAATGGCGCCCGTCGTATGGCCCGGCTGAAGACCCTCGGACCCGGTGGTTCGGGCAAGGGGCTCCAATCCTCCTCACTGTCATAGCATCCTCCGCGTCTAGGGTGGTAGCCTCGGCGCACCCTTTCCTCGAGGCGGGCTTGACGGTCGTGGTGGTGTGGCTCGTTGCCGAGGTGATCCGGGGCCGCGGGCGTCTTGTCCCGTGTGCGCTTGGTGCGGACCGAGGCCTCCTGTACGCGTCAGGAGGGCGTTGCGTGATGCTCCGAGGGGCATCCTTGCCTTCGGGAGGCAGAGCTCTCAGCTCGTCGGACTACGGCATCTTCCAAGAGATCCTTGAGCTCGCCCTGGATACGCCGCCCCTCGGTAGTGGATGGCTCCGGCATCGTTCGAAGCAGCATCGCTGCTGCAGCTAGATTCTAGCCGACCCCGCTGGAGGCCGGGAGCAGCCCTGCCCTGGCACCATCAACGATTCGGCGCTGGATGTCCCGGGCCCGATGACGCGCTCCTCCGGTGAGTGCTCGACCTACCCATTCCTGCTCGATGTTTTGTCGGAGCTGCACAAGCCGCCCCGCTTCTTCACCGAGCCTGTCCTGCATCTCGCGGAATTGCTCGAGCTGTGTGTCCTAACCCCCCGCAGGGACTAGGACCACAGCTAGCTCCCGCGAGATGTTAACGCGAGACGCAGGCACAGGGGCGTTGTCATCTTCTGGCATGCCGAGGTGGTTGTCTCCTCCATGATCCCCCTGGTCGATGTGGAAACACTCGCGACTCGGGTTGCAACCCTCGTCGCCGAGGCTGTGGTCATCATTAGAGCAGCCGGAGAGGTAGTAGTCACATGCGGACATGAAGTCTCGCATGGCACTGGGATCACGGAGCCCGGAGAAATCCCAACCGAAGTCGGAGTCGTCGTCTTCCTCGGAACCCGTGAGTCCAGAGGTTGAGACGGCCGTCAGTCGGTCCCAAGATGACCACATATGATACCCTGGAAGGTTAGGGTATGCCTTTATGAAAGCGCTTACCAAAGCGGGGTCGCTAGGTGGATCGAAGCTGAATCTAGAAGGGATAGGGTGGAAAACGGACGGTACCTCTTGGTTGATGGATAGTGGGGAAGTCGTGTCGGGGACGGACTGCACTGTTATCTCAGGTACAAGGCTGACGCCCAGCAAGTCCTTCACGAGGGTGCTGGCGTCATTAATCCGTTCGGGGTTGGTGCGTTGCGGGGAAGCGACACCCGTTGTTGTTTCAGGTGCAAGGACAACACCCGACATGGCCCCGCGGGGGTGCCAGCGTCGTCGACTCGCTCTGGCCCAACAGCCGATGAGGTGCTGCCTCCTGCATGGCCACGGTTGCCCCGTCTCCTCCTCCTCCGGCGAGGAGGGTGGCAGGGCAAACCTGGGTGTTCCTCTTCTGCCATGGTGGGAAGTCATCGTCAAGCTCGCCGCTGCCGGGCGAGCCGACTGTCGTTGTTGCCGTCACGCTGCGGAGGGAGGAGCACCATGTCGTAGCTACTGTCAAAGGACATGAACTCGAGACTCCCGAAGCAGAACAGCGTTCTCGGGTGAAGAGGCTGCTGGAGGCTACCCATCTGGAACTCAACGGGAAAGTGTTCGTTAACACGCAGCAAGCCCCTACCTAGCGCGCTAACTGTCGGCGTTTCGGACCCGCGAGGTCCGTCAGCCAACCAGTGAATTTGTTGCTGCGTGCCCCTGCCCAGATGGGTTGATGCAAGATGGAACACAAGAGGAAAAATGAGGCTTATGTTATCCTGCACCGGGGTGCTCGTAGTAGGGGTTACAAGCGTCGCGAGGGAGCAAGGGCAAGAGAGAGAGAGAGGCCCCGTTGTCAACGTGTCTGTGTGTGTCAACGTGAATCTCCACCGCTGTCTCTCGACGTGCCCCCTGTGTCCTCCCTCAACGTGAACATCCCCCTCCCTTAAGAAGGCCCTGGACATTCCCTTTTATAGATGTAAGGAAATGTCCAGTTGTACAACGGGGTGTAGCTATGCGCTACGTGGCTGGCGGGGAAGTGCCTTGAGCCCTGTACATGAGCTAACGTGGCCGTCGGAGAAGTGCCTTGAGCCCTGTAGAAGCACAGCTGTCGGGCGACATGGATCCTGCTGACGTTTGCTTGCTTCCATAGGGGGTTTGAGAGCAACCGACGTCATGGGCGCACGCGGGGAACCATCATTACCTGTTGCCGAAGTAACCTTAGATGGGACACCGGTCTTGTTCCTTCATAGCCTGAGGCAGCTAGCTAGGAGTAGGGTAATGATGTATCCCCCGTAGCGTAGTCGGTCCGAGGCTAGGGTCGGGCGAGGTGGAGACCTTCTCCCGAGGCTGAGGCTGAGGCCGAGGCCAGGGGTCGGGCGAGGCGGAGACCTTCTCCTGAGGCTGAGGCTGAGGCCGAGGCCTGAGGTCGGGCGAGGCGGAGCTCCCTGTTGCGCCCGAGGCCAAACTCGTGGAAGATCGTGACTCAGTTTTACCCTGGTGGTTGGCACAGCAGTCGGAACGGGGTGAATAGCGCCATTTTCCCGTCAGATCGGTCAGTAAAGGGGCGAAGTGACTGCGGTCACTTCGACCTTGCCGACTGAGTCACGCGTGTCAGGATAAGGTGTCAGGCGATCCCTGCATTAAATGCGCATGCGATACGGTCGGTTGGTAGGGTGATCCGGCCGAGGTCGCTGCACGGCAAAGTCTGCCCAAGCTGGGATTCAGGCGAGCCGAGGGTGCGCTCACTGCCTGAGGAGGCCCTCAGGCAAGGCGTGAATCCGCCCGGGACTACTGTTCTCGCCCGAGGCCGAGGCTGGGCTCGGATGAGGTCGCGTCCCTTGGTAGACGAGGCCCTGACTTGAACCGCACTTTATCAGCTGTTCATGATTTGTTCCGAAGATGTTTTCCAGCCGCGTTTAGGAGTGTTGGGGGTACCCCTAATTATGGTACCCGACACATAGGTACATGTAGTTTAGCCATATTAGTTCATTAAAATGAGTATAAAGTAGCTAGATGGTGTCCCCATCTAGTTCCTTGGGCTCAAAGGGGTTCATGAACGACTAAGGTCGACTGTTCAAAAGGAAATGGGCTTTAAGTATACTAGTTTTGGTGTTTGATGGCCATCACAACCTTATGGACTAACTAGTTTGCTAAGTATTCACTTACATGTTCATAAGATTAAGACTTGAAGATTCTAAGTCAGAAACAAATCAAATCCAACTAGAAAGGGCAACTTGTGGAAAATATGAACTATTAGTAGCCTAACCATTTAGATAATGTCCCTAGGATATTATTTGAGCAAACTAGAGAGGCTGGAAACCTCAGGCTTTAAAATTGGTATTTTGGAGCTAAGTTTGAGCCAATATAAGAATTTGAGTGAGAGAATTCAAAAAGGTCAAGATTAATGACTTAGACTAGTTGGACAATCTCTACAAATGTTTGTATAAGTCATAAGAACACTCACGAAGACACCCAAATCAGGATAAAATTTAAAACGCACAAAAAGGACTTAAGGCTACTACTCTACGGCGTACTGGACCAAGTCCGGTGTGCACCAGACCGATTATGTAGAGAGCATTTTTTTCTAGGGTTTCTGACGGCTAGTGCACCGGAGCACTCCGGTGAGTACCAGACTTGGCACCACACCGATTGCATAGCGACGTTGATTTCGGTCAAGAAGCATTTGGAGCATCAAACCAAGTTCGGTGTGCACCGGACGTCTCGTGCACCCTGTGGTTAGAACAGGTTTTCCTAACAGTTGGATGACGTGACGTCGACGTGGCAAGTTTGGTGGTGCACCAGACTGGTGTAGTGCCATATGACACATAACACCGTGGAACGATCACTGCACAATAGTCTGACAAAGGTCCGTTGGTGCACCGGACCAAGCACTATTGGAGGTCCGGTGCACCCGCAGAAAATGCAGAATTTGGGTTTCACCCTAATGGCTATTTGGGTGGTTGGGGGACTATACACCCCCAACCAACCCATACAATACACAAGAGCTAAACATTCAAGTCTATACACTAGAGCAACACTCCCATTTGATCAAAAGCCTCTCAAGTGCCGCATTAAAAAGAATTGAGCAAGTGATAGCCATTCTACTGTGAGTTGTGAATTGTGATAATGCCTTGTAAGGGTGCTTTAGAGAAGAGTGTGTGATGCATTCTTGTGCTCTTGATCTTGGAGTTTTGACTCCTATCTATTGTAAAGCTAGCGAGAGGATATGACGTGTGAAGTACGTCGAAGCGAGAGGACTCAATCTTGATCTTTGGAATCACTTGAGATGGTCAAAAGAGTCCTAGTCCCTCGAGACACCTCAACGAGGACGTAGGTTTCATTTGGAAACTGAACTCTAGTAAACAAATCGGCGTGGCTTTTGTGTTTGCACGTTTGCAATTTGTTTTCTTCATCTCTCTCTCTCTCTCTCTCTAAGTTTTCTAGCATTGATCATCATTCTAATTATTTGTGTTGCTCCCAAGTCTATTCCGCATTCACATTGAGCAACACGTGCAAGAAGAACTGATCTCCCTATTCCGATTTAGTGATAAATTTCAGGTTTCGCCTATTCAAACCCCCACTAGCGTCTTTCACTTGTTCCTCTCATTGCATGTGGTGAGTGTATTAAGAAGACTATGTTGGAGTATAGATTGAAGAAGGTGACCCAACCAGCGTTGCATCTTCTATAAGTGTACATATCACAATGCGAGTTCTATTTTTGGAGCGTTTTTATGGTTTGTACTCACTTTTAATGTTTTCGATAGAAGTTCTTGATTAATTTGATATTTTGTCAGACACGATTTCAAGAAGATAACATAATAATAACCATTTATGTGTCAAGATCTATTGATATACTCAACAATGTTATTAGTGAAAGTATCATTAGGGAATACTCTAAATAAATCACTAGTATAATGCCCATGTATCGCGATAGCACACAAATTATTCAATAAAATGTTAGTGCAAAATGATTACATGAAAACGAACAACACATATATTATTATCAAACTCAATATTTCACAATATTTTTTTACAACTACGGGTGTCTAGGAACACAACTCGTCTATTCATGGTGTGTCATCTTTGGATAAACATACCAGAAAAGCTCTCCCATTCCAACCAATTTGTGACAATCAAAACTTGGACATAGCAAGCTTCAGGTTTTCCCACAAGTGCTACAATTGGAGTAGAAGAAATCCCAAATATAGCCTAGCCACCGGCAGGGGAACAACAATGTCACAACCTCCACCCCCGGTGAAAGCACGGAACCAAGAGGTGAGCACGGCTAGTGGTCAGTGACTAAAGCGATTGCTAGGCGCCCCTGGCCCATCACGTGTGGGCGTGGCGGAGTGTGTCTGCAACAGCGTTAGCACTTGAGCAGGGGATCAGTGAGTGGCTAGGTGCTCAACTGGTTAGGTGTCTCTATGATTGCGACGCGGGTGTACATGATGTGCTGAGGCCAAAGGAAACATGGGGAAAAATAGACCTACTCATTTGGTTCATGACGCACGATGATAATTGTAACTAGTTCTTTACAGTAATAGAGATATAAATATATTATTACAAATCATAGTCATAGTGAAAGTGAATTAATCTTAACAAATAATGTGCCTAATAATAAACCCAAAGATCCATAGGAAAAATAATTAGTGGTCCGCATGCCTAATAGTCATCGTACTTATGGAACTCCATGGTGTACCCCTAATCTTCACCATCTCCATACGAGTAGTGGTTGCATTAGATGAAACATAGTTGTTGTATAGCAATGGAGAATAGTTGATGTACTCAACAAATGACACTAAGCTAGTGTGTATATATATGAAGGCTTTATAGTTGGCTGGCTCAGCATTAGCACTTCTAATTGATTATGTATTTTATGATTTTTATCGTTCATCAATATTTTAATATAATACTACTTCAAACTATTATATATATCTATTATAAGTGATTTAATGAGATTATATCGTTGTAGCAATTTAATTTAGCCCCTCCTTGCATGGAACTGTTCTTAGGGGCATACCCAAAGGGGGACAAAGTGGGCCATGGCACCCCTAAAATTTTTTAAAACCTCTTATACCTAATGTTCATCTATTGTTAATTATAGAAAAATGTTTTGTGTGGGCTAAAACAGCCCTGTTCTAGGCCTCCTTGTCTGATCGGCCTAGTCCTCCTGACTCTCGTCCTCTTCCTCGGTATAGTCCTTGTATCTATCTGTCCATCCCCATTCTTCCCAACACTACCTGAGCCAGTCCGCCCCGATGCATGTTCTCGCCGTCGCTTGTCGCGTCCCCCTTCCCAAGGCGTGATGCAACCCGACCCCATCATCGTCGAGAATGGTAGCCCTCCTGATAGGCCTGATCTCGCTTGTTGCAACAATACGACCTGTCCCTGATGTCTGACATGTTTGGCAAACTATCAAGCCCTGGCTCTCAGCTAGAGACTCAGCCTGACCCTGCCCTTTGAGGTGATCGATATTCAAAAAGGTACGCACGACTTCGATTTAATCAGCAAGAACGTAGACTGCTTCCAACAAGGGTCGGTAAAGCGTCCTCTATGCTAAATATACCAGATGAAGTCGTTTGCTACGGTATGACCTCCGGTAAATTATAGAGTGTGTTCGTGTTCCGTAAAATGTGGCGGGCTCCGCTACCACTCGATATCCACGGTTCACTTTGCGCTGCTTCCTCCCATTCGCTCCCACGCAAACTCGGAAACTTGTCGTCGGGTGCTGCACCTCCTATCTGGTCTTCGGCTTCGACGATAGCGAAGCTGTGCGAAGGAGGCAAGGCTACGTCTTCAACCACGACAAAGCTGCATGGGGGAGGCAAGGCAAGACGACGATGTAGAATTCAAGTTTTATCTCTATTTCTATTTCTAAAGTAGATGTCTCTTATAATTTTAAATCTTTTTAAATTTATATTGATTTGGTACAATCAATTTGAATTTGACTCTAAATATTATATTTTTCTAACGGGATGGATTTCTTGTGAGGATAAATTTTCCAATAGAGACGAGAACGAGAGAAAAACTTTCCATGAACATTCACACGGGTAGGGAGGAGAATTTTTTCTATGGGGACACGATGGGGGAGCCATATCTCAACCTCGGTCACTCAGTTTGGCAACTCTATTTTTTAAAAGAATTCTCATTTTTTAAGTGAAATTAAACTATTTTTTTTTTGAAAAAATGAAAATCTCTTGAAAAAATGGAAATGTGATAGCTGCTGTGATGACTTGCATTGCGGGTCCATTAGGAATTCTCCGTACACCGTGCCAGGCTGCCAGCAGGGACATCCTCACACGCGCGGGAGCAAAACTTCCACGCGAGGAACCGGGCAGGGCGTAGGACGGTAGGACCGTAGTACGCTGACGACGCTTGGGAAGCCCGAGGCCGGCGCATCGCCGTGACGCACGCACGTACAGACTGCCGAACAAACAAGAGAAGGGCCGGGGTGCGCCATCCGCCAACTGTCTGGTGGTCCTACGCTCCTGTGCCTGCGGATGCTGTTGCTTTTACATGCACGGGAAAGCAGCACTTCATTGCATGCATCCGCGGTCCTACCGTCAGGAGAGATTGGGCAGAGAGAAAAAAAAAGAGGGCCCTGCATGTGAAGCTATAGAAAATGAAAAAATGAATAATAATTTCAGGTCCACAGCTGAATAATAATTACAGGATTAATCTAATCGCGGACTGTCTAGACTAATCAAAGGATCGTGCGGAGCATGAACGGTTTGGCCACATAGCCAGACTGCCCGGCCGTACAGGTGCCAAATCTGGTGCTCAACGCTCCTCTACATACAGTCTATCTATGCTTGGTTGGTAAGTACTAGGTTTGTGCATCTTCATTTTATTTACTAGCTGAATGCCCGTGCGTTGCAACGGGAATATATAATACCAGTATACTACGATAACTTATATACAAAATGTGTGTTATATTGTTATGAGAAAATGTTTCATAATCAATTTGTGATCCTAGCCATACATAAATTTTGTTATTTTAATCTAATTATTTCACCACTACATTGCAACCATCAGTATCATGCAGACTTCGATATATGCCATGATTTGTATGGTCTCATCATTGGAGAGCACGTTCCACACATGCCGGAAAAATTCCCTCGTACATCATTAGTCATCAGACACGCACCACCATATGCTCTTGCTTAAACAAAAAGGTAAGTGTGTATGTGTTTGCGAAGAGAATTAAAGGCAGGCCGACACAAAAGCTACCCTGACGGTGACGAGGATGAGGAACTGGTCACTGTTGTCGATCCTCCTCTGTGTCACCTCCGGCGCCAAGATGATGCCACAATCCTCGATATAGTAGTCATCGAACGCACGCGACATGACGAGTACCGATGACTCTTGGTTGGGCTGCCAAACAAAGTGCACCTCGGGCTCATCAGCGAGGTAGTACCCTTGGCCGTTGCACCACCGGATGCGCTATTCCACTACATACATCATGTTCGAGGACACTCACACAACGTCAGCAACGTCCATCATTCCAGCGCACAAGAATTTATGTCCGGTCAGTAGCGACTTATGTGGCAGGTTGGGCTTCAGGTGGACGATGAGCTGGACGGCGTGATGGCGTCGTCGTCGGATGCGGTGTCCAGAACAGCCCGAGAGTCGTCGACGTTGGCGACAACCATGAGGCCCCCCTGCTTAACGATGGACAACGCGGTGCAGTTGCTCTGGACCGCGTCCAAGCGGCGGCTTCGCGGGAGCTTGTCGTACACAGCAGCGCATGCGACCACGTAAGACTGCTTTTAGAGGTCGAACTGACAGTCGCCAAGCTTCTTCTCGTCATCGATAAGCGACGACAACGTGAGTGCCTCCTGCTCATGGAGTTTGTTCGGGGTTTGAAGTAGGAAACATGGATTCATGTTTGGCGTTGGTTTATGAAAATGACACAAGTCTGATCCATGGAAAAAAAATATTACGAAGAAAAAATGTCACACATGCAAAAAAGGAAATTTAAGTATAATGCATTATTCAAACAAAAGAAATAGCATGCAAAGCTCTTCCTTAAATAATATTACCTCCATCCAAAAATATAATTCAAAAATCTCGGTGATACTTATCTACTACTACGCATTGTGCAATGGTAGCAAGTGAGCTTGGAGAGAGATGTAGTAGATGTGTTTCCTGTCATAGATGTAGACATAAACACATATAGGTGGGTGCCCGTGCGTTGCAACAGAAACATTTAATATCATGATAACTTATGAACAAATGTGTGTTATACTGTTATGTGAAAATGTTTCGTAATTAATTTGTGATCCTAGCCATACATAAATTTTGTTATTTCAATCTAACTATTTTATCACTACATTGCAACCAACAGTACCGTGCAGACTTCTATACATGATAGCTGAATGCCCGTGCGTTGCAACGGGAATATATAATACCAGTATACTACGATAACTTATATACAAAATATGTGTTATACCGTTATGAGAAAATGTTTCATAATCAATTTGTGATTTTGGCCATACATAAATTTTGTTATTTATAATCTATTTGTTTCACCACTACATTGCAACCATCAGTATCATACAGACTTCGATATATGTCACGATTTGCATGGTCTCATTATTAGAGAGCACGTTTCACACATACCGGAAGAAATTCCCTCGTACATCATTAGTCATCGGACACATACCACCATACGCTTTTGCTTAAACAAAAAGGTAAGTGTGTGTTTGCAAGACTAATGGTCAAACATCGTATAACCATAAAGTTAGAATACTATATTAATATATTAAATAAATTAATCCAATAGACATAGATTAACCCAATTAACATAGGATAAATAAATATCTAATTATAAAAGTATGAAACATGATATAATCAATGTTGTTACTGCGTAGTAAATATTAATACGAGACTAACACAACTGGAACGGTTCAATTTGGAATTAAAATGGGGAAGTTACGAATTTCCAAAGTTTCTATGTATTTGATATATGATTAATTAGGAAATCAATTTTATTGTTGTTTTCATGACAAAACAGAGGTATTATGTGATAAAAATAATATTATAGAATTATAGAAATTGGAATGAACTCATTTGGATTTAATATGAAATTTTCATGAATTAAATGGGTTTCTGCAATTATTTTTAAACTATAAATCAATTTCTAAACTCCTTTTCCCTATTTTCTTTATTTCCTGGACTGCGTCCCAAACTCCAGAAAGATCAGGGGCTAAGCTATAAATGTTTTTCTAGACTCAGTGAGCATACAGAGTGGACGGCGGGTTAAACACAAAAGACGTTTTAGTTGAAGTTATACACAATTCAACATGAGTCATGTTGGCTAGAGGGTGGAAGGTTAGGTATTCTGCTCAATAGATCCAAGGTTTGATTCCTGAGCAGCCACGGTTTAATTTTTTTTCTGCACGCGGAACGGGAGAGGGCAGAACGGCAGAACGGCAGAACGACAGACTACTATTGCTTACTTAATAAGTAGTAGAGATTGCAGTTACCCTTCTTTATTATTTGATGAATTATTTTCTCACGAAGTATCTCAGAGAGGCACACCAAGGACAATTTATCCAGATACTTCGTTTGACAGTACATCCATGCTAGTCAAGTTTTGATAGAAGTGCTCAATAGCGACTGAAAGTAATTACCATTGTGTTCATACATATTCATATTTTTCTTTTATTTGAAGTTTGAGTAGAAGAAGGAACAAATCCTACCAACACAACAGATCAAAGAAATTTAAGAGCATTTAGGGTGATTTATTCTTCAGGTCACATATAAATGTAGAGATTATTTCTATGATTGGAAATTTCATCCTTCGCTCAAGCATGAGATGGATTAATTGTAATATACATGCTCTTTCAAAGTATAAATTCATACTTTAAAATATATGTATAGTTTTATATTATATTATATATATATATATATATATATACATGCTCGAACATAAAATTATATACATATACAATTATTTTTTAAAAATGATACGAATTAAATGAAGAAACCATAAAAGAAAATAAATCCATAAAATAGAAGAAGAGAAAAAAAAGAAATCAAACATTTAGTCTCGGTTCGTGTCCGTCCTAACATCAAAACCTGCTGTAATAGAAATTTTATTTCATAAAAAATTATCAATAATTATAGGACTCTGTTGGGGGCCTTCGTCCTCCGAATGTCCTCAAAAACATGATTTGACAATGTTTTTCAAGTGAAATATATGAATAGGTATCTTCGGACTCGGATCACGAGCATAGAGTATGGTCAGGACGAAGCCTAAGCGAGACGAAGGGTGATTGAGACGAAGGACGGGCTGATCACCAAGCTGTGCGCAGGGAAGCTTCGACGCAATAGCAGAAAAAGGGAACCGACTTAAAGATGAAAAGGCTACTTAGACCTCAATAGATTGCTATAAGCTATTAGCAAATGTAATGGGCATGAATGTAATTTTACATGGGCTGCGTCCCGTGCCTATAAATAGATGAACAATAATCCCATACTGTTCACGCTGACTTGGCATTTGCTTTTGCGTCACGCTTGTACTTTTGTCTTCCCTCAAGCCGAAGGTACATTTATAATTTATAATCATTTCTATTTTTTCCATGTTAATAAAATAGAAATGATCTAATAACAATGTTTGTATTACGTATTATACCTTACATAAATTCTTCATCATAATCTTTTGTGCTTACGAAGGTATGTCCTTTATAACCTTCGTCCGAAACTCATTATATCCTAAAGGGAAATAATGTTTCGAAGGACGAAGGACTTTAACATTTAACACTTTTTATGTTGCCTTGTTCTTAACTCTTAGCGTTTGAGAACAAGTCCCCAACATTGGCGCCAACCTCCGGTGAACTCACTTCCACTTTTTGAGTTTCGAACACCTTCGGCAAGCATAGACCTTCGTCATGGCGCCGAAGAAAGTTTCAGCAACAGGGGCTGCAGCTCTGCAACTGCTGGACCCCAATCAGGAAACCCTCTCTCTTCGGGAGGCCCGAAGCCAGAAGAGGAAGGTCACCAGTCGGACGCTTCAGGAGGACAAACTAGATCAAGAAATCAGAGATATGGAGATGCTTCATCAACAGGTGCAAAGGAAGAAGGAAAAGATGGCTAGGCTAGCTGAATTACAAAGGCAGATAGACGAAGCCTCCGAAGAAGTTCGCCATCTTACTCAAGATGAGCATAACCGTAGGCCCCAGCACAGAGAGCTTCATCAGGAAGGTTTCTTCAACGAAGATGACTGGTATGACAATTTCCATCATGGAAATTTTGCTTTTGATGATGCTTCTCCTCTGTCAGCCGAGCTGCAGGCTACACCCTGGCCTCCGTCCTACAAGCCACCCCAACTCCCCATGTACGACGGCCATTCAGATCCGAAGCAGTTTCTGATGAGCTACGAAGCAACAATATCTTCGTATGGTGGCAATACTGCAGTCATGGCAAAGTCTTTCGTCATGGCTATCTGAAGTGTTGCCCAAACCTGGTACTCCTCTCTTCGGCCAGGAACAATCACCTCATGGCAAAAGCTGAAGGACATGTTGTTAATCAGCTTCCAAGGGTTTCAAACGAAGCCGGTCACTGCTCAAGCTCTATTCCAGTGCACCTAGGATCATGAAGAATACCTTTAGGCATATGTCCGAAGGTTCCTGCGTCTGAGGGCACAGGCACCAACGGTGCCTAATGAAATCGTCATTGAGGCCATGATTAATGGACTTCGGCCGGGACCTTCAGCTCAATACTTCGCCAGGAAGCCTCCTCAAACTTTGGAGAAGCTGCTCCAGAAGATGGACGAGTACATTCGAGCTGACAATGACTTCCGCCATAGAAGGGAAGAAGCATACAGGTTCTCTGAGATGACCAGGGGCTTCGGAGGAAGATTTCATCCGAGGCACGTCAGGTCAATTCACAACTCTACTCAGACTGATGATAGAGGGAGTCAACAGCAAAGGCCACAGTACTCTTCGCAGGCTTCGGGACAACAGCAGCAGGCTTCGAGACAACAGCAAAGCTCTTTCCGGCCGCCAGCTCCAAGGGGCAGAGGCGCCAGGGGCTTCGGAGGAAGATTCGGCGACCAGCCAAGAAAAATTTATTGTCTGTTCTGTGGTGAGGACAAGGGCCATACCACCAGGATGTGCCATGTTACCATCCAGAAGCAAAAGGAGATAGCAGAAGCTGCAGCATAACAGAGTCAGCCGAAGCAAGTCATGCACACTGCTTCGTATCATTCGTCCTACATTCCAGAATATGTAGGCAATCACCCTGCAGCTTCTGTTGCTTCGGCAAGTCAACCCCAAGCATCCTGGCAACAGCTTCCGCCTCCACCACCAATGCAACGAGGCCAGCAACTAGAAGGGAGTCAGCATACTCAACACCAAAGGGACTTCAGAAAAGAATCCGAAGCTCGCACAGTCAATAGTACTGTGCCAGAGTCGAAGCACATTTACTAACAAATATCCTACCTTGACAGCAGTTTTTTCTATTCAGTATTATTTTCTTTTTAATAAAGAACACTTATGGGAAACTTGAGTGTTTTTTGTCATTTTCAATCTCTTGTAATAGTTCCCCTTTTACCACAAGGAAAATATATTTTCTCCACAGGCTTAAGTCGCCGAAGGACAAAAATTTACGGTAGCAAGGAGGACCTTCGAATTATCAAAAATTTATTTAAAAGGCACGCAGTGTGAATTCTTCAAAGCAACAAAAATTCATTCTAAGGAACGCAGTGTAAGTTTGCTGAAACTACAAAAGTCGTTTCTAAGGGAGCGCAGCGTAAGTTTTCTGCTCAAAAGTCGTTCCCAAGGGAATGCAGAGCATACAACGAAAAATAAACGCTGATATCGCCTAAGTAAAAGGCGAAGCACGAAAAGTCAACGCGAATACCGCCGAAAGTAAAAGGCGAAGAAGCTCCTAAGGGAGGCTTACAGCGAAAAATAAACGCTAATTCCGCTGAATTAAAAGGCGAAGAAGCTCCTAAGGGAGGCTTACAGCGAAAAATAAACGCTGATACAGAAAGATTGTATAATCTATCGCAGGGATGTGTGTGTATCTTCGGCACAAATATCATCTTGCATACCATAACATCATCGCATCATTTTGCATAGCATAAGCATCATACATCATATTGCATATGGCACAAGAAGGGGATACAATATTGATCTTCGGAGAATGCTCTGAAAAAATGAAAAAGTGTAGCTCTATCTGAAAGGTAACATAAGACTTTTTTAGCTTCGGAGAATAACTTTATGAAGCTCGGATATTCTTCATCAAAGCAATGCGGAAATTGTTGAGATATATAAACGTTTTTCTTCACGAAGCATGAAAAGAAGGGAAGGTGTTTTTTCGCCGAAGGCTCAAAAACGGTATGTATGTAAAATTTCATGCATCGTAAAGAATTGAACCATAAAAAGCTCGTATATTACATGCAAAGTTACAAAATATTACATAGATTACATTTCAAATGTTTTTACAATAGCATCTAGTCTTCCTTAAGTACTACTTCTGCAGCTTTATTTAGTAGTTGTTCAACAACTTTATCCATGATGGCTTCAGCCATTTTCTTAATTTCGTCATCCCCCTTAGTGCAGCGGCCTGCGGATGGTTCGGCAGGTTCTGAGGGAGGAGAAGATACGTCTATGTTACTATTACAAGCCATAAACAAGTTTGAAATCAAAAAATTACAACAGAGCCAAAAACCACTAGGTAGTACCTATTTGGCTTTCGGGCTCTGCACTCTTCTCAGCGGCCTCTGCTACTTCTCTAGCGTCATGGATGCCTTTTTCGCTTTTCCGAATGATTTTCTGGGCCATTTCCCGGCCACCATTGTCCCAGATGTCGGTGAAAAATTTTCCACCGACCAGGCTAGCTTCGGCCAAGGGGTCTTTTATATCTTCGGAGGATAAGGCGGCTTCGGATTGTGCCAGAAGCTTCACGTGGTTGCAGCCTTTCCTCTCCAACATAGTAGCGATTCCCCTGGCACCCGAAAAGGCACAAATGTCTCCACGACTATTTAGAATTTCTTCAAAAGCTTCAGCTTCGTGGCTGATCCACTCGATTGGGCCTTCTGAGTTACCTCTCACGAAGTTCTCTTCACTTGAAAATGCGCCAACGCTGGCGAAACTAGTTTTTATTTTCTTAACACATTCTATGGATTTTTCATAGCACCTCTTCTTGGATGCGCGAAGCTCTTCAACGCTTTCTTCCAAATGATTTGCCCATTGTTCGCTAATTTCTCGCTTCGTTTCTTCAAGTGTGCGTTCTTCTTTAGCCCTGGCTAGTTGCTTCCGAAGATCTTCAATTTCGTGTTTCTGAGCCTCGGTTTGAGCTTTAGAAGTAGCTTCGTCTTCTTTTATTCGATTTACCAGTGAGTGTAATATTTTATCTTTTTTGAGACCTTCGTTCCTTAGTTCAATCACTTCGGAACGAAGGTTGCTCAGAGCAATGACACACCCTTCATCTTCAGCATCCTTTTGGGCCCTCAGGGCATTGCTAAGTATAAGGCCCTGCAAAACAGGAAAAAATGTGTGTGCATCAATAAATTTAAGTAAACGAAAAATTTTGATTTCAAGAAATAATACAAAGATCTCATTTTTTCACCTTTAAGCTATTGTATGCCAAGCTGTCAGCCAGTTCGTTCTTCGATAATACCGAGAGCCTGTCTTCTAGCGTTGGGAAGCCGAAGCTCTTGCTCATCTCCCGACAGACAGAAATTTCTTTGTTATCAGGGAGACAATACAAGAAGTCTTCTTCTCCGCTGCCGTTAAAAATTAATGCCCCCTTTGGGTATTTCAGTTTTTGGGCGTAAGACTGGGCCTCTTGCTTTTCTTTTTCACTTAACTTTTTCCCCGAAGCAAGTCGTAAAATATAATCGAAGGTTTCGGAAAATGCTTCGGGGGTGGCGGTGCCGGTTTCTTCAGCCAAAATTTGTTCTGTTGTTTTTGTCTCTTCGGCTTCCAAGGATTTTACCTTGGTGGGCTCTGAAGGCCCAGCTTCACTCTCAGATTGGTGCTTCGAAGCATCGGCATAAAAGGCTTCAGTTTGCATTTCGGAAGTTTCAACAGTTTTCTTCGGAGTAGTGCTGGAAGACTTTATTGTCTCCAGGACATCCAGAACATTAACCATCCTTTTTCTTTTCGGGGTTACCGCTGGCCCCTTTTGACTTGCTGTTGCCTCAGTTTTTGCTGGAGGACTTAGAATTTCCGAAGTCTTTGATTCCCCCGCCCTTGGTTCTTCTCATTTTCCTGTCGACGGCACTTCGGTCGGACCTTCAATAATTGGCAGGGAAGGTGGTTCTTTAGTTTCGGTGGCCGAAGAGTTCTCACCGGCAAACTCGGGTACTGTGGCCGGTTCAATATAGCGGGGCCGGTGTGTAAGAACCTTCATCTTTTTTCTCTTCGGCGATGGCTCGCTAGGAGCGGCCGAAGCAACTTCCGTTGCAGAAGATGTATTCTTTCTTTTTTGACCCCGTGTTGGATAACGGTAGTCGGGGTACACAAACCCAATTGCATAAAATATTCGGTTGAGTCTTTTCTTCTTCCGACCTTCGAAGGCCGCTGATAATGCAGTGTCTTCGGCCTTCGAATATAGTCCAAGCAATTCGTCACTTACGGCTTCAATATTTTTAAGCCAGTCATCGTCTGGTTCGATGAATTTATCTCCATATTTGAATGTGTATTTCAGTCTAACTAGTCCACCCTCGTCAGGTTCCCTGACGGTTTCCTTTGGCATCTCCCACTCTTCTACAAGTGGCCATACTCTGAAGGCAATGTGTTCTTGGACCAAGTCCCTTGTTCCAATAAAAGATCAAACCACACCGAAGGCCCTCTGGCATTCTTCGGCTGCTTCATTCATCTCCACCTTCGGCCTCCGAAGGCCAAAACGCTGCCAGACAGGACGCATAATGATATCTTTAATATCCTCCCGGGCCTTCAGATCGTTTTTTACGTAGAACCATTCCTTCATCCAGTCCCCGGGCCATCTCTTCCGAAAATTGGCATGGGACAGCTTGATCCAGAGCGGGCACCGAAGCTGTAACAACCAAAGTTGTTATGATATTGTTCTTTCCCCCAGGGTTTCGTCTCATACACTAGCTCATGAATATTACAAAAACTTTTTGCATTTGGTTACAAGCCCTGGCTCCTCACAGCCCAGACAAAGATTCCCATTCTTATAATAGCTTCGGGAGTAAGTTGGTGGACATATATTTGGAATATCTTCAGAACTTCAACAACGAAGTTGCTCAAGGGGAACCAAAGCCCATCCTTGAAGAAGCTTCGGAAGATCACGACCTCATTTTCCTCGGGAGCAGGAGAAGTTTTTTCTCCGTCATCAGCCCTCACAATAGACACATCTCGAAAATATCTTCCCCTCATATTGTCAAGATGACTCTGCTTAATAGTTGATTTTCCAAAAACCGTGTGGCTTTGTCGCCATGGTCGGTCTTCGGACTCTTCCTCGCCACTTTCTACATCATAACTGTCACTATCACCAGTATCTTCAGATAAACCTTCTAAAATCTCTTTGGTAATCTTCTCCGTATTGGTCTTCGCCATTGATTCAAGAAAGCCAAGATTCATCTCCTCAGAAAGGCTCAGCTTCGTCTCAGCGACAGCTTTTTTATCTTCGGACATCTTCGTAAATGCTGAGAAAGTGCTCTCGAAGCCGAAGATTGAAAATTTAAAAAGCCAAGAAAGTGTTGCTACGCAAGATCTAAAAATTTAGTAAGCGAGAGCAGATGGCAAGAAAGCATGCCAAATGAACTTGTAGTGGGTTCTTATTTATACGCATTGAGCCAAAAAGCTGGACGGTCCCGCTTGTCAGTGACTGTTGCTATTCTAGCAAAGGGAAGGTGTTTTTTCGGACCTTCGGCTTAAGGCTTTCGTCCATATCGCAATCTGAATTTATCACTAACAAATTAATATTGCGAGGGGCTACTGTTGGGGGCCTACGTCCTCCGAAGGTCCTCAAAAACATGATTTGACAATGTTTTCCAAGTGAAATATATGAACAGGTATCTTCGGACTCGGATCACGAGCATAGAGTATGGTCAGGACGAAGCCTAAGCGAGACAAAGGGTGATTGAGACAAAGGACGGGCTGATCACCAAGCTGTGCGCAGGGAAGCTTCGACGCAATAGCAGAAAAAGGGAACCGACTTAAAGATGAAAAGGCTACTTAGACCTTAATAGATTGCTATAAGCTATTAGCAAATGTAATGGGCATGAATGTAATTTTACATGGGCTGCGTCCCATGCCTATAAATAGATGAACAGTAATCCCGTACTGTTCACGCTGACTCGGCATTTGCTTTTGTGTCACGCTTGTACTTTTGTCTTCCCTCAAGCCGAAGGTACATTTGTAATTTATAATCATTTCTATTTTTTCCATGTTAATAAAATAGAAATGATCTAATAACAATGTTTGTATTACGTATTATACCTTACATAAATTCTTCATCATAATCTTTTGTGCTTACGAAGGTATGTCCTTTATAACCTTCGTCCGAAACTCATTATATCCTAAAGGGAAATAATGTTTCGAAGGACGAAAGACTTTAACATTTAACACTTTTTATGTTGTCTTGTTCTTAACTTTTAGCGTTTGAGAACAAGTCCCCAACAAACTCGAAGTCTCACGTCCTAAATATAGGATTTATATGCTGGAGCCCTATACTCGTATTGTATACTATTTTAACCTTTTATTTCTTAAATAACATGATTTATTTACTAATAATATGATATAGGAATCTACTGTTGGAATTGAAATGTTTTGTGACTCTAAACACTCCAAATCAGGTTCTATTTTAATTTTTAGGACTTAAATATATCTTATAATAATAAAACTCTAAACCCCGTGGGTTTCCTCACAAAACAGCAAGGCCACGTCACCTAGAAAATCTCCACCGTTGGATCGAGCCACAAAGAAATATAGGACATCTGATCTACATTTGTGTACCGTGAGCGCATATCTCGGCTCCGTTTCGGCCGCACGATACAAAATCGACCGCTACGAACACGCCTTCTCCCTTGTGGGTTATGCGTGTATGGCCGAGACCCTCTGTGGCGCGGCCGAATTTTTTATATTTTGGTTCTTTCTCGAAAAAAAATTCACGTTTAAATCCTACAAAATTTTAATGTCATTTTTGGACCCTTTGTTTGGTGCCATAGCCAATGGCGCCGAGGTAACACAGCTCGGCGCCATAGGCTATGGCGCCGAGGTACGTGCTGCGCTGGCACAAACGGACATCATGGCACCGACGTGGCATCGAGCTCGGCGCCAAGCTCGGCGCCATAGATCTTGGCGCCAAGCTCTGTTATGTACACAAAACTTGTCTAGCTTAGTCGGTAGAGCGCATGGCTTTTAACCTTGTGGTCGCCCCACGGTGGGCATGTTTTAATATTTTTTTTGTCTTTGTCACTGATTTTTTTGTTGTCCAGATTTTTCGTTTATGTCGCTGATTTGTCCGTCTAGATTTATTGCTTATCCAGATTTTTTTGTTTTTGTGACTGATTTGTTTATTCGTCCAGATTTTTTTGTTTATCCAGCGAGCACAGCGGCTGTGTGCTACAGTGGCCGCAGGCCGTCAACTTTCCCCCTTGTTTGCTCAGCTAACCACAATAAAAATCAAATGAGAACACTCTTACTTCAATCATGACCACATAGAAATATTATATTTTCATTGAGTTCTTTTGAACATAAATTCTAAAAACATAATAACATATTCCCAGTAAAAAGAAGCACACATATTCATCTTTTTTTCCTCTACACTAAATAAAAGTATACTCCATTATATACTTATCTCATGGATGATATATTTTAGAATTTACTGCATAAATTACTCCACTAGGTGATACCTAATTCCATTCCCTCCATTTACCATGACGTTTTTCAAACAAATTTAAGTTTTTCAAGTGGACAAAATACTTTGTGAGCTTGTGTCTGTGTGTAGGGCTACAATCCCTCACTTTTATATTTAATTTACATACTACTAACTAAACAATATATTTAATCCGCGGATTTAATTAACTTTTCCATTCAGCGACATAAACGAAAAATCTGGACAACAAAAAAAAACAAATCAGTGACAAAGAAAAAAAGTATTAAAAAAACGCCAACCATGGGGCTCAAACCCACAACCATCAAGGTTAAGAGCCTTGCACTCTACCGACTAAGCTAGACAGGTTTTATGTACATAACTGAGCTCGGCGCCAAGATCTATGGCGCCGAGCTCGGTGCCACATCGACGCCACGACGTCCGTTTGTGCCAGTGCAGCACGTATCTTGACGCCATAGCCTATGGTGCCGAGCTGTGTTAGCTCGGCGCCATAAGCTATGGCGCCGAGCAAAGGGTCCAAAAATGACATTAAAATTTTCTAGGATCCAAACGTGAATTTTTTTCGAGGAAGGGCTAAAATGCAAAAAATTCGGGTGGCGCCGCACCTCCCGCTGCTGGTCCCCCGCCCCCTCCCCGCGGCGCGGCGTTGTTGTTGTCGCTATAGAGGAGGGAATCGCTGCTGCCAGCCAGCAGCGTCGATGCGCCCGCACGCGCCTGGACGAGGCAAGGAAGGGGCAGTTCGCCAGGAGCAGCAGGTGCACGACTGTCGGAAAAGCACTGGGATGGAGGTGGCCTTCGTCGCTGTCGTGGTCTTAGCTGTGGGCTCGCGCTCATAACTTCTTATTAGAGATACCAATGCGCCAAGACTAAAGAGGGGAACCTTGTAATGCTGATACATAGTCCTGGTTGGAAAATTAGGACTAAAGGCAGACCATGTAAAATAGGAAATTTACAATATATATATGACACACAATGGAGTTTGAAATATAGAAGACCTGCTAGAGATAGTCTTAGCTCGGTCATTACTCCTAAACGATCTCAAATGAAATCGTTTTCATCTAAAAAGTTTTAGATCTCGGTATCTCCATCTAACACTACCGGAATCCGGCTCTTTGCCGAGTGCTCGGCGCTTTAACGAGTGTTTTTGTCGGGCACTCGGTAAAAAAGTCTTTGTCGAGTGTCGCACTCAGCAAAATCCTACTCTCGGTAACGACCACGTTTACCGAGAGCAGGACTCTCAACATAGGAAAACACTCGACAAAGACATATTTGCCGAGTGCCAAACACTCGGTGAACGGCAACGCTCGGCAAAGGGCCGTCAGCCGCCGTCTAAAGCTGACGGCCGTTATCTTTGCCGAGAGCCGAGTTCTGGCACTCGGCAAAGAAGCTTCTTTACCGAGTGTCCCCCGTTTGACACTCGGCAGAGCAAGCTTTGTCGAGTGCCTTCCTTGGACACTCGACAAAGTATATTTTTATTTTATTATTTTGCCAACCAAACTTTTTGTGGTATGTTGCTACACTATGTAGACCTACATGTACCATTTTGGCACAATTATAAAAGTGTTTTCTATAACTATCAGATTTTGTTCGTTTATTTAAATTTCTTCAGAAAATTCACATTTGAATTGCAAGTCACTCGAAACATGGAAAACCGTGCATATAAAAATGATATGCATGTTATTTAGCACAAGTTACGGCCGATTTCAGGAGCAGATCGGAATCTTGGAGTACCATGCTCACTAAAAATGACTGTGAACTTGTCATCAAGTTGTTTTAAAATTGTATAAAACACAAACAAAGTCAGAAAATCACGAAACTTGACCACATGTCATGATATCATATGTAGAGACAGTGATAAAAATTTGAGAATGTTTCGAGAAAGTTGTAATGCACTATGTGTAGAAACCTAAGTGACCTACACATGAAATCATAGAGTTTCAATATAGAATTATTTTGGACGAATCGAAGAAATATATGAAGTTAATTTGCACGGTTCCAAACCTCTTACTCCAGTGATATTCAAATGTCATTTGTTTGACCCTAAAGTGACAAGACAGACACATTCTAATCTTGGGACAGTTATAATTCGACAAGATTCCACCTTACCAGGTGACGATGTCTATTTCGTGGTCCAACAGGCCACACAAGTGTATTATCTCCCATATGCGTGCCAAACGAAAGAACATCTTAAGGGTTGGGATGTTGTGTATAAGGTATCGTCGCACGATAGATTACCTATTCCTATTGATGAAGATTGTAACTTAGACCCGGACACATATGATGGAGAGTTCTTCCAAGAAGATGGGCTAGAAGGGCGATTTGAGATAGACTTAACTGAAGCTATCGGAATGGAAGTAGATATTGAAATGGTTGTTGATGAGGAGGATGGGTAGATGCAAAATGAGAATGACTTAGTAATCCTTGAAGGCAATGACATTAATGACGAACTTGCACCTTGAAAGGGAATTAGGCTTACACCTATTTTCCTAAGTATTTTTGGTGGTTGAATTGCCCAACACAAATAATTGGACTAACCAGTTTGCTCTAGTTTATAAGTTATACAGGTGCCAAAGGTTCACAAAAAGCCAATAAAAAGACCAAGAAAAGGGTTCAACAAAAAGAGCAAGGGATAACCGAAGGCAGCCCTGGTCTGGCGCACCGGAACTCCAAGCTGAACCCTTCACCTTCAGGAATTTTTCAGAGGGCTCCACTATAATTCACCGGACTGTCCGGTGCCCCAAGGAAGAGCAACTCTGAACTCGCCAGCTTCGTGAATCCGCTCCGCGATAATTCACCGGACTGTCCGGTGAGCCAGCGGGGCAACGACTACTTCACGCCAACGGTCACCTGCAACGCATTAAATGCGCGCCAGCGCGCGCAGAGGAGCTGAGCACGCGCGGGTGGCACACCGGACAGCCTACAGGGTCTGTCCGGTGCACCACCGGACAGCCATGCGGGCCCACAAGACAGAGCTCCAACGGTCGAACCCCAACGGCCTGGTGACGTGGCTGGCGCACCGGACAGTGTCCGGTGCGCCCGTCGACAGCAGCCTCCACCAACGGTCAAGTTTGATGGTTGAGGCTATAAATACCCCAACCACCCCCACATTCAAGTCATCCATGTTTTCCAACTTCCAACCACATTACAAGAGCTAGCATTCACTACAAAGCACACCAAAGAGATCAAATCCTCTCCCAACTCCACACAAAGCTTTAGTGATTAGAGAGAGTGATTTGTCGTGTTCATTTGAGCTCTTGCGCTTGGATCGCTTCTTTTCTTTCTCATTCTTTCTTGAGATTCATTCACTTGTAACCAAAGCAAGAGACACCAATTGTGTGGTGGTCCTTGCGGGGACTTTGTGTCCCGTGTGATTGAGAAGAAGAAGCTCACTCGGTCCGAGGGACCGTTTGAGAGAGGGAATGGGTTGAAAGAGACCCGGTCATTGTGACCACCTCAACAGGGAGTAGGTTTGAGAGAACCGAACCTCGGTAAAACAAATCCTTGTGTCTCACTTCTTTATTCGCTTGCGATTTGTTTTGCGCCCTCTCTCGTGGACTCGTTTATATTTCAACGCTAACCCGGCTTGTAGTTTGTGATTAAGTTGTAAATTTCAGATTCGCCCTATTCACCCCCCTCTAGGCGACTTTCAATTGGTATCAAAGCCAGGTTCTTCATTTAGAGCCTAACCGCTCAAAGTGATGTCGGAAGATCACGCCAAGAGGGAAATAGAGACCGGCGACAAGCCCACTACAAGCCACGGGAAGGCTTCATCCGAGGAGTCCCGCAACAAAGGGAAAGGGAAGGAGAAGAAACCCTCTTCCCACAAGTCGCATCGGAGCGGTGACAAAAAGAAGAAGATGAGGAAGGTGGTCTACTACGAGACCGACACTTCATCATCATCGACCTCCGGCTCCGACGCGCCGTCCGTTACTTCTAAGCGCCATGAGCGCAAGAAGTATAGTAAGATTCCCTTACGCTACCCACGTATTTCAAAGCGTACTCCTTTGCTCTCCGTTCCATTAGGCAAACCACCGGTTTTTGACGGTGAAGATTATAATATGTGGAGTGATAAAATGAGGCATCACCTAACCTCACTCCACACAAGCATTTGGAATGTTGTTGAGTTTGGTGTACAGGTACCATCCGTAGGGGATGAAGATTACGACTCGGACGAAGTGGCCCAAATCCACCACTTTAACTCCCAAGCAACTACTATACTCCTCGCCTCTCTAAGTCGAGAGGAGTATAATAAGGTGCAAGGGTTAAAAAGTGCGAAGAAAATTTGGGACGTTCTCAAGACCGCGCACGAAGGAGACGAGGTGACCAAAATCACCAAGCGGGAAATGATCGAGGGGGAGCTCGGTCGGTTCCGACTCAACCAAGGCGAGGACCCTCAAGCCATGTACAACCGCTTGAAGACCTTGGTGAATCAAGTGCGCAACCTCGGGAGCACAAAATGGGATGACCATGAGATGGTCAAGGTTATTCTAAGATCCCTCGTATTTCTTAATCCTACGCAAGTTCAATTAATTCGAGGCAATCCTAGATATACACAAATGACCTCCGAGGAAGTAATAGGTAATTTTGTAAGCTTTGAGTTGATGATCAAAGGCTCAAAGAAGATCATCGAGCTTGATGGTCCCTCCGTGCCCGAAGCACAACCGGTTGCATTCAAGGCAACGGAGGAAAAGAAGGAGGAGTCTACATCAAGTAGACAACCAATCGATGCCTCCAAGCTCGACAATGAGGAGATGGCGCTCATCATCAAGAGCTTCCGCCAAATCCTCAAGCAAAGGAGGGGGAAGGATTACAAGTCCCGCTCCAAGAAGGTTTGCTACAAGTGTGGTAAGCCCGGTCACTTTATTGCCAAATGTCCTATTTCTAGTGACAGTGACAGGGGCGACGACAAGAAGGGAAGAAGAAAGGAAAAGAAGAGGTACCACAAGAGGAAGGGCGGCGATGCCCATGTGTGCCGCGAGTGTGACTCCGACGAGAGCTCCACCGACTCCTGCTCCGACGAGGACGCCGCAAACATCGCCGTCACCAAGGGTCTTCTCTTCCCCAACGTCGGCCACAAATGCCTCATGGCAAAGGACGGCAAAAATAAGAAGGTAAAATCAAGATCCTCCACTAAATATGAAACCTCTAGTGATGAGGATGGTGCTAGAAATGAGGAGGATAACTTGCGCACTCTTTTTGCCAACCTAAACATGCAACAAAAAGAAAAATTAAATGAATTGATTAGTGCTATTCATGAGAAGGATGATCTCTTGGATTCTCAAGAGGACTTTGAAAGGGAAATGTGCCCTTGGGCCATTTCTAAGTATTTTGGTGATTGAGTGCCAACACATGTGTTTAATTGTGAATTTGTGTACATGGATGAACAAGGTGCAAATCATGAAGTAAAGGTATGTTTCTAAGCCTTAGTACATTGGTTTTATGGACTAACATATTTGTCTAAGTGTTAGAAACAGAAAGAAGAAAAAGAGAAAAGGGGAGAGAATGACTTGGCTGTGTGCAGCCAAGTCTCAGCTCGGTCTGGAGCACCGGACTGTCCGGTGTGCACCGGACAGTGTCCGGTGCGCCAGGCTGACTCGGCTCGAACTGGCCGCTCTCGGGAATTCGCCGACGGCGTACGGCTAAAATTCACCGGACTGTCCGGTGTGCACCGGACTGTCCGGTGAGCCAACGGTCGGCCAGGGCCAACGGTCGGCCGCGCAATCCGCGCGAGACACGTGGCCGAGCCAACGGTCGGAAGACGGCACCGGACTGTCCGGTGTGCACCGGACATGTCCGGTGCGCCAACTGCGCCAGATCTTCCAACGGTCGGCAACGGTCGTCTTCGCCGTTTAAGGAAACAAATCGGGCACCGGACAGTGTCCGGTGTGCACCGGACAGTGTCCGGTGTGCACCGGACTGTCCGGTGCCCCCGACGACAGAAGGCAAGGATGGCCTTCCAGATTTGTTCTCAACGGCTCCTAGCTGCCTTGGGGCTATAAAAGGGACCCCTAGGCGCATGGAGGAGGAAACCAAGCATTCCTACAACACTTCTAAGCACCAAGACATAGATCTCACGCATTCGTTTCATTGTGACAGCATATAGAGCTCTTGTGGAGTTGTGAACTCTTTGTGTTGCGTTGCGAGCTCTTGTTGCGACTTGTGTGCGTGTTGTTGCTCTGATTTCTGAGTCTTGTGTGCGTTGCTCATTCCCACCTTACTCCGTACTTCTTTGTGAATCTTAAGTGTAAGGGCGAGAGGCTCCAAGTTGTGGAGATTCCTCGCAAACGGGATATTGAGAAGAAAAGCATAACACTGTGGTATTCAAGTTGATCATTGGATCACTTGAGAGGAGTTGAGTGCAACTCTCGTCCGTTGGGACGCCACAACGTGGAGTAGGCAAGTTTTGTACTTGGCCGAACCACGGGATAAATCACCGTGTCATCTCTGTGTTGAACTTCTTGTGATTATCATCTTCGCTCTAGCCACTTGGCATTAACTGTGCTAACACTTAATCAAAGTTTTTGTGGCTTAAGTTTTTGAAGTTTACAGGATCACCTATTCACCCCCCCCTCTAGGTGCTCTCAATTGGTATCGGAGCCGTTCTATTCACAAGGGACTAACCGCCCGAATAGATGGATCCTAAGGGGAAGGGTATAGTGATCAACGACAAAGAAAAGGAGACCTTCATCAACGAGCCGAAGGACGACAAGCCTACCGACTCCGGCTCGGGCCATAGACGGAAGGAAGGGAGGAAGAAGAAGACAAGGCGCATCAAGGAGATCGTCTACTACGACAGCGATGAGTCTACTTCCTCCCAAAAGGACGACCACAGCGACTACGAGAGGAAGAAATCGGTTAATTCGAACTTTTCTTTTGACTACTCTCGTATTCCGCAAAGTTCACATTCACATTTGCTCTCCATTCCACTCGGCAAGCCCCCACACTTTGATGGAGAGGACTACGGATTTTGGAGCCACAAAATGCGTAGTCACCTATTCTCTCTCCATCCTAGTATTTGGGAGATTGTAGAGAGTGGAATGCATTTTGATAGTTCGGATAGTCCCATGTTCATTAATGAACAAATTCATAAGAATGCACAAGCTACTACTGTTCTTCTAGCTTCCTTGTGCAGGGATGAATACCATAAAGTGAGCGGCTTGGATAACGCCAAGCAAATCTGGGACACCCTCAAGATTTCTCATGAGGGGAACGACGTCACCTTGCTCACCAAGATGGAGTTGGTGGAGGGAGAGCTTGGACGGTTCGCGATGATAAGGGGCGAGGAGCCGACGCAAACATACAACCGGCTCAAGACCCTTATCAACAAGATAAGAAGCTACGGGAGCACGCGATGGACGGACCACGACGTCGTCCGCCTAATGCTCAGGTCATTTACCGTTCTTGATCCTCACTTGGTGAACAATATACGTGAAAATCCCAGGTACACCAAGATGTCGCCCGAAGAAGTTCTTGGGAAATTCGTTAGCGGGCGAATGATGATCAAGGAGGCGAGGTATGTGGACGACGCCTTGAATGGTCCGATCAACGAGCCGCAACCCCTTGCTCTCAAGGCAACACGAAGCAAGGAGGCGCTACCTAGCAAGGTGGCACAGATTGAGGCGGCTGGCCTTAATGATGAAGAGATGGCTCTCATCATCAAAAGATTCAAGACGGTGCTTAAAGGTCACAAGGGACAACCAAGCAAGACCAAAGCCAAGGGGAAGCGCTCATGCTTCAAATGCGGTAAGCTTGGTCATTTCATTGCTAACTGTCCCGATAATGAAAGTGACCAGGAAAAGGGGAACAAAAGAGAGAAGAAGAAGCAATACAAGAAGGCAAAGGGCGAGGCGCATCTAGGAAAGGAGTGGGACTCGGATTGCTCCTCCTCCGACTCCGACAACGAAGGACTCGCCGCCACTGCCTTCAACAAATCGGCTCTCTTCCCCAACGAGCGTCTCACTTGCCTTATGGCAAGAGAGAAGAAGGTGAGTACTCAAGACTCCACTTATGCTTCTTCTAGTGATAGTGAGTCTAGTGATGATGACATAGATTATTCTTGCTTGTTCAAGGGCTTAGATAGATCTAAGATAGATAAAATCAATGAATTGATTGATGCTTTGAATGAAAAGGATAGGCTTTTAGAAAAGCAAGAGGATCTATTGTATGATGAACATGATAAGTTTGTAGAGGCACAAAAATCATATGCTTTAGAAGTGAAAAGAAATGAAGTGCTTTCTAGTGAAATATCTTCTTGTCATGAAACCATTGCTACTTTACAAAGTGTTAACCATGATTTAAATGCTAAATTAGAAGTAACAAATAAATCTAAGTCTTGTGTTGAAAATGTTACAATTTGCACTAGGTGTAAGGATTTTGATGTTAACACTTGTAGCAAACACTTAGTTTCAATTTCAAAACTAAAAGATGAAGTGGCTAGTCTTAATGCTCAACTTAAGACTAGCAAGAGTGAAGTTGAAAAGATAAAATTTGCAAGGGATGCCTATACAATTGGAAGACATCCCTCAATTAAGGATGGGCTTGGCTTCAAGAGGGAAGCCAAGAACTTAACAAGCCATAAGGCTCCCATCTTCGTCAAGGAGAAGGGGAAGGCCCCTATGGCTAGTAATGCTAAAAAGAATCATGCTTTTATGTATTATGATAGGAGACATACTAGAAATGCTTATAATCATTTTGATTCACATGTTTATGATTCTCATGCCATGTTTGCTTCTAGTTCTTCTTATAAGCATGGTAGAGATATGTGTAGGAGAAATGTTGTACATATGCCTAGGAGAGATATTGCTCATGTACCTAGAAAGAATGTTATTCATGCTCCTAGAAAAGTAGTGAATGAACCTTCTACCATTTATTATGCTTGTAATGCTCCCTTTGCTATTTGTAGAAAGGGTAAGAAGGTAGTTGCTAGGAAATTAGGGGCTAGATGCAAGGGAGATAAATCTTGCATTTGGGTCCCTAAAGATATTTGTGCTAACCTTGCAGGACCCAACATGAGTTGGGTACCTAAGACCCAAGCCTAAATTTGCCTTGCAGGTTTATGCATCCGGGGGTTCAAGCTGGATTATCGACAGCGGATGCACAAACCATATGACGGGGGAGAAGAAGATGTTCACCTCCTACGTCAAGAATAAGGATTCCCAAGATTCAATTATATTCGGTGATGGGAATCAAGGCAAGGTAAAAGGGTTAGGTAAAATTGCAATTTCTAATGAGCATTCTATATCAAATGTATTCCTAGTGGAGAGTCTTGGATATAATTTGCTATCTGTTAGTCAATTATGTCAAATGGGATATAATTGTTTATTTACAAATGTAGATGTGTCTGTCTTTAGAAGATGTGATGGTTCACTAGCTTTTAAGGGTGTACTAGACGGCAAGCTTTACTTAGTTGATTTTGCAAAAGAAGAGGCCGGTCTAGATGCATGCTTAATGGCTAAGACTTGCATGGGCTGGCTGTGGCATCGCCGCTTAGCACATGTGGGGATGAAGAACCTCCACAAGCTTCTAAAGGGAGAACACGTGATAGGTCTAACCAATGTTTATTTCGAAAAAGATAGACCTTGTGCAGCTTGTCAGGCAGGTAAACAAGTTGGAGGAGCACATCACAGCAAGAATGTGATGACCACGTCAAGACCTCTGGAGCTGCTGCATATGGACCTCTTCGGACCCGTCGCCTATCTAAGCATAGGAGGAAGTAAGTATGGTTTAGTTATTGTTGATGACTTTTCCCGCTTCACTTGGGTGTTCTTTTTGCAGGATAAGTCTGAAACCCAAGGGACCATCAAGCGCTTCCTCAGGAGAGCTCAAAATGAGTTTGAGCTCAAGGTGAAGAAGATAAGGAGCGACAACGGGTCCGAGTTCAAGAACCTTCAAGTGGAGGAGTTTCTTGAGGAGGAAGGGATCAAGCACGAGTTCTCCGCTCCCTACACACCACAACAAAATGGTGTGGTAGAGAGGAAGAACAGGACGCTAATCGATATGGCGAGGACGATGCTTGGAGAGTTCAAGACCCCCGAGTGCTTTTGGTCGGAAGCCGTGAACACGGCTTGCCACGCCATCAACAGGGTCTACCTTCACCGCCTCCTCAAGAAGACGTCATATGAGCTACTAACCGGTAACAAACCCAATGTATCGTACTTTCGTGTATTTGGGAGCAAGTGCTACATTCTAGTGAAGAAGGGTAGAAATTCTAAGTTTGCTCCCAAAGCTGTAGTAGGGTTTTTATTAGGTTATGATTCAAATACAAAGGCGTATAGGGTCTTCAACAAATCATCGGGTTTGGTTGAAGTCTCTAGCGACGTTGTATTTGATGAGACTAATGGCTCTCCAAGAGAGCAAGTTGTTGATTATGATGATGTAGATGAAGAAGATGTTCCAACGGCCGCTATACGAACCATGGCGATTGGAGACGTTCGGCCACAGGAACAAGATGAACGAGATCAACCTTCTTCCTCAACGACGGTGCATCCCCCACCTCAAGACGATGAACAGGTTCATCAAAAGGAGGCGTGTGATCAAGGGGGAGCACAAGATGATCATGTGATGGAGGAAGAAGCGCAACCGGCACCTCCAACCCAAGTTCGAGCGATGATTCAAAGGGATCATCCCGTCGACCAAATTCTGGGTGACATTAGCAAGGGAGTAACTACTCGGTCTCGATTAGTTAATTTTTGTGAACATTACTCTTTTGTCTCCTCTATTGAGCCTTTCAGGGTAGAGGAGGCCTTGCTAGATCCGGACTGGGTGTTGGCCATGCAGGAGGAACTTAACAACTTCAAGCGCAATGAAGTTTGGACGCTGGTGCCTCGTCCCAAGCAAAATGTTGTGGGAACCAAGTGGGTGTTCCGCAACAAACAGGACGAGCACGGAGTAGTGACAAGGAACAAGGCTCGACTTGTGGCAAAAGGTTATGCCCAAGTCGCAGGTTTGGACTTTGAGGAGACTTTTGCTCCTGTGGCTAGGCTAGAGTCTATTCGTATCTTGCTAGCATATGCCGCTCACCATTCTTTCAGGTTGTACCAAATGGATGTGAAGAGCGCGTTCCTCAACGGGCCAATAAAAGAGGAGGTGTACGTAGAGCAACCCCCTGGCTTCGAGGATGAGCGGTACCCCGACCACGTGTGTAAGCTCTCTAAGGCGCTCTATGGACTTAAACAAGCCCCAAGAGCATGGTATGAATGCCTTAGAGATTTCTTAATTGCTAATGCTTTCAAGGTTGGGAAAGCCGATCCAACTCTTTTCACTAAGACTTGTAATGGTGATTTGTTTGTGTGCCAAATTTATGTCGATGACATAATATTTGGTTCTACTAATCAAAAGTCTTGTGAAGAGTTTAGCAGGGTGATGACGCAGAAATTCGAGATGTCGATGATGGGCGAGTTGAACTACTTCCTTGGGTTCCAAGTGAAGCAACTCAAGGACGGCACCTTCATCTCCCAAACGAAGTACACGCAAGATCTGCTAAAGCGGTTTGGGATGAAGGACGCCAAGCCCGCAAAGACACCGATGGGAACCGACGGACACACCGACCTCAACAAAGGAGGTAAGTCCGTTGATCAAAAAGCATACCGGTCAATGATAGGGTCTTTACTTTATTTATGTGCTAGTAGACCGGATATTATGCTTAGCGTATGCATGTGTGCTAGATTTCAATCCGATCCTAAGGAATGTCACTTAGTGGCAGTGAAGCGAATCCTTAGATATTTAGTCGCTACGCCTTGCTTCGGGATCTGGTATCCAAAGGGGTCTAACTTTGACTTGATTGGGTACTCAGATTCCGACTATGCTGGATGTAAGGTCGATAGGAAGAGTACATCAGGGACGTGCCAATTCTTAGGAAGGTCCCTGGTGTCATGGAACTCTAAGAAACAAACCTCCGTTGCCCTATCCACCGCTGAGGCCGAGTACGTTGCCGCAGGTCAGTGTTGCGCGCAACTACTTTGGATGAGGCAAACCCTCAGGGACTTTGGCTACAATCTGAGCAAAGTCCCACTCCTATGTGATAATGAGAGTGCTATCCGAATAGCGGAAAATCCTGTTGAGCACAGCCGCACAAAGCACATTGACATCCGGCATCACTTTTTGAGAGACCACCAGCAAAAGGGAGATATCGAAGTGTTTTATGTTAGCACCGAGAACCAGCTAGCCGATATCTTTACCAAGCCTTTAGATGAGAAGACCTTTTGCAGGCTGCGTAGTGAGCTAAATGTCTTAGATTCGCGGAACTTGGATTGAATTGTAGCATACATGTATTTATGCCTTTGATCATGTTCATTCTGCATTTTGTTGCCTATTATGGTGCTCAAGTTGTACAAACACTCCCTGGACCTCACAAGTCCGTTGCAAAGTGATGCACATGTTTAGGGGGGAGACGTGTTACAACTTGACCCATTGAGACTAACCATATGCTTGAGTTTGCCTGTTTTAGTCTCAAAGGAGAATTGAAAGGGAAAAGGTGGACTTGGACCATGAAAGACTTCCACTGCACTCCGATGAGGGGTAACTTATTCCAAGTCCATCTCATTAACTCTTATTGCCATTTGCTCTTAATTGAAGATTTTGGTGAGGCAATGGGGTTAAAGGGCCACAATTGATCCCGTTTTGGTGCTTGATGCCAAAGGGGGAGAAAATAAAGGCCAAAGCAATAAATGGATCAGCTACCACTTGAGAGATTTTGAAAATAGTAGAATTGAGTGTTTGATTTGTCCAAATTCTTATGTTGTCTCTCTTGTCAAAGTTGGCTTCTTGTGGGGAGAAGTATTGTTTATGGGAAAAAGGGGGAGTTTTTGAAATCTTTGATCAATCTCTTTTGGAATGACTCTCTTTTTGCTTAAACATATGTGTTTAACTTAGAGATAGAGATTTGAGTTTGATTTGCAAAAACAAACCAAGTGGTGGCAAAGGATGATCCATATATGCCAAAATTGAATAAAACTTAAATTTATTTTATTTGAAGTAAGTTTGCACTTGTTCTAGTTGCTTTATGTTGTGTTGGCATAAATCACCAAAAAGGGGGAGATTGAAAGGGAAATGTGCCCTTGGGCCATTTCTAAGTATTTTGGTGATTGAGTGCCAACACATGTGTTTAATTGTGAATTTGTGTACATGGATGAACAAGGTGCAAATCATGAAGTAAAGGTATGTTTCTAAGCCTTAGTACATTGGTTTTATGGACTAACATATTTGTCTAAGTGTTAGAAACAGAAAGAAGAAAAAGAGAAAAGGGGAGAGAATGACTTGGCTGTGTGCAGCCAAGTCTCAGCTCGGTCTGGAGCACCGGACTGTCCGGTGTGCACCGGACAGTGTCCGGTGCGCCAGGCTGACTCGGCTCGAACTGGCCGCTCTCGGGAATTCGCTGACGGCGTACGGCTAAAATTCACCGGACTGTCCGGTGTGCACCGGACTGTCCGGTGAGCCAACGGTCGGCCAGGGCCAACGGTCGGCCGCGCAATCCGCGCGAGACACGTGGCCGAGCCAACGGTCGGAAGACGGCACCGGACTGTCCAGTGTGCACCGGACATGTCCGGTGCGCCAACTGCGCCAGATCTTCCAACGGTCGGCAACGGTCGTCTTCGCCGTTTAAGGAAACAAATCGGGCACCGGACAGTGTCCGGTGTGCACCGGACTGTCCGGTGCCCCCGACGACAGAAGGCAAGGATGGCCTTCCAGATTTGTTCTCAACGGCTCCTAGCTGCCTTGGGGCTATAAAAGGGACCCCTAGGCGCATGGAGGAGGAAACCAAGCATTCCTACAACACTTCTAAGCACCAAGACATAGATCTCACGCATTCGTTTCATTGTGACAGCATATAGAGCTCTTGTGGAGTTGTGAACTCTTTGTGTTGCGTTGCGAGCTCTTGTTGCGACTTGTGTGCGTGTTGTTGCTCTGATTTCCGAGTCTTGTGTGCGTTGCTCATTCCCACCTTACTCCGTACTTCTTTGTGAATCTTAAGTGTAAGGGCGAGAGGCTCCAAGTTGTGGAGATTCCTCGCAAACGGGATATTGAGAAGAAAAGCATAACACTGTGGTATTCAAGTTGATCATTGGATCACTTGAGAGGAGTTGAGTGCAACTCTCGTCCGTTGGGACGCCACAACGTGGAGTAGGCAAGTTTTGTACTTGGCCGAACCACGGGATAAATCACCGTGTCATCTCTGTGTTGAACTTCTTGTGATTATCATCTTCGCTCTAGCCACTTGGCATTAACTGTGCTAACACTTAATCAAAGTTTTTGTGGCTTAAGTTTTTGAAGTTTACAGGATCACCTATTCACCCCCCCCCTCTAGGTGCTCTCAGACTTCCTTATTAAAGAAAATAAGAAGCATGTTAAGGTTAAAAATGCTTACGCTCTAGAAGTAGAAAAATGTGAAAAACTATCTAGTGAGCTAAGCACTTGCCATGAGACTATCAACAACCTTAGAAATGAAAATGCTAATTTGTTAGCTAAGGTTGATTCAAATGTTTGTAATACTTCAATTCCCAATCTTAGAAATAATAATGATGACTTGCTTGCTAAGATTGAAGAATTAAACATTTCTCTTGCTAGCCTTAGGAATGAAAATGAAAAATTGCTCGCTAAGGCTAAAGAATTAGATGTTTGCAATGTTACTATTTCCAATCTTAGAGATAACAATGATATTTTGCGTGCTAAGATTGTTGAACTTAATTCTTGCAAACCCTCTACATCTACTATTGAGCATGTTTCTATTTGCACTAGATGTAGAGATATTGATGTTAATGCTATTCATGATCACATGACTTTAATTAAACAACAAAATGATCATATAGCAATTCTAGATGCTAAAATTGACGAGCATAACTTAGAAAATGAAAAGTTCAAATTTGCTAGAAGTATGCTCTATAATGGGAGACGCCCTGGCATCAAGGATTGCATTGGCTTCCAAAGGGGAGACAATGTCAAACTTAATGCCCCTCCTAAGAAATTGTCTAACTTTGTTAAGGGCAAGGCTCCCATGCCTCAGGATAACAAGGGTTACATTTTGTACCCTGCCGGTTATCCCGAGCACAAAATTAGGAGAATTCATTCTAGGAAGTCTCACTCTGGCCCTAATCATGCTTTTATGTATAAGGGTGAGACATCTAGCTCTAGGCAACCAACCCGTGCTAAGTTGCCTAAGAAGAAAACTCCTAGTGCATCAAATGATCATGACATTTCATTTAAAACTTTTGATGCATCTTATGTTTTAACTAACAAATCCGGCAAGGTAGTTGCCAAGTTTGTTGGGGGCAAACACAAGGGCTCCAAGACTTGTGTTTGGGTACCCAAAGTTCTTGTGTCTAATGCCAAAGGACCCAAAACCGTTTGGGTACCTAAAGTCAAGAACTAAAATTGTTTTGTAGGTTTATGCATTCGGGGCACAAGTTGGATCATCGATAGCGGGTGCATAAACCACATGACAGGGGAGAAGAAAATGTTCTCCTCCTACGAGAAAAACCAAGATCCCCAACGAGCTATCACATTCGGGGATGGAAACCAAGGTTTGGTCAAAGGTTTGGGTAAAATTGCTATATCTCCTGACCATTCCATTTCTAATGTTTTTTTTGTAGATTTTTAGATTACAACTTGCTTTCCGTTTCCCAATTATGTCAAATGGGCTACAACTGTCTCTTTACTGATGTAGGTGTCACTGTCTTTAGAAGAAGTGATGATTCAATAGCATTTAAGGGAGTGTTAGAGGGTCAGCTATACTTGGTAGATTTTGATAAAGCTGAACTCGACACTTGCTTAATTGCTAAGACTAACATGGGTTGGCTCTAGCATCGCCGACTAGCCCATGTTGGAATGAAGAATCTTCATAAGCTTCTAAAGGGAGAACACATTTTAGGATTAACAAATGTTCATTTTGAGAAAGACAAGATTTGTAGCGCATGCCAAGCTGGGAAGCAAGTTGGTGTTCATCATCCACATTAGAACACCATGACGACTGACAGGCCACTGAAGCTCCTACACATAGATTTATTCGGCCCGATCGCTTACATAAGCATCGGCGGGAGTAAGTACTGTCTAGTTATTGTGGATGATTATTCTCGCTTCACTTGGGTATTCTTTTTGCAGGAAAAATCTCAAACCCAAGAGACATTAAAGGGATTCTTAAGACGAGCTCAAAATGAGTTTGGCTTAAGGATCAAGAAAATTAGAAGCGACAACGGGACGGAGTTCAAGAACTCACAAATCGAAGGCTTCCTTGAGGAGGAGGGCATCAAGCATGAGTTCTCTTCTCCCTACACCCAACAACAAAACGGTGTAGTGAAGAGGAAGAATCGAACTCTATTGGACATGACAAGAACCATGCTTGATGAGTACAAGACGCCGGATCGGTTTTGGGCCGAGGCGGTTAACACCGCTTGCTACGCCATCAACCGGTTATATCTACACCGAATCCTCAAGAAGACATCATACGAACTCCTAACTGGTAAAAAGCCAAATATTTCATATTTTAGAGTCTTTGGTAGCAAATGCTTTATTCTTGTTAAAAGTGGTAGGAAATCTAAATTTGCTCCTAAGACTGTAGAAGGCTTTTTACTAGGATATGACTCAAACACAAGGGCATATAGAGTCTTTAACAAGTCCTCAGGACTAGTTGAAGTTTCTTGTGACGTTGTGTTTGATGAAACTAACGGCTCTCAAGTAGAGCAAGTTGATCTTGATGAGATAGGTGAAGAAGAGGCTCCGTGCATCGCACTAAGGAACATGTCCATTGGGGATGTGTGTCCTAAGGAATCCAAAGAGCCCACTCAAGCACAAGATCAACCATCCTCCTCCTCGCAAGCATCTCCACCAACTCAAAATGAGGACAAGGCTCAAGTTGATGAAGGAGAAAATCAAAATTATGAGCCACCTCAAGATGACAGCAACGATCAAGGGGGAGATGCAAATGATTAAGACAAGCAGGATGAAGAACCAAGACCGCCACACCCAAGAGTCCACCAAGCAATTCAACGAGATCACCCCGTGGACACCATCCTCGGCGACATTCATAAGGGGGTAACCACTAGATCTCGTGTTGCACATTTTTGTGAGCATTACTCGTTTGTTTCCTCTATTGAGCCACACAAGGTAGAGAAAGCACTTCAAGATTCGGATTGGGTGATGGCGATGCAAGAGGAGCTCAACAACTTCACTAGGAATGAGGTATGGCATTTAGTTCCACGTCCTAATCAAAATGTTGTAGGAACCAAATGGGTCTTCCGCAACAAGCAAGATGAGCATGGTGTGGTGACAAGGAACAAAGCTCGACTCGTGGCCAAGGGGTATTCACAAGTCGAAGGTTTGATTTTGGTGAAACCTATGCACCCATAGCTAGGCTTGAGTCAATTCGTATATTATTAGCCTATGCTACTTACCATGGCTTCAAGCTCTACCAAATGGACGTGAAGAGTGCCTTCCTCAATGGACCAATTGAAGTGCCCCAATCCTCTGGGACTTAAATGTGATACAATTACTAGTCCCAGGAGGCTAGTAAACACATTTATACATCAGATGATTTCAGATCTGCTTAAATGATATAAACCTATAAAGGTGGCGAACAACTTTAAGAGTTGGTCCACAACTCGGGACATATCATCAGAGTGGGGCTAAAGCAGCCCGATATACGCAGCAAAGCAATTCAGCGGTTCAACAGCCACAGGCAAGGTTGGGAACAGTCGTAACTCTTACCCGATCTCCTTTTTCTGAAAAACAACAAATAAGCAAGGGTGAGTACAAACGTACTCAGTAGCCCACCTTCACCCGCGGAATGGGGAAATCAGATATAATGCATGGAATATGTGGAGCTCAGGATATTTGCAGGAACATCAATATTTTATGCAGGGTTGTTTTGAAAAAAAAACATTTTTGTATTTTGCAAAGCGCATCCTCTCCAAAAGGAGCAGGAAGTTTTTCAGTATAGAACAAAATCCCCTGGACTAAACCATCCAGGTATCTTAGCAGTCTCCCACTGGTTTTCATTTTCAAAAACAGCTACTGGACTTCCCGTCCACCATAGCTCACGGCTCAACCGCCGGGCCTTTTAAAAACCACTTTTCTCAAACACACCCTTTTTTGAAAACAAAACATTAATTGCCATACCATACCAGACTCGTCCATTCCTGTGGACACAGACTATTCGAATAGGTTTTCAAACTCTGCGCAGAGGTGTACACTTTACCCACTAGTCCGGCTCTGCGATCTCATAGCTAGTGAGACCCGAATCCGAATCTCTTTCTTTCCTCGCACGTCCCAACCTTAACGGTTATACCAGAAGGAGTCAGACCACCGCCATGTCTAAACCGGACAAAACATTCCCCCTCCTTATCCTCCCGGTGCTCCCCAGCCTTCATAACCCTGGGGTTGGACCGTACGAGTTCAGATTGAGTGACTGCCCACACAGTCTCGAGTGGTTGTACTTATCATGAGTACAGGTAGTGAAAGATGACAAACCGGTCCTTATAAGAGGGGACAATCCTTCTGCTCACGCCTAAACCAGCTGAGCCATCACCTTAGGCCCTCCCCTAAACCAGGGAGTCGTTGATCATCCCTACTCAAAGGTGATAAGGGTGAAAACCCTTCATCAAACACATTTTGAAAAGCATTTTATTTTGAAAACTCACACCTTTCCTCAAATCATTTGTAACAATTATATCAGGGATTGATTGCGGCAAGCGGCTGGGTGGCCATAATAACTTGTCTTAAAATCATATTATGCATAAAATAACAGGCTGAGGGTTGTGGTTGTAAAACATAAGTAATTTATGCATCAAAGGGATCCAGTGAGCTTGCCGTGCTTATCCGGCGAAGGGGGAAGAGGAGCTCGCGGAACTAGCTTCTAGCTCCACTGCCTGGCGTAGACTTGTAGATCTGGCCTCCACGATATGGCACGAACGCTCCGATAACTATGCAACATGAACAAACAAACATAGAAACCAACAAGTACACCAACAAATATTTAGTATAGTGGTCAAAATAGCGATATATGGATGGGTAGAGTCTTGAGTAGAATCTGTGTCATGTGGTGTTGAGATACTACTAGTGGTGGAGCGGAGGTGCTTACCAGGAGGGTGGACTGGAGGCAAAGTGATACTATGCGTGTAGCCGGCAGAGCGGAGTAACTGAGTGGGTGGGGTGTTTGCCTTGGCTGAGGGTGTGGAGTGTGTGGAGTGGGAGAGGGTAGCTGGGTGTATTTATAGCTGAGTGTATGTGGTGTAGCATAGTGAAGTTCACTGTTGGTGAGAATAGTGACGAATGAATCGTCTGACTTAATATGAACAAGAGAGTTATAGGCAGAATATGGGACAAGAGTATTTTGTGAGTTTTCTAGAATATGAACCATGCTTAAGGGATGACATGGTTGGATAGGGAATAGTTTAACAAGAATTTTAGAAACAAGAATGACTGAAATCTGAGTTTGGATGGAGGAGTTTTGGATTTTATAATCATAGGGAGAAAAGGAAAGGAATATTCTTGGAATATTCTAGAATTTGAATATTGAGAGATATTTGGAAAATCAAAAATACAAATGTATTTTTGAGCGGTTTGCGGGGAATTATTTTTGGGCTTTTCTTGGGCAGAGGTTTATGTTGGTGGAAACTGTTCCTACCTACTGTGTCACATCAGACAGCAGTGAGGCGGGACCCAAATAACTGGAATGTTGTGGTATTCTGGTCCGGGAGGGCTGTGGTATCTTGGGCCAGGTTTTATAGGATTGAAGACGTATCCATACATACATGGTTTGCCTTTCTTTTTGGAAGTCTGGCTTGAAAGAATCCCAAAGTTAAGCGTGCTCAACTTGGAGAAATCTAGAATGGGTGACCAGATGGGAAGTTCCCTACTGGAATGAAAATCACAGTCACCGGAGTTCGTATGACTGGAATATGGGTCTGGCTGATCTTAGGTGGACTGGACAGCATGATGGATGAGTAGTTGAAATTTGTGGTGATCGGATTAGCGATGAATAGTAACGATGAATAGTAACGATGAATAATGATGGTGAATAGTTCGTATGAACGAACGATGAACGGTGAATAGTGACGATGAACGAACGATGAACGATGAATAGGAACTATGAACGAACGATGAATGATCGAATGATCGAACGAACGAACGATCGGAATTTCGGCAGCATAACGGTAGGAAAAAGGTTATTTGGACGAACGAACGGACGAACGATCGAACGATTGGACGAACGAACCATGAACGATCGGACGAACGATCGGACGAACGAACGATCGAAATTTCAGCCACATAACGGCAGGAAAAAGATTATTTGGACGAACGAACGGACGAACGATCGAACGATCGGATGAATGGACGAACGAACCATGAACGATCGGACGAACGATCGAACGATCGAACGAACGAACGAACAAACTAAGAACAGGGGGACGAACGATCGAAGAACGACCGAACGATCCTTGTGCTGGTGTGTGCTTGTGTGGGAGGTGGAGTGGGAGTGGGCGTGTGGGTGTGGGGGGGGGGGGGGAGGGAGTTGCCATGAAATGGCTTGGGGTGGGATGAGAGGAGGCCCTTGCCCCTCTATTTATAGCCATGGTGGGGGGATTAGGGGGAGGGATGAGAGGATTAGTGGGAGGATGAGAGGATTAGTGGGAGATTAGCATGGATTTGTCTTATATGAGTGTAATTAGCTTGTAGAGCTCACCGTATGACACCGGAGGCATACGTACACGTATGAGCATGAGGAAAGTTATGGAGAAAATATTTGTAGGGACTTGAAAAATGATTCTGAAGGTATTTCTCAGGAAGAAAATACTTGGACATATATCGGTGGAATATTTGGGCAGTATTTCTGAAAGAGTTTGAGGGTGATCGCTGGGGAAATATTTGTAAGATATTTTGAGGAGATTTTAGAGAGAATATAGACCACTATACTTTTATTTGTTGATATCAACTCGCAAACAAACATTTTGAAATGAAATTTGAAATTCATTTTGAATTTAGAGCGAGTTTGAGAAAATTTCAGGATTTGAATTTTTGGGATGCTACAAATCTACCCCGCTTAAAAGGAATCTCGTCCTCGAGATTCGGCTTAGAAGGGTTATGGGTATAGCTTTACTTCAGCTACATATCTTCACTTTGCAACTCTTCGAGGAGATGGAACTTCAACAAGATCTGGCCTTGAGGAGCATCTGGTTGCCGATTGCAAACGCTGATTCTGGCTACTCAAAGATCATCTTCAGGCTTCTAGGTTTCGCTTGGCAGCTAGCTTATTGAAGAAGCATCGATGCCAACACACAAACCTTCCTCTTGCGAACTTCCACATGGATTCCTTCCTTGATTGGTCTTCTAGTGCTTCATCAACAAAACTTGGGTGACCACTTCTCATCCAGAAACATATATGCTTTGATGATCTGGTCCTCCACAAGCTTGCTACAGGCCTTCTTCTTTTTCTCCATAGCAGGAACCCTATTGGAACACTACCCCACTTAAAAAGAATGAGGGTAGATCTTTTGAATCTTGGGGATTTGAACTCCTTGAAGTACCTCATAACAAGGGTGTTACGGGGCCTTCTTCTGCTATTACTGCTTGAGCAGGCTGCGGAGAAATGACTGACACAGGGTTGACTCTGGGAGAAGCTTCTTCTCATCTTCTCTTCGTTATCTTCTTTTCTCTTGTTACTGCTCTTTTCTTTCTCTTTTCTCTTCCCACTGGAGGATTTTATCGAAGAGTATTACCATCATACAGAGGAGGAAACCGAAGATGTTGAACCATGTACAACAGTCTTCAACCCAAGAATCACCAATCATTGTGATCTTAGGGGCAAGGGAGTGGAAAATGGAGTTGCTTGCGATTTGGCAGAGGGGATTTATCTAGAGTGTGCTTTGCTTTGAGCGAGATGGGAGTTGAGGGAGCTAGTGGGGGTTTTATAGGCGAGCAGGGGTGCTCGGGGGGGGGGGGTGAAGAGTGGTAGTTATGGAGCAGGTGATACAAGGCAGCAGGTGCGATAAGGGGAAGGGGGCCTGTTGCCGGCGACGATGGTGGTGGGTGTGCTGCAAAAGGGGGCGTGGGTGGCGGTAGTGCGCTGCAAAGGGGGCGTGGGTGGCGGTAGTGCGCTGCAAATGGGGCGTGGGGTGGTGGTAGTGCGCATGGAGGCGGGCACGCGTGCAGGGGGCACGGGTGAGTGGTGGGGTCAATGACCCTGATGTTTGTGGTCTCTGGTTCCAAGAATCTTTGCCTCTTTGTTTGGTAATAACTTCTTTTGTCCTCTTTCTCTGTTTACTTTGACTCTGGGGCAGTGCTTTGATTCTCACGGTCGGTCCTTTTGACTGAGCGACTGGATAGGTTCTTCTGTAGCTTATTCCATGCTTCAAGGGTAAGCTTCCCGGTATCTTCTTGGGTCAGGTGCTTTTCTCTTGAGATGGGTTAAGATAAGAATGGAAGCATAAGGTGAGGATTGGATCTAATTTGTGATCTATGTTTTAGAGAAAACCTTTCTTAAAAAGAAAGAAAACACATAAGTTCAGCAATGATAAGCACAAACAAATCAAATATTTTGAATAGGGGAAGGATAGAATTTTTCCAAAGCACGGACTACTCAGATTTGGGGGCTAAGCATAACTACTATTGCTTGGCTCCCAAATTGAGAACTATGCTAAATGCGACTCACGAGCACTAACGTTAAAGCATCACATATGACTCAAAAGGGGAGAAAACATCAAGCGAAATTCATTTTGAAATGCCCTAGGGGGCCACACAAATAGAGTTTTTCAAAACACGAGTCTACACGATTACCTCTCATACATGCAGGGCTCTAGCCAAAGTGAAGAAAAACTTCACTACCCAATGCATACAGAGGACTGGGCATAACTAACTTCAGACCAGGGAGCTTCTCTTCTGGCGAGGCTGGCACACAACTTCAGTCTGAGACATCTCCTGGATGGGTCAAGAGGGAGCTGATGTTGATGACTTCTTCTGGCGGCCACTGAGATGGCAGCACGGGGTCGAACTCTTCTTCAAGTTGAACTGGCTCTTGTAGTTCCTCAGAGGGCGGCGGTGCTGGCGGGGTGCTTGTAGCTTCTTCCTTGACTTCAAGGGATGGTGCTGGTATCTTCTTCATGGTGAGGGCTCAAACAACTCCGGCGGGGGATCTTGGGAGGACTCGGGGTGCTCTTGCTTATCCATAGCCTGAGGGAAGACTGGAATTCCTTCCAAGACTATGGCTCCTTCCGGGAGTTCCCAAATCTTCTTCTTTCCTCTGATAGAGATCGGGTGACCTTCAAGAATCTGGGGATCTTCAGCTCTCCTGGGTTGAACTGGGTTGGATGGAGCGGGCTCTTGGATCCGCAGGGCTCTACGTTGGTTATGGGTTACCAAGTAGGCCTCCATCAACTTCTGGACGTGCTCATCCTTGGCTTGCTTCAGGGCTTCAACAGCAATGGCTTCACGACTTTCCAAGGTAGCTACACGGGCTTGAGCTGAGGTGAGATCCACATGGAGCTTACGGTTGAGCTTCTCTGCATCTTCTGCTCAGGCAATCATCTGACGGTGGTGCCGAGCCAAGAAATCATACTGTGCATCCAGGGTGAGCAGGTATGCGGTGAGGTACACGACTGTGAGGTCGTCCTCAAGCAACTGCTGACCTTCCAATGCATGCATCCTGGCCATCCAAACGGGACGGTTTCTCTGAAAGGGCGGAAAGAATCTGAGCGGGGTGTCGGCCACTTCTTCTTCATACAGTTGACACAGGGTCCTCAATGCCTTGCGAGCGACGACTTGGCAGGTGTCTTTGAATCTGTGCCCAGCAGAAGTGACACTCCATTCCACATGGTGCGGACTGGATCCAATGTATACAGTCACGACACACTTCTTCATGCCATGCTCGACGAATTCATGACCATCATACTCTGGCTGGCTCCTGATTCCGAGGCGAACTGTGCATGCTCTCAGCAACTTGGGGAAACCATCTTCATTCTGGCAAAAGCTGGTCTAGTAGCGAACCTCCATCTGACTTCTGAGAGAAGGAAAGGGGAAAACTTTTTTGAAATGAAGGGATGAGAGCAAGATTTTTTTAAGAAAATAGTTTTGACTCAAAAACTTTTGATCAGGCTAAGGGTTACGTCCTGCGGCCAACCTAACAGCTCTGATACCACCTGAAGCGCCCCAATCCTCTAGGACTTAAATGTGATACAATTACTAGTCCCAGGAGGCTAGTAAACACATTTATACATCAGATGATTTTAGATCTGCTTAAATGATACAAACCTATAAAGGTGGCGAACAACTTTAAGAGTTGGTCCACAACGCGGGACATATCATCAGAGTGGGGCTGAAGCAGCCCGATATACGCAGCAAAGCAATTCAGCGGTCTAACAGCCACAGGCAAGGTTGGGAACAATCGTAACTCTTACCCGATCTCCTTTTTCTGAAAAACAACAAATAAGCAAGGGTGAGTACAAACGTACTCAGCAGCCCACCTTCACCCGTGGAATGGGGAAATCAGATATAATGCATGGAATATGTGGAGCTCAGGATATTTGCAGGAACAACAATATTTTATGCAGGGTTGTTTTGAAAAAAACATTTTTGTATTTTGCAAAGCGCATCCTCTCCAAAAGGAGCAGGAAGTTTTTTAGTATAGAACAAAATCCCCTGGACTAAACCATCCAGGTATCTTAGCAGTCTCCCACTGGTTTTCATTTTCAAAAACAGCTACTGGACTTCCCGTCCACATCGCTCACGGCTCAACCGCCGGACCTTTTAAAAACCACTTTTCTCAAACACACCCTTTTTCGAAAACAAAACATTAATTGCCATACCATACCAGACTCGTCCATTCCTGTGGACACAGACTATTCGAATAGGTTTTCAAACTCTACGCAGAGGTGTACACTTTACCCACTAGTCCGGCTCTGCGATCTCATAGCTAGTGAGACCCGAATCCGAATCTCTTTCTTTCCTCGCACGTCCCAACCTTAACGGTTATACCAGAAGGAGTCAGGCCACCGCCATGTCCAAACCGGACAAAACATTCCCCCTCCTTATCCTCCTGGTGCTCCCCAGCCTTCATAACCCTGGGGTTGGACCGTACGAGTTCAGATTGAGTGACTGCCCACACAGTCTCGAGTGGTTGTACTTATCATGAGTACAGGTAGTGAAAGATGACAAACCAGTCCTTATAAGAGGGGACAATCCTTCTGCTCACGCCTAAACCAGCTGAGCCATCACCTTAGGCCCTCCCCTAAACCAGGGAGTCCTTGATCATCCCTACTCAAAGGTGATAAGGGTGAAAACCCTTCATCAAACACATTTTGAAAAGCATTTTCTTTTGAAAACTCACACCTTTCCTCAAATCATTTGTAACAATTATATCAGGGATTGATTGCGACAAGCGGCTGGGTGGCCATAATAACTTGTCTTAAAATCATATTATGCATAAAATAATAGGCTGAGGGTTGTGGTTGTAAAACATAGGTAATTTATGCATCAAAGGGATCCAGTGAGCTTGCCGTGCTTATCCGGCGAAGGGGGAAGAGGAGCTCGCGGAACTGGCTTCTAGCTCCACTGCCTGGCGTAGACTTGTAGATCTGGCCTCCACGAGATGGCACGAACACTCCGATAACTATGCAACATGAACAAACAAACATACAAACCAACAAGTACACCAACAAATATTTAGTATAGTGGTCAAAATAGCGATATATGGATGGGTAGAGTCTTGAGTAGAATCTGTGTCATGTGGTGTTGAGATACTACTAGTGGTGGAGCGGAGGTGCTTACCAGGAGGGTGGACTGGAGGCAAAGCGATACTATGCGTGTAGCCGGCAGAGCGGAGTAACTGAGTGGGTGGGGTGTTTGCCTTGGCTGAGGGTGTGGAGTGTGTGGAGTGGGAGAGGGTAGCTGGGTGTATTTATAGCTGAGTGTACGTGGTGTAGCACAGTGAAGTTCACTGTTGGTGAGAATAGTGACGAATGAATCGTCTGACTTAATATGAACAAGAGAGTTATAGGCAGAATATGGGACAAGAGTATTTTGGGAGTTTTCTGGAATATGAACCATGCTTAAGGGATAACATGGTTGGATAGGGAATAGTTTGACAAGAATTTTAGAAACAAGAATGACTGAAATCTGAGTTTGGATGGAGGAGTTTTGGATTTTATAATCATAGGGAGAAAAGGAAAGGAATATTCTTGGAATATTCTAGAATTTGAATATTTAGAGATATTTGGAAAATCAAAAATACAAATGTATTTTTGAGCGGGTTGCGGGGAATTATTTTTGGGCTTTTCTTGGGCAGAGGTTTATGTTGCTGGAAACTGTTCCTACCTACTGTGTCACATCAGACAGCAGTGAGGCGGGACCCAAATAACTGGAATGTTGTGGTATTCTGGTCCGGATGGGCTGTGGTTTCTTGGGCCAGGTTTTATAGGATTGAAGACGTATCCATACAAACATGGTTTGCCTTTCTTTTTGGAAGTCTGGCTTGAAAGAATCCCAAAGTTAAGCATGCTCAACTTGGAGAAATCTAGGATGGGTAACCAGATGGGAAGTTCCCTACTGGAATGAAAATCACAGTCACCGGAGTTCGTATGACTGGAATATGGGTCTCGCTGATCTTAGGTGGACTGGACAGCATGATGGATGAGTAGTTGAAATTTTTGGTGATCAGATTAGCGATGAATAGTAATGATGAATAGTAACGATGAATAATGATGGTGAATAGTTCGTATGAACGAACGATGAACGGTGAATAGTGACGATGAACGAACGATGAACGATGAATAGGAACTATGAACGATCGAATGATCGAACGAACGAACGATCGGAATTTCGGCAGCATAACGGCAGGAAAAAGATTATTTGGACGAACGAACGGACGAACGATCGAACGATCGGACGAACGAACCATGAACGATCGGACGAACGATCAAACGATCGGACGAACGATCAAACGATCGGAATTTCGGCAGCATAACGGTAGAAAAAAGATTATTTGGACGAACGAACGGACGAACGGTCGAACGATCGGACGAACGGGCGAACGAACCATGAACGATCGGACGAACGATCGAACGATCGGACGAACGAACGAACAAACTAAGAACAGGGGGACGAACGATCGAAGAACGACCGAATGATCCTTGTGCTAGTGTGTGCTTGTGTGGGAGGTGGAGTGGGAGTGGGAGTGGGCATGTGGGTGTGGGGGGGGAGGGAGTTGCCATGAAATGGCTTGGGGTGGGATGAGAGAAGGCCCTTGCCCCTCTATTTATAGCCATGGTGGGGGGATTAGGGGGAGGGATGAGAGGATTAGTGGGAGGATGAGAGGATTAGTGGGAGATTAGCATGGATTTGTCTTATATGAGTGTAATTAGCTTGTAGAGCTCACCGTATGACACCGGAGGCATACGTACACGTATGAGCATGAGGAAAGTTATGGAGAAAATATTTGTAGGGACTTGAAAAATGATTCTGAAGGTATTTCTCAGGAAGAAAATACTTGGACATATATCGGTGGAATATTTGGGCAGTATTTCTGAAAGAGTTTGAGGGTGATCGCTGGGGAAATATTTGTAAGATATTTTGAGGAGATTTTAGAGAGAATATAGACCACTATACTTTTATTTGTTGATATCAACTCGCAAACAAACATTTTGAAATGAAATTTGAAATTCATTTTGAATTTAGAGCGAGTTTGAGAAAATTTCAGGATTTGAATTTTTGGGATGCTACACCAATCAAGGAAGAGGTCTATGTTGCAAATGATTTTTTCGTATGCCAAATTTATGTTGATGATATCATATTTGGGTCTACTAACGAATCTACATGTGAGGAATTTAGTAGGATCATGGCACAGAAATTTGAGATGTCAATGATGGGGGAATTGAAGTATTTCTTAGGATTTCAAGTCAAGCAACTCCAAGAAGGCACCTTCATTAGCCAAACGAAGTACACTCAAGACATTCTAAACAAGTTTGGGATGAAGGATGCCAAGCCCATCAAGACACCCATGGGAACCAATGGGCATCTCGACCTCGACACGGAAGGTAAATCCGTTGATCAAAAGGTATATCGGTCGATGATAGGTTCACTATTCTATTTATGTGCATCTCGACCGGATATTATGCTTTCCGTATGCATGTGTGCAAGATTCCAAGCCGACCCTAAGGAATCTCACCTTACGGCCGTAAAACGAATCTTGAGGTATTTGGCTTATACTCCTAAGTTTGGGCTTTGATACCCTCGGGGATCCACATTTGATTTAATTGGTTATTCGGATGCCGATTGGGCAGGGTGCAAAATTAATAGAAAGAGCACATCGGGGACTTGCCAGTTCTTGGGAAGATCCTTGGTGTCTTGGGCTTCAAAGAAGCAAAATTCCGTCGCTCTTTCAACCGCCGAAGCCGAGTACATTGCCGCAGGCCACTGTTGCGCGCAATTGCTTTGGATGAGGCAAACCCTGCGGGACTATGGTTACAAATTAACCAAAGTTCCTCTTCTATGTGATAATGAGAGTGCAATCCGCATGGCGGATAATCCCGTTGAGCATAGCCGCACTAAACACATAGCCATTCGGTATCATTTTCTTAGGGATCACCAACAAAAGGGGGTTATCAAGATTGCATACATTAATACTAAAGATCAATTAGCCGATATCTTTACCAAGCCACTAGATGAACAAACTTTTACCAAACTTAGGCATGAGTTAAATATTCTTGATTCTAGGAATTTCTTTTGATGTCTTGCACACATAGCTCATGAATATACCTTTGATCATGTCTCTTTTATATATGCTATGACTAATGTGTTTTCAAGTGAATTTCAAACCAAGTCATAGGTATATTGAAAGGGAATTGGAGTCTTCGACAAAGACAAAGGCTTCCACTCCACTCTATCACTCATCCTTCGCCGTCGCTCCAAGCAATTCTTCGTCTTTTTTATAATCTTCACTCATATGTTTTATTTGCCAAAGGGGAGAAAGTAGTTAGTAAAGGGCTTATATTTCACTCTAAGCATCCGTTTTTGGCGATTCATGCCAAAGGGGGAGAGTATTAAGCCCAAAGCAAAAGGACCGCACCACCACCCTATTTTTAAAAACCAATGATTTTTTGATTGAAAATTTCAAATTGGTATCTTATTGTGTTCAAAAAGAGGAGAAAATAGCTCTTTCAAAATTGATATCTTAAAACCCTCTTGAACACTAAGAGGAGAATTTATTGAGGGGGAGTTTTATTTAAGTCAAAGGAAAAGCATTTGAAATATGGGGAGAAAATTTCAAATCTTGAAAATGCTTCTCAAAATCTTATTCATCTACCCTTGACTATTTGCAAAAGGACTTTGAAAAGGATTTACAAAAAGAATTTGCAAAAACAAAACATGTGGTGCAAGCGTGGTCCAAAATGTCAAAAATTAAAGAAACAATCCATGCGTATCTTATAAGTATTTATATTGGCTCAATTCCAAGTAACCTTTGCACTTACATTATGCAAACTAGTTCAATTATGTACTTCAATACTTGCTTTGGTTTGTGTTGGCATCAATCACCAAAAAGGGGGAGATTGAAAGGGAATTAGGCTTACACCTATTTTCCTAAGTATTTTTGGTGGTTAAATTGCCCAACACAAATAATTGGACTAACCAGTTTGCTCTAGTTTATAAGTTATACAGGTGCCAAAGGTTCACAAATAGCCAATAAAAAAGACCAAGAAAAGGGTTCAACAAAAAGAGCAAGGGATAATCGAAGGCAGCCCTGGTCTTGCACACCGGACTGTCCGGTCTGCCATCGGACAGTGTACGGTGCACCAGGGAACTCCAAGCTGAACTCTTCACCTTCGGGAATTTTTCAGAGGGCTCCACTATAATTCACCGGACTGTCCGGTGCATCACCGGACAGTGTCCGGTGCCCCAAGGAAGAGCAACTCTGAACTCGCCAGCTTCATGAATCCGCTCCGCTATAATTCACAGGACATGTCTGGTGCACACCGGACTGTCCGGTGAGCCAGCGGGGCAACGACTACTTCGCACCAATGGTCACCTACAACGCATTAAATGCGCGCCAGCGCGCGCAGAGGAGCAGAGCACGCGCGGGTGGCACACCAGACAGCCTACAGGGCCTGCCCGGTGCACCACCGGACAGCCAAGCGGGCCCACAAGACAGAGCTCCAACGGTCGAACCCCAACGGCCTGGTGACGTGGCTGGCGCACTGGACAGTGTCTGGTGGCGCACCGGACTGTCCGGTGCGCCCGTCGACAGCAGCCTCCACCAACGGTCAAGTTTGGTGGTTGAGGCTATAAATACCCCAACCACCCCCACATTCAAGTCATCCAAGTTTTCCAACTTACAACAACATTACAAGAGCTAGCATTCATTACAAAGCACACCAAAGAGATCAAAGCCTCTCCCAACTCCACACAAAGCTTTAGTGATTATAGAGAGTGATTTGTCGTGTTCATTTGAGCTCTTGCGCTTGGATCGCTTCTTTTCTTTCTCATTCATTCTTGAGATTCATTCACTTGTAACCGAAGCAAGAGACACCAATTGTGTGGTGGTCCTTGCGGGGACTTTGTGTCCCGTGTGATTGAGAAGAAGAAGCTCACTCGGTCCGAGGGACCGTTTGAGAGAGGGAAAGGGTTGAAAGAGACCCGGTCTTTGTGACCACCTCAACGGGGAGTAGGTTTGAGAGAACCGAACCTCGGTAAAACAAATCCTTGTGTCTCACTTCTTTATTCGCTTGCGATTTGTTTTGCGCCCTCTCTGGCGGACTCGTTTATATTTCTAACGCTAACCCAGCTTGTAGTTTGTGATTAAGTTGTAAATTTCAGATTCGCCCTATTCACCCCCCCTCTAGGCGACTTTCACGCCTTCAGATGGAGTTGACTATGAAATGGTTGATAGTGATGATGAGAGTTATGATCCTGCTAACCCCGACACATATGAAGATTATTTTTAATCGATGTAATGCTATAGTTTTTTATTTCGCACCTATTCTAAATACATCTTTTTATATGTACTTATTTGTTTACTCTTAATTGCAGGTTGTAGGACAAAGATGGTGGACGGTTGGCTGAGGAGGAGGAGGGGGAGGAGGAGCAAGACGGCGGAGGAGGCATAGCAGGACGACGACGTCCAGCAGCAGGCGGCGCAACAGGATGATGACGACGCTTAGCAGGACGCCTCAGGTTCGAGGAACGTCTACCTGCGAGGTCCCGCGAGTCTCCCTCAGCGTCCCATACTTCGGGATAGGCGGACGCTGATTCGGCCGAATGGGGAGAGGCATGTAACTTTATGTTCTCAATGCTTGTTTGTATCATGTGTTCAAAATAATAATATAAACTAATACTTTTTATTTATCACTTGGACAAGTCTTGGATGGTTGTGAAGAATGCTGGGGGTCATGGTCGCAACCCCAATGGCATCCTCGGCCTGTTGTGCAGGGAACACTTCCCTAGACTAGTTGAGTACGCTAGAGTGACGGGCCCAGTCTACACCTTTGACCACTACGCCGTTGCCCTCGATGCAGTAGACCGGGACGACAGGGAATTCAACAACAAGGCGGAGCGAGTGAAGCAAGAGTTGTGGGTAAGTCTTACTATAATGTAAAATATGTCGCATTCGTTGTACATTCTTGAAATAATGTATGGATACATCGTTTTTGTATGCAGGATTTCTTCAGATGTGAGGCTGGATACGAGGCTAGGGCGGATGTGGTGGTCACTACGAGCTGTAAGAAGCTCGTTGTGGACAAGCACTACGAGGCACGAATCCAGGCCATCGCCATCTACCACGGCTCCGTCCTTGGGGAGAAGGTGACCAAGCAGCAAGCCCGAACCATGTCGTTGACTAGGGACCAATACCTACATGTAAATACAACACTTTAATTTTTTCCTTAATTTTATCTTCTGATATGCAGTGTATGTGTTTACTTTGTAGATGATTCTATATTAGTGCACCACACATCCTTTGTGCTGGGAGCAGATGGTGGATAGGTGGTGCTCGCCTGAGTGGGATGAGGCGCACAACGCTAGCCGGGAACGACGTCTGATGATTCAAGGTCCCTCCACCACCAAGGCAGCCACAGCCTAGGCCAATATGCAGAAGCATGGGTACACCCTCTTTTTATTTAGGTATATAACATTGGATTAGATATTATTTCTAACTATCTTATTGGTTTTCTTGCAGTCGGCGTCACATGGTGGCCAGCCTTGCTCCATCTTCTCGGCCTATGCTATAACCCATAAGGACAAGGCGACGTCCGACGCCACCTACAACCCGGATGACGGGCCCAAGGCGTATAGCAACCTTGCCGTCTACAGCCGCCTTCATAACTACACCGCCATGGCACAAGAGGTCTATGGCCTAGAATACGATCTGAGGACCGAGCAGATCAACCCCGATGTCCTCATGAGGGTCGGAGGAGGCAAGAGACATGGGCGGTACTGGATTGCCGACGGGGCAATCGACTCGTCGTCTACTCCCACTCTGTCTCAGGTGCGAGCAAGGAGAACAGGCTCGAGTCCAGCCATACGACCTCGGTAGGACAGCTCACATCATCGCATACAACAACTCGAGGTTAGTGCTTCTGTAACTCGTCATTCCTTGAGTTATATACCTTCTCTTTGAATTACTATAACATTGGCTTGGAATATTATAGACCCAGCTAGAAACAGAGAGGAGGGAACATCAGGAGATGGAGGCGAGGATGATGGCGGAGCGGGAGGCCCGCCTGGTAGATCAACAGAGGATGGCGGAGATGTTCCAGTACATGCAGAGCCTTGGCGTCGCACAGGGTTTCGCTCAACCACCTCCATTGTTCCCTACAGTGGACCCTGCTCTGTTCCATACTCCTATGAGTATTAAAATTCTAGTTAGATGTTGGTAATGCATCTGGTGTAACACATGCAATCTCTTCTCTATGCAGGGACAATCTGGGGCGGCATCCAACAACCCTCATGGATCGCCTAGCCCATCGCCGCACCAGTCCAGCCGCCCACCTCGATGAGATATTATCTTTCTTAGTGTTGTTCATACTTTGTGAGATAACCCGGTCTGAACTTGTTAGATGTTGGTAATGCTTTGTGAGATACTTGATACTTATGTTCTTGAGTGTTGGATACTTATGTTTGTGTCCGAACATGTTGGTAATGCTGTGAACTTGTTTGATTTATGGTGTTTATGAGATATGTGATGTATATGTTATATATATGATGATTATGTGATATTTGTGATGTATATGTGATATCTTTTGTTTGTTTGGATGGAATAGCAAAAACAAATTAAAAAGGTGTATACTGGTCACTTTGCAGAATGTAACACTCGGCAAAGAGGTGCTTTGCCGAGTCGGGGCCATAGCACTCGGCAGAAAAAGCAACACCTGGGCACCAATAAAACTTCTTTGCCGAGTGTTGTGGCCCTGACACTCGACAAAGAAGCAAGCTTTGCCGAGTGTCTCCAAGAGCACTCGGCAAAGAAGCTGACAAAGGCCCTACTGGTAGACCCTTTGTCGAGTGCAGGCTGGTAGACACTCGGCAAAGAGATTACTCTCTTTGCCGAGTGTCACCTAGAACACTCGGCAAAGACGCCGTCTCCGTTACTTGGCACCGTGACGGCCGCTTTTCTTTGCCGAGTACCGAGTGACATTCGATAAAGACTTTGCCGAGTGCTCGATAAATAGTATTCGGCAAAGAAGCCGTTTCCGATGTACCGTTCACCGAGATCTCTTTGCCGAGTGTCACACTCGGCAAACGCTTTGCCGAGTGTTTTTCAGACTTTGCCGAGTGATTCAGGCACTCGGCAAAGCGCTCGATTTCGGTAGTGTAAGGTTGTTTGTAAAAAATAATTTTTAAATTTTAAGGACTTAAAATAATGTGAAAAAATAAAGGCAACTATATACTTTTTGAGCTCGTTGTGGTCTACAATTTGATATAAAATTGTATTTATTTGTCTTCATTTGAAAAAAATATATAAATTTATTTGTTCGATAACAATTTTCAAGGCGCTTTAAAATTGATTCAGTTAACTCGATATGTAGCTTTTCGTTTGGATTTTTGCACTACTACTCAACAATTATGTTCAGGTTTTGTCTTGGCGCATACTTTTTTGGTGGATATTTTTCCATTCATAAACCTCCACATGCCATTGATGGCGCCGCCTCGTTTAGCACAAGTTCCCAGCAGGCAGACAAGCTGATCACAACGCATCCACAGATGACAAAGAACACAGTTCCTGCTAGCCGCACAATAAACTGAAAATCATTAACAATTTAACATGCATAAACACATCAACAGGCACTGAACCTGGCCGGCCTATCTTGCCTCATAATCCACTGCCTTTTGTTATCATCACCAGGTTCATACTCTGTCTGTTTGGTTAATCTCATCGTCTCATTTTAGACCACCGTATACCTTGCCTGTTGATTTTATCTAAGATTCTATTTGATTGACTGTACGAGAAATGTGGCCGGCCAGGGCCATCGGAGCCTGCGCACGTCCAGACACAGACATCCAATCAGGCGCACTGTATATGCATATAGTATATAGTACTGTTGCATTTGTGTAGTAGTGTGAATGTTCACATGCATGCATCTTCCAAGGCCACAAATCCGAATCAGATTCCCTTGGCACGGCACGGGAATCGTCACGTTGAGCATAAGGAAAAATCCTATCACGATCAATGAGCCTGTGCAGTACAACGTCTTATTGTTGGTTGGGCGCATCAGCCTGGGCTGGATCGGGATGGCTGGATGCACAATCACCCCCCTTTTTTGTGTGTTTAATTTGGTAGCCGGTGTTCCTCCCGTGGCCTGGCTGTGAATGCAAAGGACAGCCTCTCTTAATTCAAATATCTAATCGCTAAACTGATTTCAGGAATGTATGTTCTTAACATTTTTACAAACAAAACTAGACCATATTTGTTATATAAATATTGAAGATTCACACTAATTTATGTTCTTAACATTTTCTTGATGTACGAAACATGAAAAGCTGAAACTTCCACGTCCCAAAATAATTTTTCTGAACTCTTAACTAAGTCCATGAAAATTAACCAATTTTCGTCAGCCATCGCTGACAATCAACGGGACAAGACGTTTTACACCCCCCATGCGACATTTCTCCTTATCTTTTGTTGTCGCTATCACGGGTTCTCGCACATGTGTCTGCCACTGTCGCAACACCCATTTCCGGTGCCGCCGCCCACGCCTACCGTGTGCCACATAGCTGCCACCATGGTCGATGCGAACATAACGTTGATATTTGTCCTCGTGGTTCGGGTTGTAATGAATGATTGTCAACAAAAGTAGTGGCATAGGTTAAGTCATATGGACTAACCGAGGTATGAGTATGTATGTGTAACACTGAAAGTTGCCTAGAGGGGGTGAATAGGCAAGTTAAAACTTTTTCAACAAAAACTAGAAACAAATTGAGTAAAACCGGCTCAGCTGGTGTCAAAACCGGAGCTCAACTAAAGAATAAGATATAAAACTGAATTGATCTCGAAATTTACCCAGTTAACTTTGGAAATGAGATGTTCTAGATAATCCACATGGTTCAAAGTAGTAGATCTGATAAGGGCACTTCTCAAAATCCACACACCAAAAAGATATGAACAAATCTTTCATGGAAGGGTGAGAGAATGAAGAACACAAACAAACACAATGAACAAGAACACAAGAGACACAAGATTTATCCCGAGGTTCGGTCACACCACAAAAGGTGCCATACTTCCTCGTTGAGGCGCCCACAAAGAGCCGGGTCTCTTTCAACACTAATCCTCCCTTCATCGACCACAAAGGTCAAGCCCACACAATAATCTTTACTCAAACGAGTGGGTAATACAAACTTTCTTGTGGTCTTCCACAAGATTTGGAGACTCACAAGAGACACCTAGTCGTCTAGGAGCTAGAAGCTCCAAGAGTAATGAATCCACAAAGAACTCGATGTAGTACCAAAGCTCAAATGAAGAAGAGCAAGAGAGATTTGGAGATGAAGCACAAAAACCGCAGCTCTCAAACTCACTCAAAGATTTCTCTCCAAAGATTTGAAATGGGAGAGGCAAGAGATGTGTGGGAGAGAGTGGGAGGTGTTCTTCAAGTTAGAAATGGAGTTTGGGTTGTGCTCTTGTGTGGGAAGAGATGTAGGAATGAGTATATATAGGTGGGGCTTCAAAACTAGCCATTGGACTGATTTTGGCTATGGAGGACCGGTTGAACCACCCCTAGGACCGGTCCAACCGCCTAGGGTAGGCTGACAATCAGTCTGCCAGTCAGACTGGCAGACTGCAGGTCAGACTGCAAAAATAGGTCCTGACACTGGTTGAACCGCCCCTAGGGCCGGTTCAACCGCCTGGGGGTCAGACTGGCAGTCAGTCTGCCAGTCAGGAGGTCAGACCGGTTAAGTGACCCTGACACCGGTTGAACCTCCCCTAGGGCCGGTTCAACCGGTTTTGACCAGTGAGGTCTGGAAAAAAAAAAACCCTAGTTGAACTTTCCTTGGACCCCGGTTGAACCTCTCTGGACCCCGGTTGAACTTGTCTGGACCCCGGTTGAACTTGTCTGGACCCCAGTTGAAGTTGAAGTTCAACTGGAGTTGAGAAAGCTCAACACATCTAAAGTTCAGCTCAGCTGCAGCTGAAGAAGCTCAACTCAGCTGAAGTTTAGTTCAGCTGAAAAGCTCAGCTGCAGTTTAAGAAGTTCAGCTGCTTTTCAACAAGAACACTCTAGGTTTCTCAAACCTAACCGCGGTCAACCATAGAATTTTAAAGAGATTTTTGGTTTTCAAAAAGTAGCTTTTGAATATAGAGGCTTGAGCTTTGGCAAACACCAACCTTCTTTTTGGATCCCCCTTTATAGTACAACGATTCCTATACTCAAATTAAATAAAATTATTAAGTAAACTCCTTGAGTCATTGGTGTCTCATGTGTGATTTCTCCATGGCGTTGCTTCATAAGGATCACAAACATATTTTTCTCACCTTTTGAAGCAAACACAAATCAAACCATGTGACTTGTACCATATCACCATATATGTATTCAAATCATGGCTTCAAGTCACCTTACTGATGCATCAACATGTTATAACTCTTCATAGCTGATTAGTTCATCGACTTAGTGCAAGTACTCTCTTCTTCACTTTAGCCATGGTACCTCGATCCACAAGCCATCGCTTGGCCTTCACCCTATCAAGCCATTCTTGAGTCACATCATATTGAGCATCCATTGAGAGAATCATTACTTCAATATTGTGAACCTTGCTTGAATGTCTTCTAGATATAACTGTTAAGATTAATCAAGCTCTAGTTTGATTCTCATAGAAGCATATATGGACTGATAGTAATATGGTCAAGCCAATTCATGATTCCTCATATCTTATTCACTTTAGCTTGACCAATCCTCTTAATCACTTCATCCTCTATTTTGATCATATGTATGTAGTGATTTCTTAGGTCTTGTCCATATATTCAAACCACTATAGAGATCATATTATATCCATTTGCATTGTCTCATTGGTTATTTAACCTTGTGTTAAACCTTTGTTCACTGATCATTATACACTATTCAAGTATGTTCATCATGCTGAATTTCCTGTTCAACACTTAGCAAACTCGTTAGACCTTCAAATGTGTTGTTATCCAAATCACCAAAACTCACAAAAGGGATGAATGCACTTTCAAACACGTCTCTTGGCTTGTGTTGCGCACACATGGAGTCTGGATATAGTGATCGACAGTGAAGATGAATGTCAAGTAGGTTCATACCGATAAACTGGGTGTGGTGAAGGACGGGCACTAGGCCTTGACTAAAGAACTAGAGAAGTCAGGTGGCTAGTCATGGTGGCTGACACCTACGAACACCAACAGGCGCAAGGACATGGCACAATGGATCATGTTGTCGATGCGGTTGCGGACTAACGGGCCACATGTATAAGGCATGGGGGACGAGTATGGATCTAGTACACTACCCACAGGGGGGTTTGGTGGTTGAGCCTCAAAACCACCCTATATTAGTTCACTCGTTTCATCAGGATTGGCTTCAAAACATGGCGGCATGGTTCCGAAGAAAATAAGAGGTGGCATGTGGCATCATTTCAGAGGATGCATCAAGGCGAACTAACTTCGTGAAGATTATGTGGCTGTTACATCAAAGCATCAAGATTTGGTAGATTTTTCTCGAAGTCGAGTAGATAAGCTCTAGGGATAGTTTAGGAAAGAGGAATTAATCTCTATAAATAGGAGGGGATGGCTGAACCCTTCAGCCATCTATCTAACATGTAATATTTATTTTCACCTTCATCTTGTTAGGAGATCCTTAGATGATTAGAACCTATGACATCTAAGGTCATGTGCTTTTAAAGAAGCCTCGCCGTAATCATTATTTTCCCTCTAGGTTTTTATTCTTGTGTTGTTCCCTCTCTTCTCTACTCTTCTTGTTTGAGTTTTAAGTGGACATTTTCCTTTGCAAGTTTGGGAAGTGCTTTGGGGTTGATCTCTAGATTAGAAATTGTCCTATAATCATTGCAACCTATGGTATGGGCTGATCCAACTTGTGGACAAGTTTTTCTAACATAATTGTACTTTTGACAAAACCTCAATTTGACTTTTGAGTTTTCTGATCTAGGTTTGAAGTTTTAATCTTTTTGTATTCAAACTTTTCGAGTCACTTCTCCATCCTCTATTCTTGTTGTCCGCAAAGTTTGAAGGCAAATGGAGCAAATTTGCTTCAGCGTCACTGTCGTACTTTTAGGCGGCACTATAGCTCTGCTCTAAAGGTCTCCCGTTTGGTCTTCCCTTAGATTTTCGATGTCCAAATCAAGTTCTTTTTGGTTTAATGGATCCATAATTATCCCAAGAACTTGTTTGTAACATTCAATCAACAATCGATTAAGGTGTTCTACATTTGACCCATTTTTGAGCTTTTGATGTCTTTGGTGGTTGGGTTGAACCTTAGGAATCAAGCCAAGGGTGCATCAGCAAAGGAATTTTTATTGGCTCCCATTCACTCCTTTGGTTGCATATTCAATACATCAATTGGTATTAGAGTGGTTTAAGGATCATACATCCTTAGCAAGTTCTTGACCTGAGAAGGCGATATTGGAATGTGGTGTTGGCAAACCACAAATTTTCGATGAAATGAATTACATGTACTAGTAGATCTCCATGTCACATATCTTTAGAGCATTGGCTTGTGGGTCTGGGAACTTTGCCTTGATACCACCAATGAGGTCCATGAGGTTTGAATCATCTGATTCTTGTGAAGAACAATAACTCGAACAACAAGACCTAGAACGCTTTATTCTCTTGCCTTTCGCTCTCTGAATTTGAAAGAGTTGGACATTTGGGTATGACTCATGAGATCTAGAGTGCCCTAAAGAAATTTCATGAGGGTAACGATCATGTGAAACCAGACTCTTTGAACGTAAGGTCAAGATAATGAGAACTTTGTGCAATTTATTAGAGAGACCATCAATTTTATATTTTTTGCTTCCACTCGATTATCAACAAGATGTGCGCAAACAAGGCGCAACTACCCTATGATGATCACAAGAGAGCGCTCAAGTTAATACATGTCTATGATCAGAAGGTTTGGAAGGTGAAAGGTCTCAATGATCATAGAATCACCCAACTATGAGACCGTCACTGTGGATGAGCTTTCTAGCATGCTCAAGTCCACCAATATTGACCCCTAGACTAGGACCAAGATTGAGAACCCTAGTGCACCCACCATAGCCATTGTCTTCGGTGATGGTTCTTCCTCTAACCCTTCACCTTCTATATTTATTGTGTCCTCTTTGATATCTATTTTAGAGGAGCAGGTTGAGTGTCTTGGGGGTGAGAAGCTAGTGCTTGTTCTCAATTGGTTTGTGTGGTTTCACAACAACCGCATGAACCAGCAGTGTGGTGGGGCCAAAGATGGATGCTTCAACTATGGGGACCCTAACCACTTTATCGCTAACTTCCCTAGATGAAGGGAAAGCCAAAGGCTGGCAAGCGCTATCATCACACCGATCAGTGCAAGGGAAAGCATGAGTAAACCTCAGCAATGTCACACCCGGATTTAGGAGGTCAAACCCGGGCGTGATTCACATGTGTGTTAGGATCAAGTCTCACACATACGATGACTCATGGTACAGAAACGAATGTCACATCTTTACTATATAATAAAATTTATGTACAAAATACCTAAATAATTACATCATATGAAAACAACGATCCTGTTGGGGCGAAGGCGAAGACGCCACCCTTCGCTTGATGCCTTCGCTAGCTTCGCTGCACCGATGAAGACAAGACGACTGGAAGACTTACCCTTCGTCCCACGCATCGCCGGACGAAGGCCAGTGACGAGGCCGCCCCATCTCGTGGACTCGTCCAACACGGTGGCCCACAAGTGATCTGGCCCATTGTAACAGGCCCTGCGTGGCCGCTGCGCATTACGGGCCTAATTTGTAAAGGTCTCCCTGTAATTACAGTCTGTAACCCCGCTTTATGGTAATATTCCGGGGATAACCTAGGCGCCTGAGGGCACATGCGTCCTTAACTCAGGACGCTGGGCACTCAGATACCTATAAATACCCCCGTACAGTGCCCTTGCGAGAGGCCAGATGAACAGAGAGCTGTTGCCATCTCGAGTTAAAACCTTGTTCACATTGCTTTCTCCCTCCCATTGGATCAACTCGCCCAGGAGAGCAAGTTCCAACATTTGGCGCCCACCGTTCGTGCTACGGAAAAACCACCCGCGATGGCACCCAAGAGAGCTAGCTCGAAGGCTGACGAGGCTGTGAAGGCAACACTACTGGCCGAGAAAAAGGGCAAGGCCCTCGCCCTCGTCGACACCACCCACCAAGAGGCCACCAAAGACGACGCTCTCAGCAAGAGGCAGCGCGATGAACAACCCACTCCCGAAGGCAGCCTCCGCACTTGCAGCTCTGGAGAACAACCACAACTTCCCCTAGGCTTCACTCCACCGGAGGGCGCGGACGTCATCGAGGACGGCGAAGTCATTGGTGTCTCAGCGGAAGAGCAGCTACAGCTACGCGCCTTGCGCATCAAGAACCGCAATCTCCAGAAGCAAAAAGAGATACTTGAGGCCAAGCGCCAACGTGTGTCTGCACAAGCCAAGGTGCGACAGATGATACGCGACAAAGAGCATAAGGCTCAGGAGCTCGAACAAGAGATCGCGCTCATGCAGCGCGAAGGCCACCTCGGCCTGCAACACGGCCCACCCCCGCAACGGCGCGCACAAGTCGAAGACCTGTACTTCCCTCAGCGCGGCCACGCCTTTCTACATGCCGCGGCATTCCAAGGTGTCAACTACCTTGATGAGCGAACTCCCCTGGTGCCACACCTGCAAGTGTCACCATGGCTCGCCAACTTCAGGGCAGGGACCTATCCCAAGTACAACGGCAGCACTGACCCAGCACAGTACATCATGAGTTATCAGGTCGTCGTTGCATCTTCCGGAGGGGACGATGCCATGATGGCCAAGTCATTCATCATCTCCCTCGAAGGCCCAGCCCTCACCTGGTACACCAGGTTGCCCCCGTTGTCCATCGACTCCTGGAGAAGTCTCTAGGACAAATTCCTGCTCAACTTCCAAGGGTACCGCCCAGACACCGACGCCTTGGCTGAACTTTCACTCTGCAAGCAGCTGGAAAAAGAGACTCTGCGGGAATACTACCGCAAGTTTCTGACCCTCAAGTCATAACTGCCTTAGGTTGATGACCAGATCACCATCCACTACGCCATCAGTGGCCTTCGGGATAGCGTCATTTACAGCCACTGCATCCGGGATCCACCCAAGAACCTCCAGGAGCTGTATCAGCTATTTGAAAAATACGCCAGATCCGAAGAGCTCCACCAGCGCAAAGTCGAGTCTTAGAGAAAACCCAAAGACACTCCACAGCCCAGCCGCACGTGGACGAGGCCCTCGCAGGCAGACTCCGGTCGGGACGGCCGCAATCAGCAGCAGGTGCACAACATCGCCACCAAAACCCAGCTGGCGAGGCCCCTCGCCGCCAGGAGTATCCCCCAGGGCCGCGGCAATGGAACTTGTGGTCGGGGCCGAGGACGCGCGCCGCAGCCGCACAGATTCTACTGCCTGTTCCACGGCGAAGACTACGCCCACCCTACAAGAGACTGCCTAGAAACAAAGGCCACTAGAGACAGGATGGCACGAGCGCAACCAGCCGACAACCCTAGAGTTGTCGCGCACACATTCCAGCAAGCCCCTCAGCCATACAACCACGACCCCGTTCCACACCCACCGCACCACGCATACCAACACCACCAGGAGGTACAAATCGTTCCACCCCCACCCCCACCCCACACCAGCAATAGCAGAACGTCCACCACAACTACCCCCAAGCCCCAAAGCAAGAAGACTTCGCCGATCAGCCATATCGCAGAGTCATTCACATGATCACTGGGGGGCCAGCGCCGACTTCGACACAAAGCAGCAGAAGCGGGACCACTACCGCAGCATCAACCACGTCGCCATCACCGGTCCAGTCGTATAGACGAAGTGGTCCCATGTGCCGTTAACCTTCGACGCCCAAGACGTTGATCTGCGCAGCGCCCCCCACATCGACGCCATGGTTATCAACTGCAGCGTGGCGGGCTGGGACCTGCACAAAGTCCTAGTCGACAATGGCAGCCAAGCAGACATCATTTTCCTCCATGCCTTTGACCGCATGGGCATAAGCCACAGCCTGCTCAAGCCTTCGGACATCCCACTGTATGGCTTCGGCAGCAAGGGCACATTTCCCGTCGGCAAAATAGAGTTACCTCTCTCCTTCGGTGTAGCACCCAATGCCCAAAGTGAGCAAGTGACCTTCGACATCGTCGACATGGTGTACTCGTACAACGCCATAATGGGTCGGGGCTCCATCAACAAGTTTGAGGCAGCCATTCATGGACTCTACCTGTGCATGAAGATCCCAGGTCCACAAGGCACCATCACAGTCTACGGCAACCAGCAGACTGCGCGCAACATAGAAAGAGACTTCGTTCCCGGGCAATGGAACATACACTGCCTCACGGCCCAGCGTGAGGTCCCCGAATCTGCCAGCCCAACCGCCAAAGATAATGACAAAGCACAGCTGCTGAGCAACGACGGAACCAAAACCGTCCCCCTTGACAAGGCGACACCTAAGCAAACGGTCACCATCAGCGAAGACCTCACTTCGCATGACAAGGAGAAACTCCTCTGCTGTTTGTCCAAGAATAAAGACGTCTTCGCCTGGTCCACCCTCGACCTGGTCGGAGTCAGTCGCTCCATCATCGAGCATAGCTTGGGAATCGACCCTTCGGTGAGACCGAAAAAACAGCGGCTCCGCAAAATGTTTGATGAGAAGACAGAAGCCGCCAAGGCCGAGGTACATCGCCTGCTTGAGGCCAAATTTATCGAGCCATCGCCAGGGGAAGATCTTGGGCTACCTGGTGTTGCACCGTGGGATTGAAGCCAATCCAACCAAGATCCAGGCAATCATCAACATGACACCCCCACAGTCAGCCAGAGACGTCCAACGACTGACCGGTAGATTGGCCGCCCTCAACAGATTCATCTCTAAATCCGCAGAGCGAAGTCTCCCTTCCCTCAAAACACTCCGTGGCGCAAAGGACTTTGCATGGGGACCAGAGCAGGCGGCGGCCTTCGCTTCATTAAAACAGTACCTGTCAGAGTTGGCGATCCTTACAAGCCTAGACCCTTCGCTACCCCTGTTGCTCTACATAGCAGCTTCGCCGCATGCGGTCAGCACAGCACTGATTCAAGAGCAGAGCAGAGAGGGCATAGTCAGGCAATGTCTAGTTTACTACGTCTCCGAAGTGCTTACGACATCAAAATGCAATATGATGGAACTGGAAAAAATCGCCTATGCAGTTGTTATGGCTTCGCGCAAATTGCGCCATTATTTTGAAGCATTCAAGGTCCGGGTCACCTCAGATAGGGGACTCAGTGAATTATTCAGAAACCCAGAGGCATCGGTCCGGACTGCCAAATGGGTGGCCGAACTCTCCGGTTACCACATCACATTCAAGCCTAGGACAGCCATCAAGTCACAAGTCCTGGCAGACTTCGTTGTCGACTGGACTGGGCCAATAACACAGCCGGACCCGTCCGCAGAGAAGGTTTGGACAATCCATTGTGACGGCGCATGGTGCCATGCGGGGGCAGGCGCCGCTGCAGTCATTACCTCACCCACTGGGGTCAAGCACAGATACACGGCACGCCTCAGCTTTGCTCTGGAGTCTGACAGATGCACTAACAACATAGCAGAATACGAAGCTGTCATCCTTGGCCTTCGCAAACTAAGGGCACTTGGTGTCACCACCTGCATTATCAGAACAGACTCCAAGGTAGTCGCCGGCCAAGTCGAGAAAGACTACGCAGCAAAGGACCCCGCACTTATGCAGTACCTCGCGGCTATCCGTAGTCTCGAGAGGCAATTCAAAGGTTTCACCTTGCAGCACGTGGACCGAGCCAAGAATGAGGAGGCCGACGCATTGGCCAAGGCTGCCGCCAGATGCGAGTCCCTGCCCTTCGACGTGTTCTACCATGTTATCGGCACACCAGCCGTCTGCAGCCTCGAAGGGCTCCAAATAACCAATGACAGCGAAGGCCACCGCATAGTCAACCTTATTATGATCGAAGACTGGCGGGCACCAATAACCCTGTTCCTATAGGGGTACTATCATCCAACCGACATCAACGAGGCCAAGTGCCTCAAACATCGAAGCCGGGACTTCGCGCTAATTGAAGGCTAGCTTTACAAGAAGGGGGTCAGTCAACCCATGCTTAAATGTGTCACCGAGACCGAAGGCGTCCAAATCCTGCGCGAAGTCCACAGCGGGACTTGCGGCTCTCACGCAGGGCCTAGGGCCCTAGCCACAAAGGTGATCCGTCAAGGTTTCTACTGGCCTGTACTCTTTTCCTCCCGGGGGGTGAGGTTTTTAATGAGGCGGAGCCATGTAATATACAAACGAAAAATCCCCCGCAAAAATCTACGTCGAAAAAAGACCGCATCGACGGTCTTCGACATTCGACCAATACAAAGTCACCCGCGAGGGACACCGCTAGCTACCCTCGCGTGCGACAATCCGCGCAAAAGTCGCCTAAGAGTGCATCCGGATTAGCACAACAAGTGTGCAAAATCGAAGTCTTCCTCAAAAGACTATCCGAGCAAAAGTCGCCTAAGGGTGCAGCCAGATTAGCACAACAAGTGCGCAAAATCGAAGTCTTCCTCAAAAGACTATCCGAGCAAAAGTCGCCTAAGGGTGCAGCCGGATTAGCACAACAAGTGCGCAAAATCAAAGTCTTCCTCAAAAGACTATCCGTGCAAAAGTCGCCTAAGGGTGCAGCCGGATTAGCACAACAAGTGCGCAAAATCGAAGTCTTCCTCAAAAGACTATCCGAGCAAAAGTCGCCTACGGGTGTAGCCGGACCAGCACAACAACTGTGCAAAAGCGAAGTCTTCCTCAAAAGACTATCCGTGCAAAAGTCTACACCAAGAAACTGTCCGCGCAAAAACCGACATAATAAATGTGCTAAACCAAGTGCGCAACGCCCCTATGAACATAGCCGGAGGCGCGAAGGCGCACAGCCTCATCATACAAAACTATAGTTACACATGTACAGCGAGGGCACCACACCTTACATAGGTTCAACCTTCGGAATGATTCCCATCTCCCTATAGTTAAATAGCATTATCCTAAGCTCTTCACCCTCAAAAAGACTTCGCAACTCCCCCTCACCTACACTCGCCCCAACCGGCAAGGACAACAATTCCCGCTTGCCAGCCCTGCCCACACGAAGCCGGCCACCATCCACTTCACCCACTCTACGCTTCGCCACCGCCCTTCGCCGCTTACGCACAGCATTCGGACCAGGCAAAACTTCGGCATTCGTAACATGCGGAGAAGCCTCCGTCGCAGCCACATCCAAGGCCACAAAGTAATCCAAGTCTTCATCCGAAGACTCTTCCGTCCACTCAACTAAACTCACAGAGTCATCAAAATCAAAAAACTTAGACGCAGACCCATCCGATTCATTTCCAGCGATCATGGTCGAAGCCTCCACAAAATTAGCAGTAGCGGTTGCATGCGCAGGCCCAAAATCCTAAACCTGCGCAGCAACCAAGGCTCAGTAACATAGACAAAATTCTCTAGCTACCCCACACCCACTAAGCCACCTGCGAAGACCCAGCCGCCCTCGGGGGATCCTCCGTTGCCTGCCCCGTCGCCGCCTTCGGGGGATCTTCCACCGTCGGCACAGTGGCTGCCGGCGGGCCTCCACCGGACACAGTAGCCACAGGGGCAGCGAGGGAGCCTTCACCGGTCTCCGGGAGTGGTGCCGGGTCGACTTCAGCCTTGGCCCCAACCGGGTTAGCCTCCGCTTCGGGCTGTGCGCTGTTCAGGGGTCCGAAGTCCTCCATGACCTCGGCACGTGCCATCAACAACACAGCACACCGATTCAGCAAGCCCACGCATACCCACATTCAACAACACTAACAAAAGACAAACCTTACCTGATCCCTCGCCTGGTCAGACCGCTCCCTAACCGCCTCTCGACCAAAGGGGCCCCACATCCGGTCAAAGAGGGCCCCTGCGGAGTCCTTCACCACAGGGTCTTCGACCTTAAAAATCTCGCGCCCAAAATCTTCATCAAATAGGTCAAAGACCTCATAGTGACTACACCCCTCACGGGACAGCGTGTTCATCGCCCCCTCGCAGGTGACGAGGGAGGCAAAGGACATGAATCCCTCCACGATGGTCGGGAGCACCAACAATTCCTCTTGCAGCCACTCGAGGAAGCGAAAGCCCGCCTCTCAGTCGGGAACTTCGAAGTCAGCAGTCCGCGCGCCCAGCTCGCGGTATGAGTCCACGAGCTGTTTGCGCGTCCGCTCAACTTCCGAGTGTGTAGAGGCCTCGGCCCTCTCCATGTGGGCCTGCAGAGCGTTGAACCGCCCCTCCCATTCCTCGGCGTGCTGGCTGGCGAGGCTCCCTTCCACCCGCGCAAATTTGGCCTCCGACTGCGCCGCTTGCGCCTTGGCGATGGCCTGGTTGGCCTCCCTCCTCTCCTCCACCAGCTGGCGCCGGAGGTCCGTCCTCTCGCCCTCCAGGGCGGCCACCTTCTCCGCCAGCTTGCGGCACTTGCTATCCGCATCCGACTTTTCCCGGATGGCGTCAGCATGTTGCGCCCGAAGTCTCTCGACTTCGGTAGACACATCCGCAGTAAGGGCCCCCGACGCCATGCGGTCGGCGAAGTCGGCCGCCTAACAGACACACATGAGACCACAATCCCCATGAAAGCGGTAAACACCGAAGTCCAGCTCAATTTACTTGACTCAGCTACTGCGACGCCTCCCTCAGCCGGCGGGACACAGTGCCCGCTTCGTCCTTGACGGCAGTAACCACCGAAATCTCGCCGCCAACGCTACCCTTCACCCTAGGCACCGCGGCAGACACCGTGGTCGCCACCACAGGCGAAACAACAACAAGTTGCCCCTCGCCCGATCCTGCAATGTATCACTAGTTAAAAAAAACTAAAAAAACTTACCAACGAGATAATCGTCCACGCTAATATTTGTGCCAAAGTCGGCAACGCGTTTCCCCGGCGAAGGCAATTCCCAGACCTTTGCGACTCTGTCCGGGGCAGACTTGGTTCCGCCGGCACTGGCTGCCTTCACGCCCTCCGGCACCTTGCTGGACCCAAGGGCGGCCGGCTTCGCTGCCAGCGTCGGCTGGCTACCGCTGGGGGCGGTAGCCTTCGCAGTCCCTCGCGCCCTCTTCGGCCTAGCTTCGGGGAGCCTGATGACCGTCCGGCGCTTCTGCGCAGCTTCTTGGCGATCCTTGTTTATCGCTGCCAACACAACAGCAGCAATATTTCGTCCGTAAGGAAACACTCTCAAGTCACGAGCCATGTGAGACGTAAAAAAGTCTTCACCGCCGCGCGGGGGATAGGAACGTCCTTGGGCCATCGACCCCCAGTAACCTCCAGCATCCGCGCCGAAGACTCCCGGAGCTTGGGCGAAGACATCCTTCCCCCGGGGGCCGCGCATGTTCCCATCAACTCCATAGCAAAGCTATCGGAGACCCCCCAGTTCTCCCACCGCAGTACCTAGCTTCCTCTTTTTAGTGGCTGGGGCGGCCTCCGGCGCGGGGTCATCCTCAGTCACAGCCGCTGGTTTTTTCCCGCGGCGATCGACGACGTCCTCCCCAGGGTAGCCGCCATACGACAAACAATTCAACTCAAAGACCCTATTCAGGCGGTCGTTGGATCCACGAATATCCCAACTCCGCTGGGCCTTCGTCTTTGGCACATAGCGCCCAACAATTCTCATCGCCCCATCCTCCGCCTCACGCACAACCGAGGCGGGATCCCGCCCTCGCAAATCCAAAGCAAAGCGCGGACTCCGCACCTTCCGTCCACCCAGGGAGGGCATCTCACGAGGGCATACTTCGCCCAGCGCCCATCCATGTGCCAAAGGCCACACCCCATACCCTATGAATTCCTCAACTAGATCGCGCCCACTACTCGAGCGGGCAGCAATCCGAAGGGCCCTCTCATCTTCATCATCCTCCGCCACTTTAAACGACGGGTACGCTACATAATAATGCAAACACATAATAGCGGCAGGGAGCCCTGGGTGGTCTTCGACTTCAGCCTCCGCAACATAAAACCAGTAGTCCCACCAGTTGCCCCACTTGTTCTAGGCACAGGGGACCAGCTCCACGACTTCCATCGAAGTCTTCCCGGACTTCATCGTGAAAGTGCACGATCCAAATTGCGCAATCTTCTGTCCTATTTTTCTCTTCTGCCAGTGCAGACAATATTGCTTGGCGAAGACCTCCACCAAAGACTGGCCGCCGTATGACGTCGTTGCCTAGACATACTTCACCAATGCAACCACGACGTTTGGTGTCAACTGATGAACCTGGACTTCGAACTTCTGCAAAACCTCCGACACAAAACGATGCGCCGGCAGGCGAAGTCCGGCGATGAAAAACGCCTCAAAGACAACCAATTCGCCCTCGGGATCGGGGACATCCTCCGCCCCCAGGACCCGACCAACTCCGCCGCCAAAATACCCCAACCGTTGCATATCTTGAACGCGGGCCAACGATATCCGGGAAACACCGAATTCCACTGTATCACCCGGTCGCAACTCCACCGTCGCCATAGTACCCGAGAGACCTTCAAAAGACGCCCCGGCCGTCGGCGTGGTCGCAGCAGACGAGGAGGAAGACAGCATGGCTACGTACCGTCGACGGCTGCGTGCGGTCTGCTTCACGCGGGCCAGTTCTCCGACGAGCAGGTGCAAGGAGATCAGACGAGCAAGCGAGCAGTTTAAAAGTGAGTCTAGGGTTTTCACAGTGCGCAGAAAGGTAACTTCCAATCCGCGCCGCCCCCGCCCCCTTTATATACACAGGGCGCGACGCTTCGGGAAACCCGCAATCCAACAGTGCGGCGTCAATCAACGGTCATGTCAAAAACCCCCGCGGAACCACTTCGAGCGAGGGCAGCGTCTCCACCATCTAGCGACGTCTTCGGCACCAGATGACTTAGTCGAACTGGTCCCTCAGAGGGCAAATGTTGGGGCGAAGGCGAAGACACCACCCTTCGCTCGATGCCTTCGTCAGCTTCGCTACACCGACGAAGACAAGACGACTGGCAGACTTACCCTTCGTCCCACGCGTCGCCGGACAAAGGCTAGTGACGAGGCCGCCCCATCTCGTGGCCTCGTCCAACACGGTGGCCCACAAGTGATCCGGCCCATTGTAACAGGCCCTGCGTGGCCGCTGTGCATTACGGGCCTAATTTGTAAAGGTCTCCCTATAATTACAGTCTGTAACCCCGCTTTATGGGAATATTCCGAGGATAACCTAGGCGCCTGAGGGCACATGCGTCCTTAACTCAGGACGCTGGGTACTCAGATACCTATAAATACCCCCGCACAGTGCCCTTGCGAGAGGCCAGATGAACAGAGAGCTATTGCCATCTTGAGTTAAAACCTTGTTCACATTGCTTTCTCCCTCCCGTTGGATGAACTCACCTAGGAGAGCAAGTTCCAACAGATCCAGCAACCATAGTTGACTAGGAGAGGACGACCTAAACCTCTCACGAATCTCATCACGACATCCTTCATGCTCTTAATATTGTGGTATTTGTCCTTGACCTGGGGGAATGTGAGTACAACAAGGGTGAGCTCACATACGTTCATCGCTCAACAAATTATGGGGAATAATGTGCATGAACTCACCAAAGGTGGCAGCTCATGTGAAGTGTAAGGCTTACCAAAGGAGATGGTTAAAGCTAAGCGTTGCTTTTAAAGTTGGTCAAAGTTTTATTAGCAGTTGCTAAGTATATGTAGATACCAACCCAAATAAATAAGATATCACAATTAATAATAAACCTGCAATGCAATACATATGACAAATTAAGTTTAATTCAATAAATTACTCATGTGAGGGTCCAAGCTGCTCATGATTGTGAGCACGACTGATATACCAGTTTTACACTCTATAGAGGTTGCACATCTTTACCCACAAGTCGTGTATCTCGTCTAGCCAAGGTTTGCAAGGCCCTTAGACACTTCCGAGGTGAATGGCCAGGGATCCACTACGAGGCCTTTACAAAGTTCCACTAGCTTCAGAAAACCCGCTACAGTTTCTGAGAAGGGCCATATAGGAACCCCTCATCCGAAAAGCCATCGCGACATGATCGACCCGAGAACCTCCCTATACGCAGCTCCTCTACCGCCCTTGCCCCATCAGGTAAGGTAGTCCTCCACTAGCTTTCCTAATTAGTTAGCCAAGGGCGTCCCATACCACCCTTGTGGTAGCACTATTTTCCTGGGTGGTCGCTACATGTTCTAATTAACATAATGATTTTATCATGAATAGTAATCAAAACAACAACAGAATTGGAATATGATCATAATGTAACATTAATTTCCCAAAACCAGGTATAGAGATAGCAAAACTACCCAATGGTTCTTTTGTCTGCAAGGTGTGGGATAAACAATGCTAGGGAAGCCTATTAGTTCCCATCAAATTAACCTGAGCATGTCACAGTGATTACAGGAGCATTATTAGGTAAATAGAAAAGTGATCAAGGGCACAACTTGCCTTAGACTCGAGATTCTTAGGTACCAACTTGGTCTTCAAGTGACTCGTAACCTCACTGCTATTCGTTGCAATACAAACAAACATAGCATAGACAAAATTAACATCACATCAAACATGAGAACAAACTGTATAATAATGTTCTACACATCATAATTAGATCCTAGGTTCAAGAACCACTAAATTCAGAGTTACGGTTATAAAGTTATGATTTTTTGAAGGTTTAAGTGTACACTATAAAACAAAGGTGGTACAATATTTTTACCATAGGTTTCATGGTAATACAAGGTTACTAGATGATAAACAATATTAATGTGAGATTAATGCAACTGGAATGGATAAAAAAAGAAGTTAAAATGAATTACTTATGAATTAAACAAGTTTCTAGAATTATTTTTATAATAAAAACCATTTTCTATATTAATATACTCATTTTATTTAACCACTAGGCTGCGGCCACTATTCTTGAGAAGCTCAGGGTCGAAAACACAAATTTCAGGACATGTTTGTACTGAAACACGCACTGTATGGATGACGGGTTTATTATAACAAAACCAAGGGGCTCTTTGGAAAGATTCCCTGGCCGAAGGGGTATCTTATTATGTGGGCCTTCTGATCAAACTCCCAAGGCTAGGATTAGGTATAGGTTCTCTTGAAGCGGTATCGAACGACAGCCACCAGACCAATGATCGACGACTGAGATTAAAAGGCTATCACTCATAGCCATTGGATCAAAGATCCATGGCTATAAATTGCCCACGTCGAGATCTACTCGAATCCCTCCATATTCGAATCAATGGTCCCGATCTTAAATAGCGAATGGGTATGGGATCTTCAATCATGGCTGTCAGTTCTGAGATCGGTGGCCATAGTGCTTCTTCCTCCCTACGGCGCCCAGCCATGGCAGCGTTCACGTGCCCCCGATGGCGACGCCCCGAGACATTGCCTGCGAACAGCATCTCGGCTCACTCCTGCCCCAAATCCTGAATGGAAAAGCTCTACATGATGCGAATAACGTAGTGAGGTAATTGTGGGTGTAACACCCTGAATTTAAGGGTATAAAATTTCTTTCCTAATATACATCAAATTCAGGTGTTACTCTCTCTTTTCCCTACTTTTCTTTTCTCTTTTTCCTAATGGTGAAGAATTATTTTATTTTATATCGATTTGTAAGCCTAGTAAAGTAAAACCATAAAGAGTGCTTTGATTGTCGCATCGTGCTAGAGTGCATTTGCTTTCTGTTTAGTGTATTGTCTTGGTGTGTATCCATTTATTTCGTAGCTCTTTCTTGTGTATAATTATGAATAAGAATAAAAAGAAAAGGAAGAAAATAGAAAAAGGCTTTGCTTCCCCAATCTTCTTAGCCGGCCCAGCCTCACCCCTCGGCCCACTCTCGCGCGCAGGCCCAGCCGGCTCCTTCCCCTCCTCCCTTTCCTCGGCCTGCCCGCGGCCCATCCCACTCGCGCGTGAAGCCCAGCCACGCCCAAACCCTAGCACGCGCTGCCCCAGCCGCCGCCCCTCGCACGCGCTTCCCAGCGCCGCCGCCTACACACGCGCTCACCCAACGTGCCGTGGCCTTCGCGCCTCGGCCCACCTCGTCCCCGCGCATCCCAGCCGCGTCCGCTTCGCCACAGCAGCAGTCCGGCGCGCCCCCACATTCTTCCCCTCATGTGGTGCGTGGCTCACGCGACCACGGCATGCACGCGCTGGAGCGCCGCCGCCTATGTGTGGGCCTTGCCCACTCAGCCCCATCCCCTGTTTGTCTCTTCCGAACCACCAAGACTGAGTTGCACGTACTCCTGACACGATGGATTTGGTACCCACTTCCTCCACGACTCGGCTATTCAACGAGGTTTCCAAGAACTTGCTCACTCCTTTCCTTAGCGTAGAGCCACGCGTCCCAATCCGCAGCCCCAGCGAGCCTGCTCCCTGACTGTTCATCTACTCAGCCGTCACCTCGCGTCCGGCTTCTGTCGCGAGTTCGCCCTAACGTTGCCCACGTCCTCGTCGGAGCACCAAGCCGCCCCTGCCCCTATGCCCTCCGGTGAGTAGCCCCTGGCTACAGTCCCCTCGTCCCCTCCTCTTCCTCCTGGCGTTGCGCGAGCCTCGACGCGGCGGCCAGGGCGCGACCGGCTCGGCCATGGCAGCCCGGCGCGGCCATCATGGGCGCTGCGCAGCGGCCCAGTGCCCAGGATAGGCGTGGCACGCTCGCCGACGCCCTGGTGAGCCTCCCAGCCCATGTCCCTGCCGGCCGACGAGCTGCTGTCGAATCCCCTGTGGCTCCCCTGCCGCCCTCGTGCTAGAGCAGTCCACGCCGTCATACCTCGCCTCGTCTCGCCGTCGTCCGTCGAGCCCATGTCGTTCGTCGTCGTTCGCCCGTGGTAAGGCCCCTCGTCCGAAACATATGCAAAACTCCATCGCTGCTGCATGATTCGAGCCGCGCGCAGCACGTCTGATTTACACGTAATTCATGGGGTGTCGCACGTGTCGTCATGCGTCGTTCGCATGCTGTCCGTGCGCGTCGTCGTTCGCATAAATTGCTGTTTGCGCGCTTTAGTAAAATCATTTCGCCATATCATTCACGTTAAATAAATGATTACTTGTTTAGTTGTGTATTATTAAAATAACAATTCAATCGAACCAAATTAATGATTTTAATTATGTGTTTGTAGATGCCTGTTAGTGTGTGTATGCCAACTTCAATATCGTGTTTAACGCGTAGTTAGTATGAATACGACATAATTTAACAATACCCATGTATCACGTTGTTTATAAGTTCATTATAGGTTTAAATGTACTAAGTCTCATGCAGCGTAACTCGTTCGGTCACGTCAACTCTAGCAGCGTCAATTTCATATTAGGAACATTGTTTGATTGCAACACATGTTTATTTAGTTAATGAATTAATTACCTGTTAGTTATTGAAAGTCGCCTAGAGGGGGGTGAATAGGACGAATCTGAAATTTACAAAGTTTAAGCACAACTACAAGTCGGGGTTAGCGTTAGAATTAAAATCGAGTCCGAGAGTAAGAGTGAAAAATAAATTGCGAGCAAATAAAGAGTGAGACACAAGGATTTGTTTTACCGAGGTTCGGTTCTTGCAAATCTACTCCCCGTTGAGGTGGTCACAAAGACCGGGTCTCTTTCAATCCTTTCCCTCTCCCAAACGGTCACTTAGACCGAGTGAGCTTCTCTTCTCAATCAAACGGGACACAAAGTCCCCGCAAGGACCACCACACAATTAGTGTCTCTTGCCTCGGTTACAATTGAGTTGATCACAAGAAAGAACTAGAAAGAAAAGAAGCAATCCAAGTGCAAGAGCTCAAATGAACACAAATGTCGCTCTCTCTAGTCACTATTTGATTTGGAGTGATTCCGGACTTGGGAGAGGATTTGATCTATTTTTGGGTGTGTCTAGAATTGAATGCTATAGCTCTTGTAATGTGTTGGAAGGTGGAAAAACTTGGATGCAATGAATGGTGGGGTGGTTGGGGTATTTATAGCCCCAACCACCAAAAGTGGCCGTTGGGAGGCTGTCTGTCGCATGGCGCACCGGACAGTCAGCCACGTCAGCCGACCGATAGGGTTCGACCGTTGGAGCTCTGACTGGTGGGGCCTCTAGGCTGTTCGGTGGTGCACCAGACAGGTCCTGTAGACTGTCCGGTGCGCCTTCTCGCGCGTTCCTGACTTCTGCGCGCTCTGGCGCGCATTAAATGCCGTTGCAGGTGACCGTTGGCGCTGAAGTAGCCATTGCTCCGCTGGCACACCGGACAGTCCGGCGTGACACCGGACACAGTCCGGTGCTTCACCGGACAGTCCGATGAATTATAGCGGAGCGGCCTCCCATTTTCCCGAAGGTGGCAAGTTCAACTTCGAGTTCCCTGGTGCACCGGACACTGTCCGGTGGTGCACCGGACACTGTCCGGTGGCATACCGGACAGTCTGGTGCGCCAGACCAGGGTGCCTTTGGGATGTCTTTAGCTCTCTTTATTTGAACCCATCTTTGGTCTTTTTATTGGCTTGTTGTGAACCTTTGGCATCTGTAAAACTTATAGACTAGAGCAAACTAGTTAGTCCAAATGTTTGTGTTGGGCAATTCAACCACCAAAATCAATTAGGAAGAAGGTGTAAGCCTAATTCCCTTTCAATCTCCCCCTTTTTGGTGATTGATGCCAACACAAACCAAAGCAAATATAGAAGTGCATAATTGAACTAGTTTGCATAATCGAAGTGCAAAGGTTACTAAGAATTGAACCAATAAATTTTTTATAAGATGCGCTTGGATTGATTTCTTTATTTTTAACATTTTGGACCACGCTTGTACCACATGTTTTGTTTTTGCAAATTCTTTTGTAAATTCTTTTCAAAGTCCTTTTGCAAATGGTCAAAGGATACATGAATAAAATTTTGGGAAGCATTTTCAAGATTTGAATATTCTCCCCTGTTTCAGATGCTTTTCCTTTGACTAAACAAAACTCCCCCTCAATAAAATCCTCCTCTTAGTGTTCAAGAGGGTTTTGGTTATTAGTTTTGAAGAGGATGTACCAATTTGAATCTCTATCAAAAATAAGATACCAATTTGGAAAAACATCATGGAAAATCACCATTTGAAAAATCTTTCCTTAACTCAAATTTTGAAAATTGGTGGTGGTGCGGTCCTTTTGCTTTGGGCTAATACTCTCTCCCCCTTTGGCATGAATAGCCAAAAACGAATACAGAGTGAAATATAAGCCCTTTTTATAACTACTTTTCCCACTTTGGCAAACAAAATATGAGTAAAGATTATACCAAAGACGGAGAGCGGCGCGGAGTGACGGCGAAGGATGAGTAATTTCGATGGAGTGGAGTGGAAGCCTTTGTCTTCGCCGTAGACTCCAATTCCCTTTCAATCTATGACTTAGCATGAAATACACTTGAAAACTCATTAGTCATAGCATATGAAGGAGATATGATCAAAGGTATATTAAGAAGCTATGTGTGCAAAACATCAAAAGAAATTTCGAGAATCAAGAATATTTAGCTCATGCCTAAGTTTGGTAAATGTTTGTTCATCTAGTGGCTTGGTAAAGATATCGGCTAATTGTTCTTTGGTGTTAATATATGCAATCTCGATATCCCCCTTTTGTTGGTGATCCCTTAAGAAATGATACCGAATGGCTATGTGTTTAGTGCGGCTATGCCCAACGGGATTATCCGCCATGCGGATTGCACTCTCATTATCACATAGTAGAGGAACTTTGGTTAATTTGTAACCATAGTCCCTGAGGGTTTGCCTCATCCAAAGCAATTGCGGGCAACAATGGCCTGCGGCAATATACTCGTCTTCGACGGTAGAAAGAGCTACGGAATTTTGCTTCTTTGAAGCCCAAGACACCAGAGACCTTCCCAAGAACTGGCAAGTCCCCAATGTGCTCTTTCTATTGATTTTACACCCCGCCCAATCGGCATCCGAATAACCAATTAAATCAAATGTGGATCCCCTAGGGTACCAAAGCCCAAACTTAGGAGTATAAACTAAATATCTCAAGATTCGTTTTACAGCCCTAAGGTGAGCTTCCTTAGGATCGGCTTGGAATCTTGCACACATGCATACGGAAAGCATTATATCCGGTCGTGAAGCACATAAATAGAGTAAAGAACCTATCATTGACCGGTATACCTTTTGATCTACGGATTTACCTCCCATGTCGAGGTCGAGATGCCCATTGGTTCCCATGGGTGTCTTGATGGGCTTGGCATCCTTCATCCCAAACTTGTTTAGAATGTCTTGAATATACTTCGTTTGGCTAATGAAGGTGCCCTCTTGGTGTTGCTTCACTTGAAATCCTAAGAAGTACTTCAACTCCCCCATCATTGACATCTCAAATTTTTGTGTCATGATCCTACTAAATTCCTCACATGTAGATTCGTTAGTAGACCCAAATATAATATCATCAACATAAATTTGGCATACAAACAAATCATTTGCAAGAGTTTTAGTAAATAAAGTAGGATCGACTTTTCCGACTTTGAAGCCATTAGCGATAAGAAAGTCTCTTAGGCATTCATACCATGCTCTTGGGGCTTGCTTGAGCCCATAAAGCACCTTAGAGAGTTTATTTACATAGTTAGGGTACTCACTATCTTCAAAGCCGGGAGGTTGCTCAACATAGACCTCCTCCTTGATAGGTCCATTGAGGAAGGCACTCTTCACGTCCATTTGGTAAAGCTTGAAGCCATGGTAAGTAGCATAGGCAAGTAAAATGCGAATTGATTCTAGCCTAGCTACGGGTGCATAGGTTTCACTGAAATCCAAACCTTCGACTTGTGAATACTCCTTGGCCATAAGTCGGGCTTTGTTCCTTGTCACCACACCATGCTCATCTTGCTTGTTGCGGAAGACCCACTTGGTTCCTACAACATTTGGTTAGGACGTGGAACTAAATGCCATACCTCATTCCTCGTGAAGTTGTTGAGCTCCTCTTGCATCGCCATCACCCAATCCAAATCTTGAAGTGCTTCCTCTACCCTGTGTGGCTTAATAGAGGAAACAAAAGAGTAATGTTCACAAAAATGAGCAACACGAGATCGAGTAGTTACCCCCTTATGAATGTCGCCGAGGATGGTGTTCACAGGGTGATCTCGTTGGATTGCTTGGTGGACTCTTGAGTGTGGCGGCCTTGGAACTTGCTCATCCTCCTTGTCTTGATCATTCGCATCTCTCCCTTGATCATTGCTGTTGTCTTGAGGTGGCTCATCTTCTTGATCTTCTTCTTCATCATCTTGAGCCTCCTCCTCATTTTGAGTTGGTGGAGATGCTTGCATGGAGGAGGATGGTTGATCTTGTGCTTGAATGGGCTCTTCAGATTCCTTAGGACACACATCCCCAATGGACATGTTCCTTAGCGCGATGCACGGAGCCTCTTCATCATCTAATTCATCAAGATCAACTTGCTCTACTTGAGAGCCGTTAGTCTCATCAAACACAATGTCACAAGAAACTTCAACTAGTCCAGTGGACTTGTTAAAGACTCTATATGCCCTTGTGTTTGAATCATATCCTAGTAAAAAGCCTTCTACAGCCTTAGGAGCAAATTTAGATTTTCTACCTCTTTTAACAAGAATTAAACATTTGCTACCAAAGACTCTAAAATATGAAACATTGGGCTTTTTACCGGTTAGGAGTTCATACGATGTCTTCTTGAGGATTCTAAAATATGAAACATTGGGCTTTTTACTGGTTAGGAGTTCATACGATGTCTTCTTGAGGATTCGGTGTAGATACAATCGGTTGATGGCGTAGCACGCGGTGTTGACCGCCTCGGCCCAAAACTGATCCGAAGTCTTGTACTCATCAAGCATGGTTCTTGCCATGTCCAATAGAGTTCTATTCTTCCTCTCCACTACACCATTTTGTTGTGGTGTGTAGGGAGAAGAGAACTCATGCTTGATGCCCTCCTCCTCAAGGAAACCTTCTATTTGAGAGTTCTTGAACTCCGTCCCATTATCGCTTCTAATTTTCTTGATCCTCAAGCCGAACTCATTTTGAGCCCGTCTCAAGAATCCCTTTAAGGTCTCTTGGGTTTGAGATTTTTCCTGTAAAAAGAATACCCAACTGAAGCGAGAATAGTCATCCACAATAACTAGACTGTACTTACTCCCGTCGATGCTTATGTAAGCAATCGGGCCGAATAGATCCATGTGTAGGAGCTCGAGTGGTCTGTCAGTCGTCATAATGTTCTTATGTGGATGATGAACACCAACTTGCTTCCCTGCTTGGCATGCGCTACAAATCCTGTCTTTCTCAAAATGCACATTTGTTAGTCCCAAAATGTGCTCTCCCTTTAGAAGCTTGTGAAGATTCTTCATTCCAACATGGGCTAGTCGGCGATGCCAGAGCCAACCCGTGTTAGTCTTAGCGATTAAGCAAGTATTGAGTTCAGCTCTATTGAAATCAACTAAGTATAGCTGACCCTCTAATACTCCCTTAAAAGCTACTGAATCATCACTTCTTCTAAAGACAGTAACACCTATATCCGTAAAAAGACAGTTGTAGCCCATTTTACATAATTGAGAAACAGAAAGCAAGTTGTAATCTAAAGAGTCTACAAGAAAAACATTGGAAATAGAATGATCAGGTGATATAGCTATTTTACCCAATCCTTTGACCAAACCTTGATTTCCATCCCCGAATGTGATAGCTCGTTGGGGATCTTGGTTTTTCACATGGAGAACATCTTTTTCTCCCCAGTCATGTGGTTTGTGCACCCGCTGTCAATGATCCAACTTGAGCCCCCGGATGCATAAACCTACAAAACAAATTTAGTTCTTGATTTTAGGTACCCAAATGGTTTTGGGTCCTTTGACATTAGATACAAGAACTTTGGGTACCCAAACACAAGTCTTTTACCCCTTGTGTTTGCCCCCATCATACTTGTCAACTACTTTGCCTGATTTGTTAGTTAAAACATAGGATGCATCGAAAGTCTTAAATGAAATATTATGCTCATTTGATGAAATAGGTGTTTTCTTTTTAGGCAATTTAGCATGAGTGGATTGCCTAGAATTAGATGCCTCACTCTTATACATAAAAGCATGATTAGGACCAGAGTGAGACTTCCTAGAGTGAATTCTCCTAATCTTATGCTCGGGATAACCGGCAGGGTACAAAATGTAGCCCTCGTTATCCTGAGGCATGGGAGCCTTGCCCTTAACAAAATTAGACAATATTTTAGGAGGAGCATTAAGTTTGACATTGTCTCCGTTTTGGAAGCCAATGCCATCCTTGATGCTAGGGTGTCTCCCATTATAGAGCATGCTACAAGCAAATTTAAAATTTTCATTATCTGTCTCATGCTCGGCAATTTTAGCATCTAATTTTGCTATATGATCGTTTTGTTGTTTAATTAAAGTCATGTGATCATGAATAGCATTAATATCAACATCTCCACATGTAGTGCAAATAGTAACATGCTCAATGGTAGATGTAGAGGGTTTGCAAGAATTAAGTTCAACAATCTTAGCACGTAAAATATCATTCTTATCTCTAAGATCGGAATTGCAAACATCTAATTCTTTAGCCTTAGCAATCAATTTTTCATTTTCAATCCTAAGACTAGCAAGGGAAACATTCAATTCTTCAATCTTAGCAAGTAACTTAACATTATCATCTCTAAGATTGGAAATTGAATCATCACAGACATTTGAATCAACCTTAGCAATTAATCTAGCATTCTCATTTCTAAGGTTGGTAACAATATCACGGCATGTGCTCAGCTCACTAGATAATTTTTCATATTTTTCCACTTCTAGAGCATAAGCATTCTTAACCTTAACATGCTTCTTATTTTCCTTAATTAGGAAGTCCTCTTGGGAATCCAAGAGTTCATCCTTCTCATGAATAGCACTAATTAATTCATTTAACTTTTCCTTTTGTTGCATGTTTAGGTTGGCAAAAAGGGTGCGCAAATTATCCTCCTCATCACTAGAATTGTCCTCATCACTAGAAGTTGCATATTTAGTGGAGGATTTTGATTTTACCTTCTTCTTTTTGCCGTCCTTTGCCATGAGGCACTTGTGGCCGACGTTGGGGAAGAGGAGCCCTTTGTTGACGGCGATGTTGGCGGCGTCCTCGTCAGAGGAGGAGTCGATGGAGCTGTCGTCGGAGTCCCACTCCCGGCAAACATGGGCATCGCCGCCCTTCTTCTTGTAATACCTCTTCTTCTCCTTTCTTCTTCCCTTCTTGTCGTCGCCCCTGTCACTGTCACTAGATAGTGGACATTTTGCAATAAAATGACCGGGCTTACCACACTTGTAGCACACTTTCTTGGAGCGGGGCTTGTAGTCCTTCCCCCCTCCTTTGCTTGAGGATTTGGCGGAAGCTCTTGATGATGAGCGCCATCTTCTCATTGTCGAGCTTGGAGGCGTCGATGGGGATTCTACTTGGGGTAGAATCTTCTTTCTTCTCCTCCGTTGCTTTAAATGCAACGGGCTGTGCTTCGGGTGTGGAGGAGTCGCCTTGCTCGATGATCTTTTTGGAGCCTTTGATCATTACCTCAAAGCTCACAAATTTTCCTATGACTTCCTCGGGAGACATTAGTGTGTATCTAGGATCACCACGTATTAATTGAACTTGAGTAGGGTTAAGAAAAATGAGTGATCTAAGAATAACCTTGACCATTTCATGGTCATCCCATTTTTTGCTCCCGAGGTTGCGCACTTGGTTCACCAAGGTCTTGAGCCGGTTATACATTTCTTGTGGCTCCTCCCCTTGGCGAAGCCGGAAGCGACCGAGCTCCCCCTCGATCGTCTCCCACTTGGTGATCTTGGTCACCTCGTCTCCTTCATGCGCGGTCTTTAGCACGTCCCAAATCTCCTTGGCGCTCTTCAATCCTTGCACCTTTTTATACTCCTCTCGACTTAGAGAAGCGAGGAGTATAGTGGTGGCTTGGGAATTGAAGTGCCGGATTTGGGCGACCTCGTCCGAATCATAGTCTTCATCCCCCACGGATGGTACCTGTACACCAAACTCAACAACGTTCCAAATGCTAGTGTGGAGTGAGGTTAGATGATGCCTCATTTTATCACTCCACATGTTATAATCTTCACCGTCAAAAAACGGTGGTTTGCCTAATGGAACGGAAAGTAATGGAGTACGTTTAGAAATGCGAGGATAGTGTAGGGGAATCTTACTAAACTTCTTGCGCTCATGGCACTTAGAAGTTACAGACGGCGCATCGGAGCCGAACGTCGATGGCGATGAAGAGTCGGTCTTGTAGTAGACCACTTTCCTCATCTTCTTCTTCTTTTCGCCACTCCGATACGACTTATGTGAAGGGGATTCCTTCTCCTTCCCCTTGTTGCGGGATTCTCCCGATGGAGCCTTCCCGTGGCTTGTAACGGGCTTCTCGCCGGTCCCGATCTCCCTCTTGGCGGATGCTCCCGACATCACTTCAAGCGGTTAGGCTCTAATGAAGCACCAGGCTCTGATACCAATTGAAAGTCACCTAGAGGGGGGGGTGAATAGGGCGAATCTGAAATTTACAAAGTTTAAGCACAACTACAAGCCGAGGTTAGCGTTAGAATTAAAATCGAGTCCGAGAGAGAGGGTGAAAAACAAATTGCGAGCAAATAAAGAGTGAGACACAAGGATTTGTTTTACCGAGGTTCGGTTCTTGCAAACCTACTCCCCGTTGAGGTGGTCACAAAGATCGGGTCTCTTTCAACCCTTTCCCTCTCTCAAACGGTCACTTAGACCGAGTGAGCTTCTCTTCTCAATCAAACGGGACACAAATTCCCCGCAAGGACCACCACACAATTGGTGTCTCTTGCCTCGGTTACAATTGAGTTGATCACAAGAAAGAATGAGAAAGAAAAGAAGCAATCCAAGTGCAAGAGCTCAAATGAACACAAATGTCGCTCTCTCTAGTCACTATTTGATTTGGAGTGATTCTGGACTTGGGAGAGGATTTGATCTATTTTTGGGTGTGTCTAGAATTGAATGCTATAGCTCTTGTAATGTGTTGGAAGGTGAAAAAACTTGGATGCAATGAATGGTGGGGTGGTTGGGGTATTTATAGCCCCAACCACCAAAAGTGGCCGTTGGGAGGCTGTCTGTCGCATGGCGCACCGGACAATCCGGTGCGCCAGCCACGTCAGCCGGCCGTTTGGGTTCGACCGTTGGAGCTCTGACTGGTGGGGCCTCTGGGCTGTCCGGTGGTGCACCGGACAGGTCCTGTAGACTGTTCGGTGCGCCTTCTCGCGCATGCCAGACTTCTGCGCGCTCTGGCGCGCATTAAATGCCGTTGCAGGTGACCGTTGGCGCTGAAGTAGTCGTTGCTCCGCTGGCACACCGGACAGTCCGGCGTGACACCGGACACTGTCCGGTGCTTCACCGAACAGTCCGGTGAATTATAGCGGAGCGGCCTCCCATTTTCCCGAAGGTGGCAAGTTCAGCTTCGAGTTCCCTGGTGCACCGGACAGTCCGGTGGCACACCGGACAGTCCGGTGCGCCAAACCAGGGTGCCTTTGGGATGTCTTTAGCTCTCTTTATTTGAACCCATCTTTGGTCTTTTTATTGGCTTGTTGTGAACCTTTGGCATCTATAAAACTTATAGACTAGAGCAAACTAATTAGTCCAAATGTTTGGTGTTGGGAAATTCAACCACTAAAATCAATTAGGAAGAAGGTGTAAGCCTAATTCCCTTTCAGTTATTAAAATAACTAATTAATTATTTTAACTTAAGCTTTATAAATATATGATAGTATGATTAATGACTACACTAATGTCTTAAATTTAATACTTGTCTAGTATAGAGGCGACATCTATGTAGTAGGTCTCGTTTGCGCGTCAGCGTGCTATTCGCGCGCGTAGTCGTGTTGACTCGCACGTGTCGCACGCTGTTGTGCGCGTTATTTCGTGTACGCGCAACGCATCGTCAGGGTCCCAACAACGTCCGTCTACCCCCTAGACGACGTTCGTCTACTCCTAGACGACTCCTGTCTATCCTCGTCTATCCCCGTTTACCCCCTACGCGTGCGCGTGTTCGCGCCGTTCGCACGTGTCGTTGTTGCCTTTCGCGTGCGCGGTCTGTGCGAGTCGTCACCGTCCATTCACGCTACGTCGCGCACGCAATCCGCATACATTAGTTAATTATTTCGCTTTAATCATTCATAATTAGTAATGAGATCTTGTTAATCGTTGACTGATTGTTAATTCAATTTATCAAAAATGTTCTACGTAAATAATTTATATTAATTAAAAATCAACTTAGAAATATAGTTTTGTACATCTAATTATAATCTGGTCATAATAGCATGTCGCGTGCTGTCTACGCGCTGTTCGCACGTGTGGCGCTCGGCGTTGCCGTGTTGTTCGTGCGTATAGATCAGGCGTTATTCTCGTGTTGTCGCGTGTCATTCGCGCGTGTCACACGTGCGGTTCACACGCGTTGTCACACGTCGTTTGCGTGCGTCGCGTGTGCCACTTACACATGTCGCTCGCCTTGCTACGCATCGTTCGCACATAACTCGTGTGTCGATGACGTGGGTCGCACGACGTCTTCTCGTGATAATAAATTGTTTGCGCTTATGAGCACTCATGTTAGTAACGTTAATTTGTCAGGTCTCATATTTTAGACACTTAACTTAAGGCTCGCTCGACTAATATTTATTAGATTAATATTCTAATTAGATTAAATGTGTAGTGTTCAACTTGGGCTTTTATAATAAATATTAACATGGTAAATATCAACTTAACTACCTTTTATTTATTTAATATTTGTTTAAGTATAAACGTGCCACCTATTTAATTTTCTTGCCTGTCGAGCGTGCTGTTCCGCACGTGGTGGCGTGTTGTTCGCGCGCCGTTCGCGCTCGTTGCGCACGCTGTTTCATGTGTCATCAGCATGCTATGTCGCGCGTGTCCGCGCGTTATTTGCACGCGATCGTGCTGTTTCATGCGTTACGTAATTCGTCTCGCTCCGCTAACGTGTCCCGCTTAGAGTCGCTGATATTATTTAAATTACTGGTTCAACTAAGAATTGTTAGCGTGGCCAGCTAATTAAAATTGTGTGATAGCTCTAGTTTTATTTTAAATAAATATTTATTAATATAATCAGATCAAACTAAATGTTATGATTAATACTCGTTTAGTGTGGACGCGATAACTCTCGACTGTAGCTTCGACCGTCGCGTTTCTTTCCCTCGCGTGACCATTGAATCGAACTCTATTTTATGCTGCATGTTTTTATAACATTTTATCTTGTATGGTGTAATGTTCTTATGCATATATATGTTTGTTTGCTTGTGCTTGTTCGTCTTCTCTTCGCGTTGCGATTAGATCGCGATTTGTTTCCACGCTTCGAGGAATCAAAGATCAAGAGTTGGCGACCAAGTGATCTGGTTCTTCGAGTTCTACGAGATTGAAGACCCTAAGCATTTGTTTGGTGAACGCAAGTGTCCTCTGACCCATTATGTCCTATCTACTTATAATTCACTGTCCCGCATTACTTAATTGAAACCTAAGGATTGACTAGCTTTCTATTTACTTATCCTTGTTTACCTTTTGGGTTATCATGGTTAGCTTATGCTATTGCTTCAAACTTAATCAATAAACATGAGGTGAATATTATTATACGATGATGTTATCCCGATGATGTTCTTGTGATACTTTAGGGGACTCAGGCTGTTTCCTGAGTACCTCTCCGTAAGGACCGGTTTGGGGAGTGACAACCCGGGATAACAGTGCAACCATGAGGGTAGAATGGGACGTCCTTAGCTGATTAATTAGAGGAACCAGAGGAGTAGTTGGCTTCGTTGTAGGGCCGTCAATGGGGTCCGGGCACAGTACTTGCTCTGCCGAGGCTGGTTGCAGAGGTTCTTTGATTTGGTTTTGTTAGTCACCCTTCCTCTGGGGAGATGTACTATGTTTATCAAACTGGAGAAACCTAACGGGTGGCTATGACCTCTGGGAAATCTTTGTAAAGGCTACGTAGTGAGACCCTGCTAGGTCACCTTGGTAGTGATCAATGGAGAGTCATGATCTCCGGGCAGAACAGGAATCACAGCTTGTGGGTAAAGTGTGCAACCTCTGCAGAGGGTTAGAAACTGATATATCAGTTGTGCTCACGATTATGAGCGGCCTTGGGATCCTCTTTGATTAGAGATAGAGATGGTTCAAGATGTTATGGTTCTATTTATGATTTTGGTTCGATGATGATAATGATGTTTCCTCGATGAAGAAATGGTTCACGGGTTGGTTATATTATAAAACTTGGCTTCCACTAATAATAAATACCTGACCAACTAAAAGCATCTGCTTGAGCTAAACTCCACATAAAACTAGTCCACCATATCCAAACGGGACATTTGCTGAGTACATTGATTTGTACTCACCCTTGCTTTCACAAAACATCAGGTTGCCTTTGGTGCAATCTATGCTCAGGTAAAGAAGAAGGCGTCGAGGTGGATCTCTAGGAGTTCCAAAACTTCGATGAGTTCGAGGATTAGGCTAGCGACCTCCCCTAGTCAGCTGCCTGTGGTGGGTTTATTTACGTTGGCTACGTTTCTATTCTATGTACTTTGTTTCATATTATGTAAATGACTCTAGTCTTTCATATTATTACTTATTCTTTATTGTTATTCGAAGCATTGTGCTATGATGAGTCATTTATGTAATTGCTGTGTACGTGAATTTCTGATCCTGGCATGTACATGGTTCGCATTCGGTTTTCCTTCAAAATCGGGTGTGACAGTGGGGCCCTCTTACCTGACATCGCACAGCAAAATCTGCCACCCACGTTGAAGGTCGGTTCTGCGGTGGCAGAGAAACACCGGCAAGAAATCATGGGTCCCTAGCCTGCAATCCCTTCAGGCGAAGCTCGGTGCGCTATCCACACCACTTGGCGAAGCCCCCTGTTCCACTTGTTGAATCCCGAGCGGTAACGTGGGCGAGTTTCACGACAGTGGAATCTTCCCACGCTCCTCCCTCGGCTTGCTTGGCCCTCAGTGTTGTGGTATTAGCTGGCCAAGGCATCGTCGAACTCGAGCTTTATAGTGGAGTAGGGCAAGGATTAGAGGGGGAGGAAGAATGACAACCGCAACAGCCCACGCACCTCGCGTGATGTGTTGAGCGATGCCCCGATTCAAGGAGGACGATGACTGACAACCCGGGACCACCAGACAGAGAGAGCAAGAATGTGGCAGAGGGAGCGGCTAGCAGGTGGGCCCGGCTGCTAGTGACGGGCATGTGCGAGAGAGAGGAGGTTTATGGGCTATCAGTGGGGCGCTGGCTTGGTTGGGCCGGCTGTTTCGGCCCAGCGCCAGGGACGGGTTTCTCCTTTTCTTTTCTTCTATTCCTTTCATTTTCCATTTTAGCTTCTAGATTCAAATTTCAAGTTCAATTTAGATCTAGTTTTAAAATTCAAACTCCATTTAAATGCAGCAACAAAAACTCCAGCATGAATGCAAAGTTTATTTATTATTTCATTCCTTTGAGTATTGCTAGTATATATTCCATGAAAGAAGAGAAAAATAATCCACCCATATGAATAATTGCAAATTTTCTATATTATAGTTAATTTCAAATTCAAATTTCAGTTTTCAAAAGTTTTATGTTCTACATTCGACTAATAATATTTTTGTGTTGACAACCATTATTTTTAGGGGGAAAATAACTTTAATAGTGAGGAACCCATATTGAGAGACATCTTTATTCTTAATCTTTTGGAGAAAGTTTTATAATTGCCAAAATATGGTTTTAGGTGTTACAGGCAAGCACAAGTCCAAGGAGAGGTTCAACCGTTCAACAAAAAGGCACTCAAGCAAAAGTACCTCCATAAGGCTAAGATTAAGGAACAAACCTTCCTCGCCTACCTCAGTGGCCTTGACCATGACTCTGACAAAGCTTCCCCTTCTTCAAGCGAGGATGATTGTAGCACCCCAAAAATTCAATCTAGAAGAATTTTTTTGAACTTGTTCTAAATTCAAAATGAATTTTAAAATTTTGTTTTAAAAGTCTGTGTGCGAGTTGATCTCAAAAGAAAATATAGTGTCCTATATTTCTCTCCAAAAGTCTCATAGAATATTCTACAAATATTTCGCAAGCGATTCCCTTCAACTCCTTTCCAAAAATACTAGATGAATATTCAACTGATACATCTCCAAAAAAAATTTCTTCAGAGAAGTGCCCTCAGACTATTTTAAGTCCCTATAAATATTTTTTGATAATTTCACTTGCACCATATGCTCATAAGCATACATACGCCTTTGGTGTCATACAATGAGCTCTACAAGCATTGAATTGTGGGTTTTATTCAACTTAATATGTCATTTGCATTGCATTGTGGGTTTTATTATTAATTATGATCAATTATTTAATTGGGTTGGTATCTACTTATACTTAGTAACTGCTAATACAACTTTGACCAACTTTAAAAGCAATGCTTAGCTTGGGTTTTATTATTAATTATGATCAATTATTTAATTGGGTTGGTATCTACTTATACTTAGTAACTGCTAATACAACTTTGACCAACTTTAAAAGCAATGCTTAGCTTTATCCATCTTCTTTGATAAGCCTTACACTTCACATGAGTTCCAACCATAAGTGAGCTCATGCACATTATTCTCCACAACATGTTGAGCGATGAACTATGTGAGCTCACCCTTGCTGTACTCACACCCCCAGGTCAAGGATAGGTACCACAAGATAAGGAGCATGGATGATGCTGCGATGAGTTCATGAGAGGTCTAGGCCATCATCTCCTAGTCAATTATGGTTGCGGAGGATCGTAGTCTTCATATGATGTAATTATCTAGCTATTTTGTACAGAACTCCTATTATATAGTAAATATGTGACATTCGTTTCTTTACCATGAGTCATCATATGTGCCTTGATCCTAGCACACATTTGATTCGTGCCTGGATTTGCCCTTAAATCCGAGTGTGACAAATGCTCCATTTTGTTGAGGAGAATAGGCAGCAGTTGTATAATGCTTAATACCTTCTTCATTGCAGAACACAGTGAATGAAATGGAATTGAATTCACCAACTTGATCTGTCCTTAAGGCCTTCAGTCTTCCCTCATGTTCTACTTCAGCTCTTTGTTTGATCTTCTTCAGAAATAGCAAAGCTTCATCCTTGGATCTCAGTAGCTCAATCCACATGTATCGACTAAAATCATCTACAACTAGTAGAAAATATGACCTTCCACCCACTGTTGGTGGTCTGACATGTCCACATAAATCTGCATGGAACAAGTCCAAACCTTTCTTTGCTCTGAAAGAAGAGGCCTTTGGGAAAGAAGTTTTGTGTTGTTTTCCCAGAGTACGCCCATCACAAACTTGTTCCACTCGATCTATGAACGGCAAACCTTAAACCATCTCCATTCTAGCCTGGTCTCGAAGGGCCCTAAAATTTAGGTGCCCAAATCTTGTATGCCACTGCCAAGCCATATCATTTTTCTTTGTCAGAGGACACACAAGAGCATCAACACCCAACTTCACTGTGTATAGTCTGTTGCCAGTTGTAGGAGCACTCATCAGCAGGTTGTATTCAGAGTCAAACACTTTCAATCTTCCTTCGAAGAATCTCATATCATATCCTGCCTCCTCCAACTGTCCAAGACTAATTATTATGCTCTTGAGTTTTGGAATGTAATAAACATCCGTAAGTACCTTGTGTTGATCAATGATCATTATGTCCCTTGATCACCACTGAGCCCAATCCACAAATCTCAACAGTTAAACCATCCCCAAAACGCACAGATCCTCTAACATTATTACTCAAGTGTGACAATGCAGACCTGGTTCCAGTCATATGATTGCTGGCTCCCATGTCTAGTACCCACACATCATCTGGGTAGATCACATGCACCACTTTGTCTTCAGTGAGATGAACAGACAGTGTAGAGCCGCCTGAAGTCTCCTGAACTTGGGCAAACAGGAGTGTTGCATGTTCAACACCACCCCTAGCCATATTTGCTTCAGGTAGTTTCTGTTCCTTATCTTCTTTCTTCGGACGCTTGCAATCTTTGTGCCTAGTGGCAATATAAGCCACACTTCTTACATCTCCCTTTCCTCCTTGGAGTTCCTTTGGATGTGAGCTTGCCTTTGTTGGAACTGCCACTACTGCCCACATCAGAACGATGTGGCATCTTGGGCTTCCACTGACCATCGCTTCCACTATTGCCTTCCTTCTGAGAGGATCCCTGAAAACAATGTTTGTGTTTTTCCAACCACTCATCTTCAACAAGAAACAAACTAACGGCCTTGTAAGTAATCTATTCCACCTTGTTGTCAAGGCGATAATCAGAAGCTCAGAGTCTCCCAACCAGATCTTCGACAATGAGTGAACTCATGTCGCAAAACACCTTAATTGACACAACAACCTGATTGAAACGAGAAGGTACAACATGCAGAAACTTTTTCACTACTCTCGTGTCATCTATGACTTCTCTGAGAGATTTGATATTGGTGACAAGATTGATGATTCTGATATCGAAATCCTCTACACTTTCACCTTCGTTGAACTTAATATTTTCGAATTCCTTCAAAAGTTTCTAGACATTTACCTCTTTCACTCAATCAGCTTTGATCCTCATCGTCTTGACTATTTCCTAAGCCTCCTTGATAGTCTTCTTGGCGCCTAGGGTTCCCCACATCTCCTTGGGGACAGACCTCATTAGCGCGCCCATGGCTTGCCTGTCCTGGGAACGTTAGACGATCGTTCCTGGATCAATCACCTCCCAAATCTCCGTTGCTTCGTAGTTAATCTGCATCAACATTGCCCATTCCGCATAATTGGAACGAGTGAACATGGGCCATACCAGGGAACTCTCTTTGATGCCTGACGACTCAGCACTGGCACTCGGGTGTGTCTCGCTCATCTTCTCCAACGACCGGCACGGGATGACGCACTTCTTCCTCTATGGTTGTCGCAGCTGGCTTATGGATCCACCGTAGTACATCAACCGGCTCTGATACCAGTTGTTAGAATCATGCCGACGTGGCTGGTTCTTGGATCGACGATGATGGAACGGTGAGGACGCCCGGACGATGCGCGGTGCGCGATCACCACGACAGACGGCGATGAGCTGAGAACACAACACTCACACAGGTAACTCGACGAACTCAGATGTGAGAGGATTTTGGGCTGGGCAACTGTCTTAGCTTTTCTGGGACTCTATTTGACTGATTAAAAGCTGGTTACACGGGCACTAGGCCCGGCCACCCCGTCGCATGAAACGCCCCATGATCTCCTCCATTATCGAAGCTAGGAGACGTGCACAGCGCAGACGAGACATGGCGACGGGTACACACACGACAGTCACGAAATGAGCTGGGCGTGCTCCTGTCACTCACGTATCTACGCCACTAAACCAACTAAAATAGATTACTGAAAGTTCCAACGAGATTACAGAGAAAACAGAGTGACATACTTATTCATACTAACAATTCACCCCCTTATTCTTGATGGATTTGGACGACTCCTAGTCTTGATCTCAATTCAACAAACTTAACCCTGCCCAATGGCTTTGTTAGAATATCGGCTAACTGATCATCCGTCCCAACATGGCTTACATCAACCACTTCCTTCGCGATGCAGTCTCAAATATAATGGTAGCGAGTATCGATATGCTTACTTCTGTCATGATATACATGATTCTTACTCAACTCAATAGTTCACATATTATCTACCAATAGCTTGAACTTTTCAGTAGCTCTTCCTGTGATGTCTGCAATCATCATGTTCAGCCATACCCCTTGACAGGCTCCCAGAGCAGCAGCCACAGTTAATGTAGTGCTAGATAGCCTTCCTGTATATGCTATGATGGCCTTGCAACTACCCTTTGGGGTTGTCGAAGCCCTTGATGCACGCCGGCGTGCTTTTCTTTAGGCCAGAAAAGACTAAGGGGGTGTTTGAATGCACTATAGCTAATAATTAGTGTCTAAAATTAGTTGCAGACTTCCAAACACCCTAGCAACTATTAACTATTTTTAGTAAATTAGTTAATAGTTAGCTAATTATTTATTAGCTAGCTAATTTCACTAACAATTTTTTAGCCATCTAACTATTAGGTTTAGTGCATTCAAATATCCCCTAAATTTCCAGTGATCAGTGCTTGGTATCATGAGTTTGGCCGTCACACCCAGCGATGCTGGTTCTACCGTGATTGCGATGTCGAGTGAAGATCTAGGCGACGCCGACCACATGTCCACATCGACCGGCAGGTATGGGTTTCTGTGGGTGCATGTCCCGCCGGGGAAAGCAGCTCGCCAACCTCTATGCAAGCGTGCTGCATGCGTTCGTTGGCCATGGAAATCCAAACCTTTGGAAGGGTCCTCCCCCGAAGCCACACAAGCCACAAGCCAGGTCTATCGGTGATGTCATCCACTCAGCTCTAGAGCGGTCCTCCGTCCATTTGCCGCCTGAGGTTGTCTCACGGCCACCAAGCTCCGCCACTACAGCCAGGAATCACGATCCGTTTTTACGCCCCAACAGGATTCAGATGTTTTTGGGCTGGGTCGGGTCCATTCGCTGAGTCACGGCCCAAAGTGTCCTTGAATACTGGCCTTGTTTGGCTCCATCAACAATCGACGTACCCTAAGCACACTTGCTGGCCAGGCACGGCACGATCTCTGGAGATCACCGCTCCTTTCTGACGGCAGCTATGGCCGGCGCCCGGCTGCGCAAGGGGACAGGGACCAACCGGCAACGAAGGCGAAGGCAGGCAAATGATGAGGAACTATAGCTTCAATCGTTTCAACCAGCGTGGTCGCGGATCCAGGCGCAAGCGCAACCGTGGCCGAGGTCCTGAAGGTCGTGGGCATGCTGCTGAAGGGCGTGGCTTCAACAACTCCATGCCGCCACCTGCCTCCATAGGGAGCCGAGGTATATCTGGTGGGCGAACAGGGGCATCAAAGCAACCAACAGGTGCTGATTGGAAGAACCTAGATCAAGGTGAGTCCTCAAGTGCAAAGGGCCAGCGATCATAGAAGATTCTGTGTTGTGTCATCTGTGAGGAGGATCACTTCACAAATCAGTGCCCACTCCTCCATGGTCCGAAGCCAACAACACAATTTTGTGGCCTGGCAGGAGGGTGTCTTGGGTTTTTCAACATTCTGGTTCCAAGGAAGAGCTCAGTAGCCAAGCCAAGCAAGCCACCACACAAAGCAAGAGCTAGCACGCATGATACCAGACAAGTGGGATTGGGTGGTTCGGCCTCATGGCGAAAATGCATATATAGTCCTCTTCCACTGTCAGATGGAATGGAATTGCAGAGGATGGTTGCTATAAGGCGTATTCCAACGGATAATAATGAAGGAGTCAAGATATCCCTAATGATGTAGATATTGTTTATGATGACTACATGTATGAGATATTTTACAACACTGATGAGATCGTCAGAGAAGGCGACATGGATCAGAACCTCGATGAGGATGATTATCTAAATTATGAAGGAGAGGATCACAATATGAGAGATGCTGACCTCAATGATGAAACACCAAATGCTACCAGTAAAGAAAAGGAAAGCAACAATATCCCAGGAAAAAAAAAACAAATGGAAAGAAAGTCAAGCATCGACAACCATGGCGGTTTCAAGAAGCTCTCACCAACAGAGCAAGTTGCGCTGGTGGACAGTGCCGTTGACATGGCAGTAGAAGCTTTGCTTGACGAGATTAGTCTCCAAGTTGCACTAGAAGATGACCAGGACCTGATACTTGATATACAGGAAACTACAGATATGGGAATGGTAGCAATCTGTGAGCAAGAACAGGTGCTCATGCCTGATGCACATGTGGTGCAAGCGACAGCAAGAGGAGCATGGGCTGTTTCCGCAGCTACTGCGCGGTGGGTGGGCCCGTGGGGGAGGGGGAGACAGATAAGGAACGCCTGGAGCAGGAGGAAAGCAGAACGCAACAGGATACAACAGCAGGCGGCCGTCTCACGGACATCGGTCATTCAGCCAATCAGATCCACGCACCACCCCGATGCAGCAAGGGGCTGTGGCAAAGGAGACCATGGTTTCAGTGGAAGGACACACCTATGATGCTGAGTGTGAAGAGCAGCAGGAAGCAATGCAGCAAACAACATAAGGTAGTTGCCAGCTCACCACACATGAATAATATCGGTATTTCCCTGCTGGGTAGGGACGATAATGTTGTTAGCTCGTCCATTGTTTCTACCAAAAACATAGAAATTGATAGAATTTTTATGTCTGGAATGAAGAAACTAGAGAATAAAAATAAAAAGGAAAATAAAATCGGTCATACCATTTCAAATTATAGTGATGATGATGAGGAGGTAAGACTTGATGCGATTCTTGGCCATGTATGTGGTGATGTAAATAAGGACACGCATGAACAACATTTTGATCACGTATTAAGTGATTTAAATGATGTTTCTAGAAAGAATTAGTCTAACTCTGCCAAGAAAATTAGATTTGGCAGACCTCCCAAGAAACCGAAAACTCATTTGGGGTTTGAAAGTTCCACTAAAAATTAAGATTTTCCTTTGGTACCTTCAACATGGGGTGATCCTCACAAAGGATAATTTGGCGAAACGTAATCGGAAAGATAATAAAAGTGTTGTTTCTATAATTGTAATGAAACAACTAAACACTTATTATTCTTTGACTGTTATCACGCTAAAACGATTTGGAGGGTAGTTAATATAGCTACTGGTTTGACAACACCTACGCCGATTATTCACATGCTGGGAAACTGGCTTTTAGGAGTTGCTACAAAAGAAAGAATATTATTCTTGTTGGGTTGACTGCCCTTTGCTGAGCTATCTGGTGATGTCAGAATGATTTAATTTTGACAACGTCCTATATACATCTTTTATGTAGTCTATTTTCAGGAAACATATTGGTTACAGTGTTAGGCTGCTGTAGCATGAGGACGTGACAAATGAGAACATCCCGGCAGTAAGCCGTACCCTAGAGATTATTGCTATGGAAGTTTTTGCTAGATATGGATGGAAATATAATAATAGACTTTGTCCCTTGTAATATATTTTGTTTCTGAAAGATCAGCCAATAGATGAAACAATGTAATAACACACGCTCTATGCGGCTCCGCAGAGGCGGAAATCAGATCCCTTTATTAAAAAACGATGCTGAGAGCTCAGCCTGGTCTCGATGGCTTCAGATGGAATTTGGTGGACTGTTGGAGGCGTGAGAAGCTGCTAGGCTAGGACTCACCTAGATTCTTTTCGTCGTTTTTGCTACCTGACTACAGATTAATCACCATCTTGGAAGTTGGCGATGGTCGGACAACTTCTTTCTGGCATGACTGCTGGACTTCAAATGGTCCCCATGCTACTGCCTACCCCGCGCTGCACAGACAAGCGTGTCGTGGGGGCTTCTGTTCACGCTGTTCTGGGATCATCGCTACGGCAAGTTTCTGTCCCTCGCCTCTCCGCTGCTGCCACTAAAGAATTTGTGGCTCCTTCTGCTCTTATTTGCCCATGTGAGTCTCAACAACAAAGCTGATGTTAGGAGGTGTCCTTGGCAGAATGCGGCTCACAAACTCAGCTCCTGTAAACTATATGGGGCAGTCATCTCTACGGGGGTTGCTTGTGACTACTACAGCTCCTTCGTAGGAACGAGATTGTTTCCATGTTCCCGAAACAAGGAATATGACCACGTTCTCAGTTCCCGGTTACTAAGATCTGAACTCTACTTCTAGCTACTAATTTTTCTTTTCTAGAAGCCATATCGTCAAAATGGTGTTTTAAGTTATAAACAAATTTCTACATACTTTTTTGGAAGTCATGTTGATGATACACAACAAATAGGCATTTTAACACATCTTTCATTGTATCTTATTGTCATCCAATAATTGTTACAAAGATTGAAAACGAATGAAACAGACATACTATTGCTTGAATAGGTACACGTACAATACATTTAATCAGTTGATGAGACATTTCTAACTTCAGTATTTCCAATATTTCTTATTGTATCTTAAATAGGTAACTTCTATAACCAGGTGTCTAGAAACGATTGGAGATTTAAGATTTTAAATGGAGTAAATAGCTGTTGGAACAGGCGTTGTCACTCTTTAGTGTCTAGAATAATAATATTGGATCCACAAAGAGTTTTGCTATCATATCTTTGATTGTGTGTGAAAAAGTAAATCCATCTGTTTCCTTGTACATGTAGTCCGCTGTCCTTGCAAAATCAACGATTGTTTGTGCGATGAGTTTTGGATGTTCTGTTGGTGTAAGATAGAGTTCCATCATATCCTTCCATGAGTCTTCAGTTAACTCTTTTATCTTCTCACATGCTTCATCCATCGTTGTCCCATGCTTCAACATATAACATTGGACCGTGGACACATGGTGCCCCGCATTTTGCTCACGCTACAACATAAAACATCAACACATTCAACAAGTGTGTAGTTATACAATTATATTCCTCTAATTAATGATATACATTCAGTATTACAGTTAATATTTTTTATTTATACCATGTGCAGTTTGGTTACAACATTTTATATTTGCGCTGAAGTTAAATTTACTAAGGTAACATATAGGGGAAAATATTCACAAAACAAAAGGCTAGTCAATTTTTTAAATAGAAGCAGGAAATACCTTTGTTGATGCAGTATCATTCAAGAGTCGTGCAATATTCATCAAAGACTTGGCAAGTTCTGGATATGTCAAAAGCCACTCAAAACTTTCCTTTGTTATGATGTCACCCATCCCAACAAATGAAGAACATGCTACTTGAAAGGCTCCCACAGTTAGTCCTGAATGTTCTAAGTGTTCACTGATTGTTTTTGGAACGTAATTTTCAATTCGCCATTTTATCTCTTGAGAGCTTCCTCGGACTAACACCTTTAGCTGCATGTAACATAGAGATAAGTGAATTCATATTCTATATTCACATAATTGTTAAGTCATGAGGATTCCATAAAGACAATAGTGTTTAGTGAAAATATATAAAAAAATTCTAAAAGTCGTTGTGAATGTAAGATAAGTTTAGAATTCTTCTAATACATGTGTCTTTATCTATGGCACTTTCGTTGTCGTTTAAATAAAACTATCAGTGATACATCACTGTTGGTTCATGTTATCACCGCCATTTCGTGCTGCCAACAAGCGGCGTTAGGGGGTTAAAAGCATCTACAAGAGTCTTTCTAGATTTCACTATCTAAGTTATCATTTGCAGAGCCATTTGCATAAAAATCATCTTCTATATCTTTTCAATCTCCAACAGTTTTTCTATATCTTGTTTGCACTCTAGAGAGTCATTCATGTTTTTTTATATTTGGCTAGCGAAAAAACCGGAATAGAAGATGACCTTAGTAACCAGGTTCCCGGATCGATGGGATCGAGGAACAGGAACATGGTACGCGAAACGCTACAAAAACTAGATTTAACACCATTGGAACGAGATTGTTCCCACGTTCTCGGAACGGAACGAACGTTCCCGGAACAAGGAACGTGGCCAAGTTTCCAGTTCCCAATTACTAAGAAGATGACTATATTTGGATAGCCAATTTAATTAGATAAGCTGTTGGAGGGTATTTTTTTACAAAACCATTTATTTATATAGATTGGGAAGAATGTAGAGAGTCTCTTAGAGTTGCTAAGTACTGGTCGTGATGACTTTTCTCTATTAGTGTGTGATCTATGCAAACAATATTTTGAAGGAGATGTGCATGTTTCACTTAATTAGTGGTCGTACTGGAAATCGAGATTGATACTATTAAATAGTGATGAGGCATGGCCATATGGGTGCCAAGAATGATAAAAAGCTTGGGCAAAATGTTTTGATATGGTTTGAAAATAGCCAATATATATAGGCCTCTAGATGTACCATTGTGTAGAGGAATCCTAAGGTTAATTTGTCGATAGTGTATAGAAGGGGCAAGGGCATGCGTACTAATCCTGACATGGGAAGAAGAAAATGAAAGAGATGCCTGCTGAGAGAGACAGGTTACTCAAACATTTGTCTTTGGATGTGAGAGTGTGGAAATCAAAATCACTATAATTTGCGCGCACGCATTTGCTCTCTATAATAAATATAGCGTATTAAGAACAAATTAACACGAGACTTATCATAAAAAAAATTAACACGAGACTTGCCATCTCTTTGAGATAAAATGTCCGGAAGCTTCTGTTTGGTCCTAGTTCATCCCCACACGAATCAATTGTCTTCAGTAAGTAGAGATAGAAATCTTTCATGTATCCTGGAAGTAGTTCTGCGGCATTCTCTTCCCATCTGCACTTTACAATAATCCATTGATACCATAAGAGAGAATCATAATAGCTGCATTGCATTTGCATCTATCATCTCCACGCGAAGTTTTGAATCAAAATTCACTATACTTGGTTGTGAATAATTCAGTATCTATTCACGTATAAGTATAACGTAACGGGTATGCATGATAAGGAGTTACAATACCTGTATATTGCTTCAGCAAGGAGCATGGCCTCCTCAGTTGTACTGTAGGAGTCCATCATGTCATCTAATACGGTGATCAAGGCTGTCATCTTCGTAGCTATGACCCGTGAAAGAGAATACTGTGGTTCACAGCACGCGCCTGTCATCCAGAAATGACATTCTACGATTCTGTCTCGAATGAAACTCAAGTTTGTCTCAACATTAAGCTGCTTCCACCATCTGTCGATCATGATATATATTCATGTAAATTTAATTAATTGAAACAATATAGCTGAGATGTTGTTTAGGCGAAACTCTGTAAACTCATTGGTAAGAGATTTACAGTTCATCAGAGTCTGGATTAACTTACAGTGTAACCTCTTTCAACTCCTCACAGTAAATAAGCTGAGCAAGGTTGAAATTCAGCTTTGCAAGCTCTAATATGGCCTCGTTTCGTCCATCTTCTTTCCCATATATTGGGATATAGTTTATTGCTTCCAGTATCCTAAGCCTTCGGAACAGTGGGGTTTGAAGGGTGAGAGATACTTCATCTGCTAATGCTGGTTCCAGTGGATCTAATAATAAATAAGCTTCAAGCTGGCGTCTGGTGAAGGTAATGGCTTCGTCGAGTACTTTCTCCCCGTGAGTCCTAAGGTACGCTGCATTGTATAAGCTCAAGAGACATTTCGTATCATCCACGACGAAGTTCCCTTCCTCGTCTTTAAAACTCGTAAAGACATCTGCAAAGAAAATCAAACCAAACGAAGAAGTGTTGTTTTAATTGTCTCTAGCTAGCTAGAAGTGTATACAGCACAACAGCACTGCTACTCATTTTCGGCGGCCATAGGTCGAAGCCATCGAAAATAACCGCTTACTCTCGGCGGCTGGATCTGCCCGCCCACCGAAAATAAGCTTATTTTCGGCGACTTGCTGTTGTAGTAATAATTGAACGCAAAATAGCAAAGCTTCTTCTACCGGATTTTGACTGTATTACCTGATGAAACACAATGACCATGTTTCCGCAGAAGATAAAACCTCAGCGAGACTACATACAGGTCTTTATCGTCGTAATCCGAACTTCTGTAGACAAAGCGCAGCAGCTCGTTGATCTCATTCTCGTAGTGGTGGTCCAGCCCAAGCCTCTGCAGTGTGATTATAAGATCTAAAGCATTTTTTATCTGGTTTGCAGCCGCCTTGACCGTTTTGCGAACCTCTTCTTTTAACAGCTCGGCTCTTTGCGTCATTTGTCCACGCTGCAGTAGTGCACAAGTATGAGCCAGTCAGTTTATTTCGTCTATCTATCAGTGTGAATGTGATATGCCTTTCATCTATCAGTGTTTTTATTACCTTGGGCGCGGTTGGAGGCTTGTACTTCACGAAGAAATCGCCCCACAGACTTGGGTGGAAGGCGGTGGCATCCATTTGCAGCAGCCCCTGCACATCGTTGACGGAGCAAACTGCAGGCGTCGTCAGGGACATCTTCTAGCTGGTATTACCCTTTGTTTGAGATCGATCTTTGGTACGTCTACAGCTTCTGATTGTTTCTTTGGTGGCCAATCAGTGTGTTGCATTGCGCCAGGTACTTATAGGGCGCTATGCACAATTGAGCATAGCAGACCAGCAGTCAAATGATGCATGATGCATGCAGAAGACAGAGACGGCTGATGTACACAAGTCTGGCACTTTCTCTCAATTATTCTGCGTGCAAAACGTTGGGCCGTCCAAGACGGGAGAATTGCCGCCACAAGCTCCGCTCTATATATGGTTGGTTTTGCACTGAAGAACAATAAGGATGCATGGGCACCAGTATTTATCCTAGCTGAGACAAAATGGAGTTGCAAATCAGAACTGCCATTCTATTGCACATACGTGATGTATGCTCACATGTGTACAACTAATTGAGCTAGATTGCTGTGTGTGAGCTTCTTTAGGCTCAAGCTAGTTGGTTCTAGGAGTCACATTATGCAATGAACAACCATTTGGGATATGACATCATGCCTACTGATTAAACTAGTTTTTGCTACAGAGAGACAGTTGTGCCCTAGAATCTCTTAGAAATTTACTTCATATTTAACTAATTAATTTACAGGAATGTTGATCGTTTTGTCTTGATTTTTTTTTCTATTCCATACTAATTTGTTCACTATATATATATATATATATATATATATATATATATATATATATATATATATATATAGGGTAGGTATAACGGGAGCCCTGGGCTTTCAATAGTTAACGGAAGCCCAGGCCGACCACCCCTACAAACTGGTTCAACCCAGCGGCCAGCGCGCCCAATCAGCCTGTCAGGTGCACCACTTGCACCACGTCTGTTAGCGCAAAAAAAAGGAATGCATGCATGCGTCAAACACCATCCAATGCATGCGCGTAATTTTAGGAAAAAAATATATGGCGGTTTCTATTTTTAAATGCTTTATTTTCTCCATAAATTTAGGATCGCTGCAACAGCCATGCAGCTAGACACGTAAGGACCATTTTATGATATATATTGAGACTAAATATGCTACACTATGTAGATAATTATGCAATTCGGTATACTGCGTAAAAATCTGTTACCAGCTGCATGCGCACGAATTTATGATGAAAATAATGTGCAATGAAAGGAAATGAATTGCATGCATAGAAACAAAAAATCGTATTTAATGTTGTCGGGGACCATAATTAGGGGTACCCTCAAGACGCCTAATTCTCAGCTGGTAACCCCCATCAGCATAAAGCTGCAGAGGCCTGATGGGTTTGATTAAGTCAGGGATCAGTCCATACGAGCGACTTGATCACGCCACGCCCGAGCCTAGCCTCGGGCGGGGGCAGCCGACCCTGAGATGGTTCCGTCTCGCCCGAGGTCTCCTCTTTCACGGCAGACGCATCTCCGGCTCGCCCGAGGCCTTGCCTTCGATAAGAAGTAACCCTGACTAAATCACCGCGCCAACCGACCAAATCACTGGGGCCTTCAACGCAAAAGGTAAGACTGACGGGTAGCCAGGCTTGGCCGAAAGCGCCAGAGGAAGCTCCGCCCGACCCAGGGCTCGGATTCGGGCTAAGGCCTCGGAAGACGGCGGACTCCGCTCCGCCCGACCCAGGGCTCGGACTCGGGCTAAGGCCCCGGAAGACGGCGAACTCCGCTCCGCCCGACCCAGGGCTCGGACTCGGGCTAAGGCCCCGGAAGACGGCGAACTCCGCTCCGCCCGACCCAGGGCTCGGACTCGGACTAAGGCCCCGGAAGACGGCGAACTCCGCTCCGCCCGACCCAGGGCTCGGACTCGGGCTAAGGCCCCGGAAGACGACGAACTCCGCTTCACCCGACCCAGGGCTCGGACTCCGCCCTGGCCTCTGCCGAGCGACCTCCGCCTCGCCCGACCCGGGAGCTCAGGTTCGGTCTCGGCCATGCAGGATAGACTCGACCTCAGCCTCGGAGGAGCCACCACGTCGCCCGACCTAGGGCACAAGTCCGCCACGTCAACAGGAAGTGTCATCATCACCCTACCCCGAGCCGACTCGGGCCGCAGAGAACAGGACCGACGTCCCATCTGGCCAGCTCCGCCAGATAGGCAATGATGGCGCCCCGCTAGACCCATGACGACGGCGGCTCTCAGCTCCCTTACGAAAGCAGGAGGACGTCAGCAAGGGCCCAGCCACTCCGACAGCTGTCCCTCCGTCCGGCTCCGTCGCTTCTCCGACAGCCACGACGCCACACTAGCTGGGTGCCAAGATCTCTCCGGCTGCCACCTTGGCATGTACTTAGGGCACTAGCTCTCCCCCGCTAGACACGTAGCGCCTTGCTACACCCCCATTTGTACACCCGGATCCTCTCCTTACGCCTATAAAAGGAAGGACCAGGGCCTTCTTAGAGAAGGTTGGCCTCGCGGGAACGAAGGGCAGGGGCAGGCGCTCTCTCGGGGCCGCTCGCTCCCCTCACCCGCGCGGACGCTTGTAACCCCCTACTGCAAGCGCACCCGACCTGGGCGCGGGACGAACACGAAGGCCGCGGGAATTCTCCGACTCCCTCACGACCCGGCTCCGGCCACCTCGCTCTCGCTCTCTCTCTCCCCCCTTCACGCTCGCCCACGCGCTCGACCCATCTGGGCTGGGGCACGCGGCACACTCACTCGTCGGCTCGGGGACCCCCCGGTCTCGGAACGCCGACAGTTGGCGCGCCAGGTAGGGGCACACTGCGTGTTGACGAGTAGATTCCCGTCAAGCTCCAGATGGGCAGTCTCCAACGACCTCTTCAACCCGGGACGGTGCTCCGTTTCGGGAGCCTCGAGTTCATGTCTCTCGACAGCAGCTACGACATGATACTCCTTCCACCGCCGCGCGACAGCGACAATGGTGGCGGACAGCCCGCCCGCCGGCGGCGGAATCGACGACGCCTTTCCTGCGTGGGGGAAGGACAACTTTCGAGTTCGCCCCATCCTCTCCCCCGCCATCGCAGGAGGAGGAGGTGGGGCAACCAGGGCCGAGCGGGAGGCAGCGCCCCGACGGCTGTCGAGCAGATCGACATCCCCAATGCCCCAACGGAGGACACGCTAGGCGTCACCCTCGCGTTCGAGGCAAAGGCGAGCGCCGCCCCCCCCGCAACACGTCGACCCCGAGCAAGTGGACGACGCCAGCACGCTCACGGAGGGCCTGCAGGACGTCGCCCTCGCACCCAGGACGACAGCACGATCAGCCCCCGATGCGACTTCGTCGATCCTCATCGACCAAAAGGTACGGGCTGATTCCCATCCTTCGTCATTTCGACTCGGCCTCAACCCGCCTGGCAACCTCGCTTTAGCGGGCGCTCACGTTGAGGCGAGTGCAACCTCTCTGGGGTTTCGTGTGCGGTCGCCTTGGGACCGATTGACGGGTGTCTCGACCTACGGACCCTCTGGGTCCGAGGAAGATGACGACCCCAGCATCTGCTGGGATTTCTCCGGATTTGGCAACCCCAGTGCCATGCGGGACTTCGTGACCGCATGTGACTACTGCCTCTCCGACTGTTCCGACGGCAGCCGCAGCCTTGACGACAAGGACTGCGGCCCGAGCCGCGAATGTTTCCACATCGAGCTAGGGGATCCCTCCGGAGGCGGCTGTCTCGGCATGCCGGAGGATGGTGATCCCCCTAGGCCAGCGCCTCGCGCCGACATCCCGCGGGAGCTAGCTGTGGTCCCCGTTCCGGCGGGGGGTCATGACCCACAGCTCGAGCAAGTCCGCGGGGCGCAGGCCGGGCTCGATGAGGGAGCAGGAGCGCTCGAGGCAATCCGCCAGAACATCGGGCAGGTATGGGCGAGCCAGCCCCCGGCCGGAGGAATACGTCACCTGCCCCAAGGTCTCCAGCACCGCATCGCCAACGATGCCAGGGACGGACCGCCACCCGCATCGGAACCGGTCAGGACCTGGCCGCCGCAGCGATGCTCCTCCGCGCGATGCCGGAGTCATCAACCACTGAGGGCCGGCGAATCCAGGGAGAACTCAAGCATCTCCTGGAAGGTGCTGTGGCCCGGCGGGCCGAGAGCTCTGCCTCCCGAAGGCAGGGGTACCCCTCGGAACCTCGTGCCGCGACTTCCCGACTCACGCGGGAAGCCTCGGTCTACACCGGGCGCACGCGCAACACCGCGCCTGCGGCCCCGGGCCACCTCGGCGACGAGCACCCTCATCGCGACCGTCGGGCCCGCCTCGACGAAAGGGTGCGCCGAGGTTATCACCCCAGGCGTGGGGGACGCTACGACAGCGGGGAGGATCGGAGTCCCTCGCCCGAACCACCCGGTCCGCAGGTCTTTAGCCGAGCCATTCGGCGGGCGCCGTTTCCGCCCCGATTCCGACCCCCGACTACTATCACAAAGTACTCGGGGGAAACGAGACCGGAATTGTGGCTCGCGGACTACCGCCTGGCCTGTCAACTGGGTGGGACGGACGACGACAACCTCATCATCCGCAACCTCCCCCTGTTTCTCTCCGACACTACTCGCGCTTGGTTGGAGCACCTGCCTCCGGGGCAGATTTCCAACTGGGAAGATCTGGTCCAGGCTTTTGACGGCAACTTCCAGGGCACGTACGTGAGCCCCGGGAATTCCTGGGACCTCCGAAGCTGTCGGCAACAGCCGGGAGAGTCCCTTCGGGACTACATCCGGCGATTCTCGAAGCAGCGCACCGAGCTGCCCAACATCACCGACTCCGATGTCATCGGCGCGTTCCTTGCCGGCACCACCTGCCGTGACCTGGTGAGCAAGTTGGGTCGCAAGACCCCCACCAGGGCGAGCGAGCTGATGGACATCGCCACCAAGTTCGCCTCCGGCTAGGAGGCGGTCGAAGCCATCTTCCGAAAGGACAAGCAGCCCAGGGCCGCCCGTCGGAAGATGCTCCCGAGGCGTCTACTCCGCTCGGCGCCAAGAAGAAAGGCAGGAGGAAGTCGCAAGCGAAACGCGACGCCGCCAGCACGGACCTTGTCGCCGCCGCCGAGTACAAGAACCCTCGGAAGCCCCCCGGAGGCGCCAACCTCTTCGACAAGGCACTCAAGGAGACGTGCCCCTACCATCAGGGGCCCGTCAAGCACACCCTCGAGGAGTGCGTCATGCTTCGGCGCCACTTCCACCGGGCCGGGCCACCCGCAGAAGGTGACAAGGCCCGCGACGACGGCAAGAAGGAAGATCACCAAGCAGGAGAGTTCCCCGAGGTCCGCGACTGCTTCATGATCTATGGAGGGCATGTGGCGAACGCCTCGGCTCGGCATCGTAAGCAGGAGCGTCGGGAGGTCTGCTCGGTGAAGGTGGCGGCGCCAGTCTACCTAGACTGGTCCGACAAGCCCATCACCTTCGACCAAGATGACCACCCCGACCACGTGCCGAGCCCAGGGAAGTACCCGCTCGTCGTCGATCCCGTCATCGGCGACGTCAGGCTCACCAAGGTCTTGATGGATGGGGGCAGCTGCCTCAACATCATCTACGCTGAGACCCTCAGGCTCCTGCGCGTCGATCTGTCATCCGTCCGAGCAGGCGCTGCGCCCTTCCACGGGATCATTCCCGGGAAGCGCGTCCAGCCCCTCGGACAGCTCGACCTTCCTGTCTGCTTCGGAACACCCTCCAACTTCCGAAGGGAGACTTTGACGTTCGAGGTGGTCGGGTTCCGAGGAACCTACCACGCAGTGTTGGGAAGGCCATGCTACGCGAAGTTCATGGCCATCCCCAACTACACCTACCTGAAGCTCAAGATGCCGGGCCCCAACGGGGTCATCTGTAGAGCCCAAAAATTTGTATCAAAGAAAAATAAGGTTATAAATAAATAAATATGTTTATAAGTGGGTATCTTGGGAGTTAATTGGTTTTCTCTTCTTTGTGCATATTTGATTAATGGAATTATATAGGTTAACATAACAAATAAATAAATAAATAAAATGCATCTCATGATAAAGTTATTGTATTGTTGCACTTTGTATTCAAATTTATGAAACAAGCTTAAGCTAAGAAAATTAGAATTTGAAAATGGAAACATAAAATAAAAGAGAAAAGAAAAGGGAAGAACTAAGAAAAATATTACCTAAAATAAAATAAAAATCAGAATAAACATCCTTCATACTTATATTATTAAATTATACCTTTCAAACTGAGGACAAGTTATTCACAAAGTTTGAACTCAAACTTGAACTCAAATTGGATTTGAAAATGGAGAAAAGAAAAAGAAAAAGAATAAAAACCCCTAACTGGGCCGGCTACTGGAATTCGGCCCACACCAGGAAATCCTCCACGCGCAGCCCACTTTCTCACGTGCGCGCGCCGACATGCGGGCCCCGCATGTCAGCCGCTCTCCCCTCGCGCGCGCCGACCTGGCCTGTGTCACTGCCGGGTGGGCCCGCACCGTCGGTCGCTCACCCGCGCACGCGTCAGCTGGGTGTATGCCACCTGGGACCCTCTTGTCAGCGACGTTGTCGTTGTTCCCCTTCTTCTCTCGCTGGTACCTGGGCCAGGGCTGTCAGCTCAATCTTTCCCCTTTCAACCGAACGCGAGTTCGCCGCGCGCGTGGAGCTCACCGGACCGCGCGGACTCCGCGAGCTCGCCGGCGATCTCGGTACCCGTGCAACAGTCGCGAAGCGCTCCCTGTGTATAAATACGTGGCCGCGACCCCCCTCTCCTTACATCTCTCTCCCCGGGACCGAGCTCTCTCCCCGCGTCTCCGCCGCCGTCGACGACTCAAGCCTTGACGTGTGTTCCTGTCCCAGTGTGTTGCGTTCGGGGCTTCGGCGGGGTCCCTGGAGAAGCGACGTGGCCGATTGGGTGAAACCGACCTCTACGTTGGCCGGAATTTCTCGCCGTGTGTCCAAACGCCGCCACGGTCCGCCTCTACCCGTGGACAGCCGCGACTACCTCACGATAGCCGGTAAGGAACTCTCCATCCAGTTCGCCCATGTGTCTGCTGCGTAAAGAACACCTCGGATCGGAGTATGGACCGGGGGGGCGCTCAATTGCGTGACCCCGGCGATGGTTCGCCGTAAATCGGGGCGGCGCCGCCGTCCCGCTCACCTGGAGTTGGGTAGACGCGTCGCGACCGTGGGATTTCAAACGGACGGTGGTGATTAGATGTGGGGATAACCATTCGCGATAGTTGACGAGGACCGCAGATCTTTGATCGGACGGTTCGGAGAGGATCAAGCTTCATAAAATCAGAGTCGTTGGATTCCGATCCTGCGGCTTGGGTGGCGTACCGGTTCGGATGAAGGTTGATTTAATCCGTGCCATCCATATCTAATCCTACGGCCTAGATCGAGAGATACCCCTTCGCCGTGACTTTTTGTTAAAGAGCCCCTCGGGTTCTGTGGAATCAACCCGCCGTCCTGTGCGGGTGTAGCCTGTGTCTTGGGGATTCTTACCCCGAGCCCCCTGCGTTTTCCAATAAATGAGGCCCAGTCCAGTGAATAGGAAAATCATAGAAAATGATTTAGAAAATGAATTTTTGTGTTAAAATAAATCCAGAAACTTAATTAATTCATAACTAATTCACTTTAGCTCCAAATTGAGTCATTCCAATTCCTAAAATTTTGTAATAATATTCTCTACCATTTAGAATCACTGTTTTGACAAGAACTCTGTCAGAAAATTTATTTATCATTTAATCATATTTTAATCACATTAAACCTTAGGAAAATCATAACTTGAAATCTATAACTCCAAAATTAATAATTCTTTATCCTGTGATCTTATTTTAATATGTAGATTATTAATGTGTATTTTGTTCTTATGTTTGGTGTAATGTTAATTTTGCCTACACCATGTTTGTTTGGATTGCTACGACTAGCAGTGAGGTCACGTGTCATCTGAAGATCATCCTGGTACCTGGATTCTCAAGGCCCAGGCAAGTTGTGCCCTTGATCACTTCTTTTTACCTACTCATGTTCTAATTAATCATAATGATCTGCATAGGTTAATTTTGATGGGACCCAATAGGATACCCTAGTTTGTCTATCTTTATACCTTGTTCACCACTGAATCTTTGGGTAGTACTTGCTAGTGCTATATGTGGCTTTGGGTATAGAGATACACATTACTATTCATGATCATACTTTTGTTATCAGTTGTTACTTATTGTTCATGTTGAGATCATTATGTTAATTGGAACATGGAGAACCACCCGGGAAAACAGTGCTACCACGAGGGTGGAATGGGACGCCCTTGGCTGATTAATTAGGGAAGCTAGTGGAAGACTACCTTACCCGAAAGGGGCAAGGGCAGTAGGGGAGAGGTCAGTGTAGGGAGGCCCTCGGGAGGATTTTGCTGCGATGGCGGTCCTGCAAGGGATTCCTGCACTGGATCTTCCTATAAACTGTAGCGGGTTTTCGGAAGCTAGTGGAACTTTGTAAAGGCCTCGTAGTGGATCCCTAGCCATTCACCTCGGAAGTGTCTAAGGGCCTTGCAAACCCTGGCGACATGGGATACACGACTTGTGGGTAAAGATGCGCAACCTCTGCAGAGTGTAAAACTGGTATACTAGCCGTGCTCACGGTCATGAGCAGCTCGGACACTCACATGATTAATTATGGAACTAAATTCAATTTGTCATATGCATTGCATCGCAGGTGATGTTGTTACTTTTGTTCTATTACTTAATTGGGTTGGTAATTACTTATACTTAGTAACTGCTAATAAAATTTTGATCAACTTTAAAAGCAATGCTCAGCTCTAACCATCTTCTTTGGTAAGCCTTACACTTCACGTGAGCTCCCACCTTTGGCGAGTTCATGCACATTATTCCCCACAACTTGTTGAGCGATGAACGTATGTGAGCTCACTCTTGCTGTCTCACATACACCACAGGTCAAGACCAGGTACTGCAGGATGATGCTCATGGAGGATGCTGCGATGAGTTCGTGAGAGGTCTAGGTCGTCGTCTCCCAGTCAACTTTGGGTTGCTGGACCGTTGTCTCCTTATTATGTAATTATTTATTTTGTATAGAACTCCTGTTATATATAAAGATGTGACATTCGATCCTGTGCCACTATACATCATATGTTTGAGACTTGGTCCCAGCATACCTGGTGTTTATGTTAACCCCGGGTTTTGGACCCCTAAAATCCGGGTGTTACAGAAGTGGTATCAGAGGAATGTTGACTGTAGGACGAAACCTAGATAGAACTGGACAACCATTATTCACTTACCTCTGCTACTCTGATTCTTATCTAAAACTTTCCTTAATCTTTTCTCATCTATTTCCGCTTCACTCTGATTATTCTTATCTCTTCTTTCTAAAGACAAATGTGGGTTTCACACTTTGAAATCCTGTACCTAAAGAGACTTTTAGGAATAGGAGACCTATTCTTAGGAATAAAAACAAAACTATTTTTATATCTATGCACTTGAATGTTTGTTCTTATGATACATGTTTGATTTGGATCTTTGATTGAGTGTGATGGGTTGTGGAGTAATGTCCACAATTGCATCTGCATATACACATAGGTATAAAAATATATTTATAAAATAACTAGACAACCTAGATTATCCCCATTGGAACATATCCAGCTTAAGAGATTTATCTTAAAAGATCCCATTCTAGCCAATTCATCTTATCTTAAAAGATTCTCCCTTATCTTAATAGACCCATCTTACCTTGAAAGATACTCTCTTACCTTAATAGACTCATCTCTTCTCGAAAGGATTATCATCCTATTCTAATGGATCTAACTAATCTCAAAAGATTTTACCTTATCCTTATGGATTCATCCTGTCCTGATAAGCATATTTACCCCACCCTAGAAACAACCATGATCTAATGCAAATTAATTAGATCTTGTCTAGTTAAACTAGTCATACCAATCTAATTTAGATCTCATCTAACCTAATATGATCTAATCTAAAGTGACATATCAAATATGTTAGGTAATACTAGTGAAATAGATTAAGACCTTACTCCTATAAAAAAAATGTGTTAACCTAAATTGGTGCCATAGACTAAACTTGACCATATACAACTACTTGGCTATATGCAACTACCTTAACCATCTGATAGTTGCATAACCCCTCAATTTTAACCTATCAAGAGATTATATCTTATCATAACATATCTAATCAATCTTAAAACATCCTAACATATCTTAATAATACATATTCTACCCTGTTGGACCTATCTAACCTAAACTAGTCTAATCTAGTCATAATCCAATTTAATCTAGATCTTATCTTACCTAATGTGACCTGATCCAGTGTGGTCTAATGTTATCTAACTTAATGTGGTTCACTTAAACAGATTAATGACACTAGTAGAAGAGATTAGACCCCACTAGCCATGTATTAACTTATCTTAGCACATTGGATCAATACAACCATGAGCTAACCCAACCCATAGAGCCATGATGAATGGTATAACCTTTCTATTCCCACCTAACATCAAACAAACTTCTGGCCTACATCATGTAGTCTATCTCATCCATACCTATATTAACCATATTCCCCAGCCCAATAATATACACTAACTCCTAATCTATGAGACAAGACCGAAGAAGATGATCAACTTCATCAAGGAAGGATGAGCACCAACTCAAGTCTTCAAGGATCAAGTGAGGTCACCAAGATGAGTCAAGAACCACAATCTTGGATGGAGACTTTCTTTACCCCACTCTTTCTTGCCCAAACCTATATAGGCTTTAAAAAGATATCTTTTATCCTGCATAATAAAGTGTCTATAACCATATATACCTATGCTCTCCTAAATAACTAACTCATAATAAAAAGAGAGATTCTTGATTTTGAACTAATTAGAAACTAAAAGCTAAATTTCAAATCACTCTTCCTATATCCTCTTTCTTACTAATCTCGAGGACGAGATTATTTTTAAGGGGGGTAGGATTTGTAGAGCCCAAAAATTTGTATCAAAGAAAAATAAGGTTATAAATAAATAAATATGTTTATAAGTGGGTATCTTGGGAGTTAATTGGTTTTCTCTTCTTTGTGCATATTTGATTAATGGAATTATATAGGTTAACATAACAAATAAATAAATAAATAAAATGCATCTCATGATAAAGTTATTGTATTGTTGCACTTTGTATTCAAATTTATGAAACAAGCTTAAGCTAAGAAAATTAGAATTTGAAAATGGAAACATAAAATAAAAGAGAAAAGAAAAGGGAAGAACTAAGAAAAATATTACCTAAAATAAAATAAAAATCAGAATAAACATCCTTCATACTTATATTATTAAATTATACCTTTCAAACTGAGGACAAGTTATTCACAAAGTTTGAACTCAAACTTGAACTCAAATTGGATTTGAAAATGGAGAAAAGAAAAAGAAAAAGAATAAAAACCCCTAACTGGGCCGGCTACTGGAATTCGGCCCACACCAGGAAATCCTCCACGCGCAGCCCACTTTCTCACGTGCGCGCGCCGACATGCGGGCCCCGCATGTCAGCCGCTCTCCCCTCGCGCGCGCCGACCTGGCCTGTGTCACTGCCGGGTGGGCCCGCACCGTCGGTCGCTCACCCGCGCACGCGTCAGCTGGGTGTATGCCACCTGGGACCCTCTTGTCAGCGACGTTGTCGTTGTTCCCCTTCTTCTCTCGCTGGTACCTGGGCCAGGGCTGTCAGCTCAATCTTTCCCCTTTCAACCGAACGCGAGTTCGCCGCGCGCGTGGAGCTCACCGGACCGCGCGGACTCCGCGAGCTCGCCGGCGATCTCGGTACCCGTGCAACAGTCGCGAAGCGCTCCCTGTGTATAAATACGTGGCCGCGACCCCCCTCTCCTTACATCTCTCTCCCCGGGACCGAGCTCTCTCCCCGCGTCTCCGCCGCCGTCGACGACTCAAGCCTTGACGTGTGTTCCTGTCCCAGTGTGTTGCGTTCGGGGCTTCGGCGGGGTCCCTGGAGAAGCGACGTGGCCGATTGGGTGAAACCGACCTCTACGTTGGCCGGAATTTCTCGCCGTGTGTCCAAACGCCGCCACGGTCCGCCTCTACCCGTGGACAGCCGCGACTACCTCACGATAGCCGGTAAGGAACTCTCCATCCAGTTCGCCCATGTGTCTGCTGCGTAAAGAACACCTCGGATCGGAGTATGGACCGGGGGGGCGCTCAATTGCGTGACCCCGGCGATGGTTCGCCGTAAATCGGGGCGGCGCCGCCGTCCCGCTCACCTGGAGTTGGGTAGACGCGTCGCGACCGTGGGATTTCAAACGGACGGTGGTGATTAGATGTGGGGATAACCATTCGCGATAGTTGACGAGGACCGCAGATCTTTGATCGGACGGTTCGGAGAGGATCAAGCTTCATAAAATCAGAGTCGTTGGATTCCGATCCTGCGGCTTGGGTGGCGTACCGGTTCGGATGAAGGTTGATTTAATCCGTGCCATCCATATCTAATCCTACGGCCTAGATCGAGAGATACCCCTTCGCCGTGACTTTTTGTTAAAGAGCCCCTCGGGTTCTGTGGAATCAACCCGCCGTCCTGTGCGGGTGTAGCCTGTGTCTTGGGGATTCTTACCCCGAGCCCCCTGCGTTTTCCAATAAATGAGGCCCAGTCCAGTGAATAGGAAAATCATAGAAAATGATTTAGAAAATGAATTTTTGTGTTAAAATAAATCCAGAAACTTAATTAATTCATAACTAATTCATTTTAGCTCCAAATTGAGTCATTCCAATTCCTAAAATTTTGTAATAATATTCTCTACCATTTAGAATCACTGTTTTGACAAGAACTCTGTCAGAAAATTTATTTATCATTTAATCATATTTTAATCACATTAAACCTTAGGAAAATCATAACTTGAAATCTATAACTCCAAAATTAATAATTCTTTATCCTGTGATCTTATTTTAATATGTAGATTATTAATGTGTATTTTGTTCTTATGTTTGGTGTAATGTTAATTTTGCCTACACCATGTTTGTTTGGATTGCTACGACTAGCAGTGAGGTCACGTGTCATCTGAAGATCATCCTGGTACCTGGATTCTCAAGGCCCAGGCAAGTTGTGCCCTTGATCACTTCTTTTTACCTACTCATGTTCTAATTAATCATAATGATCTGCATAGGTTAATTTTGATGGGACCCAATAGGATACCCTAGTTTGTCTATCTTTATACCTTGTTCACCACTGAATCTTTGGGTAGTACTTGCTAGTGCTATATGTGGCTTTGGGTATAGAGATACACATTACTATTCATGATCATACTTTTGTTATCAGTTGTTACTTATTGTTCATGTTGAGATCATTATGTTAATTGGAACATGGAGAACCACCCGGGAAAACAGTGCTACCACGAGGGTGGAATGGGACGCCCTTGGCTGATTAATTAGGGAAGCTAGTGGAAGACTACCTTACCCGAAAGGGGCAAGGGCAGTAGGGGAGAGGTCAGTGTAGGGAGGCCCTCGGGAGGATTTTGCTGCGATGGCGGTCCTGCAAGGGATTCCTGCACTGGATCTTCCTATAAACTGTAGCGGGTTTTCGGAAGCTAGTGGAACTTTGTAAAGGCCTCGTAGTGGATCCCTAGCCATTCACCTCGGAAGTGTCTAAGGGCCTTGCAAACCCTGGCGACATGGGATACACGACTTGTGGGTAAAGATGCGCAACCTCTGCAGAGTGTAAAACTGGTATACTAGCCGTGCTCACGGTCATGAGCAGCTCGGACACTCACATGATTAATTATGGAACTAAATTCAATTTGTCATATGCATTGCATCGCAGGTGATGTTGTTACTTTTGTTCTATTACTTAATTGGGTTGGTAATTACTTATACTTAGTAACTGCTAATAAAATTTTGATCAACTTTAAAAGCAATGCTCAGCTCTAACCATCTTCTTTGGTAAGCCTTACACTTCACGTGAGCTCCCACCTTTGGCGAGTTCATGCACATTATTCCCCACAACTTGTTGAGCGATGAACGTATGTGAGCTCACTCTTGCTGTCTCACATACACCACAGGTCAAGACCAGGTACTGCAGGATGATGCTCATGGAGGATGCTGCGATGAGTTCGTGAGAGGTCTAGGTCGTCGTCTCCCAGTCAACTTTGGGTTGCTGGACCGTTGTCTCCTTATTATGTAATTATTTATTTTGTATAGAACTCCTGTTATATATAAAGATGTGACATTCGATCCTGTGCCACTATACATCATATGTTTGAGACTTGGTCCCAGCATACCTGGTGTTTATGTTAACCCCGGGTTTTGGACCCCTAAAATCCGGGTGTTACATCATCACCGTCGGCCCCACGTACAAACACGCATTCGAATGCGATGTGGAGTGCGTGGAGTACGCCGAGGCCCTTGCCGAGTCCGAGGCCCTCATTGCCGACCTGGAAAGCCTCTCCCGAGAGGTGCCGGACGTGAAGCGGCATGCCGGCAACTTCGAGCCAGCGGAGACGGTTAAGGCCGTCCCTCTCGACCCCAGCGGCGATACCTCCGAGCAGATCCGGATCAGTTCCGGGCTCGACCCCAAATAGGAAGCAGTACTCGTCGACTTTCCCCGCGCAAACACCGACATTTTTGCGTGGGGTCCCTCGGACATGCCTGGCATACCGAGGGATGTCACCGAGCACTCGCCAGATATTCAGGCAGGAGCCCGACTCGTCAAGCGGCCTCTGCACGGACGACGCTCGGGGGCTACGCCCTTCCCCCACTTACACACGAGAATCAGTCATCAAGGAAGGGTCGGCCTCGCCCCGGCGGAGCCCGACCCTCCCTCGGGGGCTAAAAAGGGGGAACCCCTCTCGTCGAGCTTGGATGCGCCTCTCCGCGTCAAAAAATTCTTTTTCGATCAAGAAGGGGTTTTTTGCGTTCTCCCAGATGCGTCAGGAGCAGGGTCCCGAGGAGCGAACCTGGGTACAAATAAGTGGCGAGACCGACTGAGCCGAGGAACGCCTATGCCCCCGGGCTAGGGACACCTCACTCATCGTCTGCCACGAAGGAAAGACCCAGCTCGGGAAATCACCCTGTTGTTGACAAGTCGGGCCGGGCACGCAAATTGAAACAGAAAAGAGTATGACTTCACGAAAGAGAAGTAAAATGTCCAGGCCTCGGCGGCCGCGGCAAATCGCACATCCAACAGAAATTATTCCAACAAAAGTCAGGCGTCGCCTTGGGAAGGCGCCGCGCCTTCAGCTCCACTCCCGCCGTCGGTAGGGTCCACCTCCACTTCCGGCGGCGGCACAGGAGGAAGAATCTCCGCCTCGAAGATGGTCGCCAGCGCCGCGCTCGGACCCGCAGCGACTGCGTCGAGCCGCTGAACTTCCGCCAGGGCCGCCTCGTCTTCGTCAGGAAGGCAATACCCCTCACTGACCCGCTCCAGGTCCACGACGTAGTGGGAAGCGAGCACGGCGAAGGCCCGCCTGACGCCGTGGTGTAGCGCCCCGCGGACTTTACCGCGCGCGTAACCACCTAGGGCTTGAAGACGGCTTTGGGGGGAGCTCCCTGAAGGGACGTCGCCGGGACCAAGGGTCCGATAGACATCCGAGACGGCCTCGGACATGGCCGCGAGATCGGCCTCCCTCTGCTCAGCAGCCCCGTCGAGCGCCTCGGCAAGCGCTTTGGCAGACTCGTCGAGGGCAGACTCGAGCTCTGCGAACAACCAGAAGAAAGACCTCAAACACAAGCGGAAGAAACGGACAAGATCGAGAACCGAGGACGGTCGAGCCATACCTCCGGCTCGGACGCGCTGCTCCGAGGCTGCGACTTGGGCTACGGCCAGATCGGCCGCGAGGATCTTGGCCCGGCTTTCGGCCTCGGCAGCCTGGCCCCGAGATTGGTCCCGCTCCTCGGCAACCTGGACGAGCTCCGACCGCTGCCTCAGCACCTCTGTGCGCGCCGCCGCCGCCTCGGCCCTCAGGTCAGCACAGAGCAACTGGAGGTCAGCCATCTTGGCGTCCTGCTGAGAAAGGCGCGAGGTAGCCCCGGCGAGCGAAGTCCTCAGGGACCGCAGCGAGCCCCAGACGTCGACCTCGCGGCGGATGAACGACGACTTGGCGGCGCTCCGGTCCGTCAGATCCTGGAAAGGAAGACAAGGCATCACGGCGAACGCCTCGCTCGCAGAAGGGAGAAGGTATGCCTGAAACCGTTACCTGGAGGATTTTTGGGACGTCCCCGCAGAGAACCTCCAGCGACGATCGGAGCGACCCCACCGCTGCTTCCGCACGATTGCGGAGCTCGTCCCAGGACCGGTCCTCCTGTTCGTCGTCGAGAACGAAGATAGGGTCCGGAGCCTCGCGGATCCGGAATCGGAGCAACTGGCCCCGGGCCTCGGGGCTCCGCCGCACAGCGACAAGGCTGCTGCCCGCCTGGATGAACTGCGCGTCCATGCCCACCTCTTCCGAAGCCCCGGGCGCCGACGCTGCGGCCGTCTCGACGCAGGCAGCAACCATACGCTCTCCGACTGGGGCGATGCCAACTGCGGTGGCGGCAGGCGCCGGCATGGCCGACGCGGCCGTCGGGCTCGGGACCGCGTCGGCGCCGGCCGCCTCCCCGATCACGATGGCCGCCTCGGCAGAGGAGCCCGCCTCGGGGACCTGCTCCCCCGGGACATGCGACGCCTGAACCCCCTGCGGCAAAGCGCCCTGCGGAAGGGTCGGCTGAGCGGCGGGGCCCGGGATGGCGCCAGGCGCCTGGCCCGACGCCGTTTTAAGGGCCTTCCGGGGCGCCAGGTCGGTAGGGCCATGGCTCCGCTTGCTGAAAGTAAAGGAAAAGGAAGAAAGGGAAAATCACGGCCAAGACGTATGAATGAAGCGCCAGGATGGAGACGTTCCAAGGTACTTACCCGCTCCGGGCCATGATCCACTGTGCCTGGGGGGAGGTCTCTTGGCTCCCGCTCCCTGGAACCACCGCCGGGGGCCGCCTCGCCGACAGCCCTGGCACCGCCCTCGCATTGGGCGCCCCTGGCTCCCGGGAGGCGGACTGCCCAGGCGCCTCCATGGCAACCTGAGGAGCGCTCCCCCGCGCTGCCGGCGCGGGGGACAGCTCTCGAGGGACGAACCCCTCGGCCCGGCTCCCTGGAGTCGCGTCAGCTCCTCCAGCCGAGGGATCAGGTACCCTCTCAGGTTGCCCCCGCCCCTCAGGTCGGGGATCCGGCGTCTCGGCCCCAGGAACCGACGACATCGGCCCGCTCGGGGGCTGACTCGACAACTCTCGGCCAAACCCCGAGCTGGGGCTGAGGCCGAGACGGGCGGCCATGTCGTCCTCCTCCTCCTCATCATCGTCGTCGTCGTCGTCGAATGTCTCCGGCGACAGCTCCCTGGGGAGTCCTTCCCTCTCCTGCTGGCGACGGCGTTTCTCCAGGGCGTCCCGAGCCCGCCTCCGCTTGCGGGCCCGGGCCTTCTCCGCGTCCTTTCTCTTTTTCTCCTCCTCCGCGGCGACCCGCCGCGCTGCCCGACCCACCGCGTCCTCCGGGACCCGCGGCAAGGAGGGTTTGTGCCGTCCCACCTCCTAAAGAGAGGGGGAGAAAAGAAACCCAATCATGAGAACCGGGAGCAACCCGGTATATGAGGAAGGAAGGAGCGAGCACTTACCAGAACGATGCACCCCTGGTCGGGGCGCATTCGAGGTTGGGAGAAGGCGTGGGGGTCCGGCTTCCCCATCGCGGCCGACACCCGCCATTGGAGGGCGTCACGGGGAAGAGGATCAGGGGACATCCGTGACCCCTCCCAGTCGGCCTCCAGGGTCATCTCCCAGAGCGACAGCCACCGTTCCGCCAGGGGGAGCACCCTCCGACGGTGGATGGCGGCAACCACTCCCGCGGCGGAGAGTCCTTCCTCCCGCAACACCTTCAGGGCCTGGAGAAGAGGCTCGAGGTTCTTCTGCCTCTCGTGTGGAGTCCCGTGGCGCCAGGCGTCGGGAGCGGCGGTGACAACCCGCTGAGAGAATGGCGGGAGCAACTCTCCGTCGTTCCGGAGGTAGAACCACCGGCGCTGCCAACCCTTGTTGGAGGATGCGAGGACGGCAGGGATATACTGCAACGACCGGGACTGCCTCAACAAGAGGGTGCAGCCGCCGGCCCGCACCGCTGCGCGGACCTTCCTCTCCCCCGTCGGCGAGGCAAAAAGCTCGACGAAGAAGAGATGGGTCCACAAATCCCAGTGGGGGGCGATCCCCAAATACCCCTCGCACACCGCCACGAAGATAGCGGCCTGCGCGATGGAGTTGGGGGTGAGGTTGTGCAACTCCACCCCGTAATGGAACAGGATGGCCCGCATAAAGCGGCTCGCCGGCACACCAAATCCCCGCTCATGGAAGGAGACGAAGCTCATAACATACCCCGGCGGAGGGGATCGAGCGACTCCACCCGCGGGAGGAATCCATTCCGGCCGCTGCTCGTCGGTGAGGGGGCGGAGCAAACCCTCGCCGACGAGGTCCTCCAGATCGCCCGCCGTCACCGTGGAGAAGGGCCACGGGTCGCGCGGTGAGATGATGGTCCCCCGGTCAGCCATCACCGAAGCAGAAAGGGTGGCGGCGCGAAGGGCAGGGGAGGGCGGTTTTCTCTTCCCTGGCTAGATCTCTCCGACTGCAAAAAACCTAAGAGGGAGACGAGCAGTGGAGTCGAGAACCGTCACCAGACCCTCTCCGGGGTATATAAAGACCAAGGTGACGGCGGTTCCAACGCACCGCCCGGACCGGACGCGGGGTTCAAAAAACGCAAAGCAAAACAGCCGTTCCTCGAACGGCTCGCGCACGCAACGACAGCCTCACCGACCGCTCGCCCCGGCGCATTAACTCCGCGGCTCGACGGGCAGCGCTTCTGGCAGGAGCGGCTGGTGACGTTTCGCCTTCGCGACCACACCAAAAAGGGTACGCCACGCCGTTCAATTCCGTATCCTTTTTTCCCTTTTTCCTCTTTCTCTACCTCTTGCAACAGGGACCGAGAAGGGGGATACCCCCAAAGGGATCCTTCCCCGTGAAGGAACTAGGCTCCGAGCCTCCTTACTGATCAGGGGTTCGAAGGCTGGCCCCCCGAAGGGTTCAACAGCCGCCTCAGATCGCGTGGGCCCGACACCCACTACTGGTCAGGGGTTCGAAGGTCGGCCCCCGAAAGGTCCCACGACCGCCTCAGGCTACTCGGGCTCCGTGCCCCCTACTGATCAGGGGTTCGAAGGCTGGCCCCCCGAAGGGTTCACAGTCGCCTCAGACACCGAGCGAGGGATGACCAGGGGTACGTTCGATACATAACCAAGGCTCGGGCTGCGCTCCCGAGGTACCCTAGGACATTTCCGAGACCAGCGGGAACGACTCTGTAACGGAATCCCATCGGAGGGAGGCAACGAGCCCTCGGACCCCGTCGCCAGGGGACCGGGTCCGGCAGATCACCCGCAGGTACTTTTGGGCGTGCCTCCGGGCCCCTAGCCGACCCCCAACGAACGGGGCACGGACGTCCACTCGGATTACCTGATCGCAGCTCACCGGAGACACCATGTTCGGTGCCCATCGAGGGTAACATGGCGCTCTCCCCCCCTCCTCCTTGCGGAAAGGCGACGTAGGGGCGTATATAAAAAAGCCGAGTCTGTCCCTGATCGTCCTCTCGCTCTGTGCGGAGGCTCGGGGGCTGCTCTCGCAAACCCGGCTCCGGCCGAACCGTTGACAGCGTCAACATACCAGCCCGAGAACTTGGGTCCCGATAGTGCACCTGGGCTACGACCTGTTCGCATGAGGGAACCGCCAGACCAGCCGAAGCATTACGCAAGGCATTAAGACCTCGAAGGAGTGAAACCACTCCTCCGAGGCCTCGGGGGCTACACCCGGCGGGTGCGCTCGCGCGCACCCACCGGAACAAAGTACAACCGAGAAAGGCTGGTCCCCTTGCAAAAAAGTGCGACGGAAAGCCTCCAAGCGAGTGTTAACACTCCCTTCGAGGCTCGGGGGCTACTGTCGGGGACCATAATTAGGGGTACCCTCAAGACGCCTAATTCTCAGCTGGTAACCCCCATCAGCATAAAGCTGCAGAGGCCTGATGGGTTTGATTAAGTCAGGGATCAGTCCATACGAGCGACTTGATCACGCCACGCCCGAGCCTAGCCTCGGGCGGGGGCAGCCGACCCTGAGATGGTTCCGTCTCGCCCGAGGTCTCCTCTTTCACGGCAGACGCATCTCCGGCTCGCCCGAGGCCTTGCCTTCGATAAGAAGTAACCCTGACTAAATCACCGCGCCAACCGACCAAATCACTGGGGCCTTCAACGCAAAAGGTAAGACTGACGGGTAGCCAGGCTTGGCCGAAAGCGCCAGAGGAAGCTCCGCCCGACCCAGGGCTCGGATTCGGGCTAAGGCCTCGGAAGACGGCGGACTCCGCTCCGCCCGACCCAGGGCTCGGACTCGGGCTAAGGCCCCGGAAGACGGCGAACTCCGCTCCGCCCGACCCAGGGCTCGGACTCGGGCTAAGGCCCCGGAAGACGGCGAACTCCGCTCCGCCCGACCCAGGGCTCGGACTCGGGCTAAGGCCCCGGAAGACGGCGAACTCCGCTCCGCCCGACCCAGGGCTCGGACTCGGGCTAAGGCCCCGGAAGACGACGAACTCCGCTTCACCCGACCCAGGGCTCGGACTCCACCCTGGCCTCTGCCGAGCGACCTCCGCCTCGCCCGACCCGGGAGCTCAGGTTCGGTCTCGGCCATGCAGGATAGACTCGACCTCGGCCTCGGAGGAGCCACCATGTCGCCCGACCTAGGGCACAAGTCCGCCACGTCAACAGGAAGCGTCATCATCACCCTACCCCGAGCCGACTCGGGCCGCAGAGAACAGGACCGACGTCCCATCTGGCCAGCTCCGCCAGATAGGCAATGATGGCGCCCCGCTAGACCCATGACGACGGCGGCTCTCAGCTCCCTTACGAAAGCAGGAGGACGTCAGCAAGGGCCCAGCCACTCCGACAGCTGTCCCTCCGTCCGGCTCCGTCGCTTCTCCGAAGCCACGACGCCACACTAGCTGGGTGCCAAGATCTCTCCGGCTGCCACCTTGGCATGTACTTAGGGCACTAGATCTCCCCGCTAGACACGTAGCGCCTTGCTACACCCCCATTTGTACACCCGGATCCTCTCCTTACGCCTATAAAAGGAAGGACCAGGGCCTTCTTAGAGAAGGTTGGCCTCGCGGGAACGAAGGGCAGGGGCAGGCGCTCTCTCGGGGCCACTCGCTCCCCTCACCCGCGCGGACGCTTGTAACCCCCTACTGCAAGCGCACCCGACCTGGGCGCGGGACGAACACGAAGGCCGCGGGAATTCTCCGACTCCCTCACGACCCGGCTCCGGCCACCTCGCTCTCGCTCTCTCTCTCCCCCCTTCGCGCTCGCCCACGCGCTCGACCCATCTGGGCTGGGGCACGCGGCACACTCACTCGTCGGCTCGGGGACCCCCCGGTCTCGGAACGCCGACAAATGTGTAATTTGCTTCATAAATATAGTATCTCTCCAACAACCATGCAGCTAAACACATTAGACTAGTTTATGATTTATACTTATACTAATTATACTACACGATGTAGATATTTATGCAATTCGGTACACTGCGTAAAAAAATCTAGCATGTTGTTCACTGGTGGATGCATCTACAGGTTGGAGCGTAAAAACCTTAAGTTTTAAGCATAAAATCTCTCAATTATAAGCGTAAATATCTGGCCAATGTGAGAGGTTGATAGCTCTGGTAGGTTGTTATTACGATCCTATTTTTATGTCAGATTCAAAAAATATGGCAGCCGCATGCCTGCAGTTTCTATTTTTATAACAGATCCAAAAATTATGGCAAAATGCATGCATGAGTCAAACACGTTCCCTGACATGCGCGTAAATTTAGGAAAGATATGTGTGACAATTTCTATTTTAAAGGCTTTATTTCCTCCATAAATTTAGGATCGCTGCAACAGACATGCAACTAAAACTCGTAATGACCATTTTATGATATATACTGATACTAAATATGCTACACTATGTAGATAATTATGCAATTCGGTATACTGCGTAAAAATCTGCTACCAGCTGTATGGACACGAATTTATGATGGAAAGAATATGCAATAAAAGGAAATGAATTGCATGCATAGAAACAAAAAATCGCATTAAATGTTTTATTTCATTCATAAATATAGGATCCCTCCAACAGCCATGCAGTTAAAAGCATTAGAACTAGTTTATGATGTATACTGAAACAAATTATACTACATGGTGTAGGTATTTATGCAATTCCTTACACTGCGTAAAAAATCTGGCATGTTGTTCACTGGTGGACGCATCTCCGGGTGGAGCGTAAAAACCTTAAGCTTTGAGCATAAAATCTCTCAATTATAAGCGTAAATACCGAGTCAATTAAAGGTTGATAGCTTTAGTAGGTTGTTATTATGATCCTATTTTTATGACAGATCCGAAAAATATGGCAGCCGCATGCATGTGGTTTCTATTTTTATACAGATCCAAAAATTATGGCAAAATCGTGGGAGTTTCCATTGCATGCGCGCAAATTACGAACAACATAAATCAAGGAATTGCCTTTCCAATGTGCATGCAGTAAACTGATATACGAACTCTGTGTTCAAGCATAAAATCGTACTGTTTTTAGCGTAAATAATACATGTGGTAGGCATAAAACACAATAATCGAAAAGAAAACTGCGCCGGATCGGAGGATGTCACGCGCGATCATCGCTGCGCGCATCTCGGGCCTTCCGTGACGCCGCTCGCTCGAAGATCGCGTCTCATGCGTCGCCGTCGCTACTCGCACGTCGACGGGCGTCGCTTGCTCGCCGGTCTTGGAAGTGCTGCCTCCTCGGGACCTCGGGGACGCCGCCGCTTGCCCGCACAAGGGCCCCGCTGTTGCTCGCCCTCTGGATCGGGGAGCGCCGCCACCGACCTGGGAACCGCCGCCACTACTCCGGATCGAGGAATCTCCGCCACCGCGCGTCGAGGTCATGGAGTTGCGGCCACCGGCTGGAGGTCCACCGCCGCGCACGCTCTGGGGCAACCGCCGTCGTCGCACGCGGCGTCGCTAATGAATCGAGGTGGAGCGTAAAAAACTGAACCCTAGCACTCCGGGTCCTCTTTTATAGACGTCCGGATGTGGTCCGGCTCGACCGGTTTGCACCATCCGACCTGGGCTTCCTCTAGTTATTGGAAGCCCAGGGCTCCTAATATATAAACTATATATATATATATATATATATATATATATATATATATATATATATATATACACGGCGGCACTAAAATGCACCTGTGTGTATTCTCTATATTGAATGCACCCAGATGCAATAACACCCCGGAGCACGCCCTCGGCCCCTCCTGTACGCGCGCCTCCCTACCCCCCGCCGCTGCTGCGCACCTCCCTGTCCCCGCGCCACCCTCTCCCCCGCCGCTGCCGAGCGCCTCCCTGTCCCCGCGCCGCCGCGCGCCTCTCTGTCAGCGTGCCTCCATGTCCCCCGTATTAGGTGTGATTGCAAGCCAGCATTAAGTGTGATTGCAACTGTTGTATAATTCTATCCAAATATCTGTTAAAAAAATGTAAACAAAATGATTGCAACCGATGGTGTGTTGTAATTGCAACTGCTAGTGTAGTGTGGATGCAACTGCTGAGTTGCTCTGATGTGATTGCAAGTACTGAATAACTCTGGGAAATTTTGTTAAAAAATATGATTGCAACTGCTGGTCTGGTGTGATTGCAACTTCTATATAACTATGTCCAAAAATCTGTTAAACAAAACAATGATTGCAACTGCTGTCTGATGTAATTGCAACTGCTGGTCTGGTGTGATTACAACTTATGTGAAGAGATTGAGTCATTCGCGTAGGAGCCGTTCACGGAGAAAGAGGGCGCGGGGACGGGGAAGTGAAAAGGTTCTGTCGGGAGCGTGTGGGAGGGACGAAGACATGCGGGAGGGACGAAGACGGCCTGGGTGGGGCGGTTGACTCGGACCTAACTCGTAGGTTCGGCCTGGGTGCATTCTCTATATTGAATGCAGCCAGGTGTAATATATATATATATATATATATATATATATATATATATATATATATATATATATATATATATATATATATATATATATATACTGTATTTATATATTACACCCAGGCCGAACCTACGTGCCAGGTCCGAGCCAACCGTTTCACCCAGGCCATCTTCGTCCCTCCCGCACGCTCCTGACAGAACATTTTCACTTTCCCGCCCCCGCCCCTCTTTCTCCGTGAACGGCTCCTCCGCGAACGGCTCAACCTCTTCACATAAGTTGCAATTACACCAGACTTGCAGTTGCAATTACACCAGGTAGCAGTTGCAATCATTGTTTTGTTTAACAGATTTTTGGACATAGTTATATAGAAGTTGCTAATCATACCAGACCAGTAGTTGCAATTACACCAGACACAGTTGCAATCATTGTTTTGTTTAACAGATTTTTGGACATAGTTATATAGGAGTTGCAATCACACCAGACCAGCAGTTGCAATTACACCAGACAACAGTTGCAATCATTGTTTGTTTAACAGATTTTTTGGACATAGTTATATAGAAGTTGCAATCACACCAGACCAGAAGTTGCAATTACATCAGACAGCAGTTGCAATCATTGTTTGTTTAACATATTTTTGGACATAGTTATATAGAAGTTGCAATCACACCAGACCCACAGTTGCAATTACACCAGACCAGCAGTTGCAATCTTGTTTGTTTAACAGATTTTTGGACATAGTTATATAGAAGTTGCAATCACACCAGACCAGCAGTTGCAATTACACCAGACCAGCAGTTGCAATCATATTTTTTAACAAAATTTCTCAGAGTTATTTAGTACTTGCAATCACATCAGAGCAACTCAGCAGTTGCATCCACACTACACCAGCAGTTGCAATTACAACACACCATCGGTTGCAATCATTTTGTTTATATGTTTTTAACAGATATTTGGGTAAAATTATACAACAGTTGCAATCACACCTAATGCGGGCTTGCAATCCCACCTAATGCGGGGGACAGGGAGGCACGCCGACAGAGAGGCGCGCGGCGGCGCGGGGACAGGGAGGCGCGCGGCGGCGCGAGGACAGGGAGGCGCTCGGCGACAGTGGGATTTAGGGGAGGAGCATCGAGGAGACGGCGGCGGCGCGGGGACAGGGATGCGCGCGGCGGCGGGGGGCAGGGAGGCGCGCGAAAACGCTTGAGTGCATTCAATATAGAGAATGCACACAGGTGCATTTTAACAGCGCCGTATATATATATATATATATAAACGCCTTACGTTGTACTAATCTACTATTACAAAACTCGTTTTTAGAGGCAGCCTGGCCGCCTTCCTCAAATGGTCTGATCGGTTAATGTGCAGATGCTAACGCGGTGTATATTAAGGTTGTGGTATTCAACGTGATCTATCGCATTATAATTGGTAAGCTTTTCGTCTGAAATCATTTAGTCCTAAATATTAATTATGAAATTAATCAGATTTTGGTATTCAAATTTTAAAATTATCTTGGATGAGACATACTTATGTCAAAAAATGTAGTGCTTTGATAAGATCGATCCAAAACTCTATAGTTTAAATAGTTTTCATTTGAGATCTTGCGGGAGCTAAAATATTCAATACGAAGATTCCTAAATGTTAATATTAATACTAAAGGATATGAACTATTTGTTGCAGGTCACAAGTCATACGACTAGTAGTTAGCTATGATTTCTATATAATCATTTAGTCAGACTTAAAGATGATATTTATTCAAACACGATTATATTTTAATTTTTTAAATAATTAGTATATATATTCACTACAGTAAACGATACAATTTTCGACGGCTAAAGCCGTCGGACATAATGGACAAACCATCGGACATAGCTTATGTCCGACGGCATTTAGTTATCTCCGATGGTATTAAGTCGTCGGACATAAGGAGTCGGAAATAGCGTAATGTCCGACAGCCCCGTCGGACATAAGTTATCTTCGACGGCCGCAACCACCCGTCGGAGATAGCACATGTCAACCGTTTTACCGGTCGCTTGTGGGACCCACATCTCTTATGTCCGACGGCCTGGCGTCAGCTGTCGGACATAAGTGTTTGTTATCTCCGACGGTTTGCATTAAGCCGTCGGACATAACAGACTCTTATGTACGACGGCTGACGCCAGACTGTCGGACATAACAAATTTCAGAAATTACACAAAATTCTGTTTTTAAAAAAATCTGACATTTACAAAAAAACAGATTTCATGCAAATATACACAGAGTTCATATACAACCACATATTTACAATCACAAATATATTTACATAAGTATTCACATTCACAAATTTAACATCACGACATATAGTTCCAAATAGTTACAACAAGTCTTTTACATCAACATATAGTTCCAAAATAAAAACTGACATTGTTCGACGGATAGTCTTTGACATGAACAGTAATAGTTCCAAATTAAACACATTTGATGAATTATCACTCATATCCATCGCCTGGTTGGTTCGAGTTATAGCCACTTCCTTCGGCTGGACTATGTGTGTTGAAAAGGTTGTTCACCTAAGAATGCGATGCGTCATCTTGACCAGACCCATCTCTAGGTGCGGCAACTGAAGCGGGTGGTGTCTGAAATCCCTATAACACACGCACATGAAATAGTAACCACTCAGTTTTTTCATTTAAACACATAAGACATCTATGAACATGTCACACACGCATATGTGTACATACCATAGGGAATTGTGACAGAGGTGGAGGTGGAGGAGCCAGCATTGGCATCAGTAGTGCAAAGTCCGAAGGCGGCATCCCATATGTCGGCATCGGGACGCTCGCTTGTTGGGCTAGTTGCTAAAAATTATATACAAGCCATTGTTGAGCAAATAAGATACACATCATGTGTTTTGCAAAATAAGCTACAAAATGTTACTTCAACTTACCGAGAGAAGAGCTTGATTTTGGGCCTGGAGGTTTGCATAATACTCGTCCTTCTTCTTCTGGTACTTAGCTTGTTGTCTCTGGTACTCAGCTTGTTGCCTCTGGTACTCCAATTGTTCCCTCAAAACTGATTGATGATACTCTACCTGTTGACGCAACACTGCAAGCTCTATCTCTTGGGCGGATGATCGTGAACGGGACGACTGTGAAGACGACGATGTGGACTGTCGTCCACGGCGTCTTAGCTCCCTAGAATCAATCATAGAATCAAAAATACCTAACCTACAAGAGTGAACCATGCACTTAGTATAGTAAATCATGGACTCAGTTGAATCGCAAGCATATGAGGAAATTTTGAAATCCAAATCAAATAATTCCACTGTCCATGGGCTTGTCCTCTTGCGCTAGCATATGCTGCCTGAGGGTCGATTGGCTGGCTCCTCGAATCGTACTCCTGTCCATGGCGTTGAACCATCTCCTGCCCATATGAAGTCTACAGGCAAACAATATCAAATATAAGTGCATCACCAAATTGATGGACAAACACATAATAGAGTACCAAAAACTCACTAGACGGTCGGTGGTCATCTGAGTGCATAAAACATCAGGATTTTGAGGATCAGAACCCCTATGCCCTTGCATATACACCTCCACATCTGTGGGCGTACGACCGGATTTGACTTCCTGTACATACAAGTTAGAATGACACATTTCTATGTAATTCAAAGTTACAACATACTATGACATACCATTTGCTTAGCCAAGCGCACATGTCCATCGCCGCCGTAGTTGTGGAACGACTTAGTCCCACAGTTTCCCCTGTTCCTTTCGGAAATGGCACGAAACTCAGGGGAAGCCCACCATCTGCACAAGGCTCGATAACCCTCTGATCGGGTGGCCATCCACGGCACCGACACCTACATGAAATTTTTTCAATAAAGCAAATACATGGATTCGTGCGATATGAGATGCAACAACTTGTTTACCTCAAGGTATTGCTCCTCTGTAAGGTAAATTGATGACCACTCGGCCTTGGTATTTGGCATCGGTCGATCATCAGCACTTGCTCTGTACCATGCCTTTATAGCCTGAATTCGTGCATATTGTCATTTTTATCTACATAATCTCGAAACCAACACAACAAATTAGGTCCCCCATCTTTTCCCTCTCGACGAATCTGGTCACGTTCACAGCCAGAGATGCAATTTTGAGAATCAAATTCACTGTTAGTACAAGGAAACAAACCTTTTAGTATAACAACAAAAATTGTAGCGGTAATGACTAAAATTAAGTTTACACTTATAGGAGAAACTGACTCATCTCTTCCATGTTGTTATACATGTAGAGTAAAGCAGTCTTCCATTCGTCATTGGTGAAACAATATGTTGTGCTGGGTCCTATGGTTTTGCCCCTCTATTAAAAATTTCAATATCACTGACAGGGGGCTCGTCGACATGATACCGCAACGCAGGGGCATTGACATTGTGTTCCTCTGCAAAGTACAGGCCCGTGAATGATGCTATCTCTTTGTATTTGAATTCTTCAGCGATGCACCCTTCAACTCGTCTCTTATTACCAACCATTGCACGTAGCTTCTTTAGTGTCCTTTCGATGTGATACATCCATCTATATTGCACAGGACCTCCTACCTTAGCTTCGTATGGTAGGTGAACAAGTAGATGTTGCATTCGATTGAAGAAACCTGGTGGAAATATTTTTTCAAGTTTGCATACCAAAATCGATATTTATTGCTCAAGCTTCTCCATCATCTCTTTCTTTATTTCTTTAGCACAAAGATGTCTATAAAAGTAGCTTAGCTCTGTTAATGCTTTCTAGACATCATTTTTTACAAAACCACGAAACATAACAGGAAGGAGTCTTTTCATTATTATGTGGTAGTCATGACTCTTCAACCTGAAAAACTTGTCCGTCTTCAAATTCACAAACCTTCTAAAGCCCGCGGCGTAACCATCTAGGAACTTTAAATTTTTCAACCATTTCATCAATTGTTTCTTCCTTTTAGGTTTAATACTAAAAGGAGCACGTGGCTTCTTCTGGTTCTCTCCTATCTCCATAGTTGGTCTTCTACAGATTAAGGCCAAGCCTTTTCTAGCCTTAGGGTTGTCTTTTGTTTTGTCAGTGATATTCATGCAAGTGCTGATAATGCTTTCACCCATATTTCGTTCTTGGTGCATCACATCAATGTTATGCATTAGAATCAAGGCTTTCATATAAGGGAGTTCCCATAGACCACATTTGTGAGTCCAATTATGCTCGGTTCCATAACCTTCAAAATGATTTCCATGTTTGTTTAGTTTCAAATCATTAAGTCTCGCGAGAATCTCTGGACCACTAAGACGCTTGGGTGGTCCCCTCGTCACAATCGTGTCCTTTTTAAAAGTGTTCCTATCGAACCTGAACGAGTGATCCTCTGGCAAAAAACATATATGGCAATCGAAGTAACATATCTTTCCACCAAACTTTAGTCGAAAGCATAAAGTGTCTTCAACGCATATCGGACATGTCAAAATCCCATGACAACTCCATCCAGCAAAGATACCATAAGCCACAAAATCGTGAATAGACCACAAAAACACGGCTCTCAGGTTGAACTTTTGTTTCTTGTAACAATCGTACAACTCGACTCCTTCCCACAAAATTTTCAATTCTTCAATCAGGGGTCTCATCGTCACATCAATCTTTGTTCCAGGATGATCCAGACCAGGTATTACAAGACACAAGAAAATAAATTCATATTTCATGCAAAGAGCTGGTGGAAGGTTGTATGGAACAACAAAGACGGACCAACATGAGTAGGATGTTACAGTTAGATTGAAAGGCGAGAAACCATCTGTTGCCAAACCGAAGCGGACATTCCACACTTCATCAGCAAAGCTGGAATCAAAAGCATCTAGTGCCTTCCATGCATCTGTATCAGCTGGGTGTGCCATGACATTTGGATTCTCACGTACCCCTTCTTTATGCCACCTCATGTGTCTGGCTGTATTCTTGGAGATGAACAAACGTTTCAACTGAGGTATAAGAGGCATGTAACGAAGCTGCTTACGTGCAATCTTCGTCGTCATGGTCAAACCATCGTCGTTTTCAACCTCAACGAATCTGCGCTCACCACATACAGTACACTTCTTCTCACTCGCGGTCTCCTTCTAGAAAAGCATATAGTTATTGTCACATACATCGATTTTTTCGTAGTCCATACCAAGCCCAATGAGCAACTTTTTGGACTGATACATGTCCTTTGGCATCTTATGATTCTTCGGAAGTACATCACTGATCAAGTTCAAAAGCTCCTTATAGTAGTTGTTTGAGAATGCAAACTTAGACTTAATAGCCATAAGTCGAGTCACAAATATAAGGACGGTCACTTTCATGTGCTCATGCAACGGCTCTTCAGCAGCTTTAAGGAGCTCGAAGAACTTCTAAACCTCAGGTGTAGCTGGATCCTCATAATCGGTGGGTTGACCGGGGTTCTCCGAATCGACAGTTAGAATCTCATGGCATACATCGTCAATCATCTCTTCCATCCTATCGTAGTCCCCCTCTTCATGTGACTGAACTTCCGATACAATATGAGAAGGTGGGTCCTCACCGTGGTGCACCCACACCTCATAGCCTGTCATATAACTGTTCTTGCAAAGATCTATCGACATAGTCCTCCTATCAAGGAAATAAATGTTCCGACACTTGCTACAAGGGCACCTAACATCGGTTCCAGTCTCTGACCGAGCAAAAGCACGGTCGAGAAAAGCATCAGTCTTGGTAACCCACTCACTTGATAGAGCACCTCTTTTCTTCCAACCTTCATACATCCATCGATGATCCTCCTCCATACTAGATATGAGACGTTCACTTAATTAGTTATGATTACTAATGAACCACACTAATACAATATCACTACAGAAAAATCATTTCACGGGACCCTAAATTAAATAAAATAACCTTATTTCCAAGGGCTTAATAATTACCCTCGGAAATTAAAAATTTAAATTACATAGCCACTAATAAATAGATTAAAACAAGCTAATTTAATTGCATAATTAAATCAAGCCGTTGGACATAACAAAACTAAACATGACTACTAGCAAACAATATATATGCATACACAAAATTATACTAAAAATTATAAAATCGTATTCACTTTGCCGGATGATGAGCCGGTGAAGCGAGCGCCGGCGGGGTCGGGGCGGGCGCCGGTGGCGTCGAGGACTGTAACACTATAAAAATCATTAAATAAAATAATACATTTAGTTATTAAAGGTAATTATGGTAATGAATTTTCTTTTAAGTGTTTGTCATTTATTTGCATTTGGAATGATTTTTGATTTCTCATAACTGATTTTACATATTCAATATAATTTCTTCTTAAATGAAAAACCAAATAATATATATAATAATATTAGTCCAAAAATAAATATTTTATTTATAAATAATTTTGGGTTAATTGTTATGAATTTTATGGTTGTTTAAAATTATATTTTGAAATTAGAAAGGAATTAGAAAAGAAATAAAAAAAGAAAAAAAACAAAACCTAACCTAACTAACCCTAGCCGGCCCACTAGGGGCCCATTACACTCACAGCTGCCGCTCCCTGGCTGCCCTAGCTGCGCGCCTCCTCTCCCCATGCAGCCGCCGCCATCCCTTCTCCCTCTCCCTCCACTCTCCTCTAGCTTCTCTCTCTTCTCCCCTCCTTGCTCTCTCACCCAGGCGCGACGCCCTGCATACACCGCGACCCGACGCGTCCCGACGACCGTGCCCCCGACCAAGCAGTTGCCCAGTCCCGACGCCAGGCCGAGCCAAGCTCCGCGCCCCACACATCCGATGCCGACCCTGCCCCGAGCACCCCGGCAACCATGCTCACGCCGTTCGCCGTCATCCGTTCACCCAAGGTTGAAGAGAACCAAAACCATTTGAATTCATTTTTGAAATCATGTTTGAATTAATTTGTGAATTATTGTTGTAATATTGAGATGATGCGATTCACGTGTATGATTTTAGAGATTTCGTTTTATACGTGTAGTCAAAATCGAACCCCGCGATAACGCTTTAATATGTGTATGATTTTATAATTTTAAAAATGAGCACGGTCACTGTTCACTAACTCAGTAATTTTCATACTAAAAATGTTTATTTCGCTTTAGTGTGTGGAACGATATTGGTTAGTATTGATACAAGTATAATTTCAGTGATATAAGAAATTGAAATAGGTATTAAGCCACGTATTTTCGGTCAAATGAAAATATAGATTTCACTAGTCATGATAAATGTAAGTATAGCAGTTAAGTACTTAGAATTAGTAAGATATTTATCTATGTCATAATAACCATGAATATGTTATTAAAGTCCCATTTAGTAATTTACAATTAATTCTTAGTATATTAATGTTAGAAGAATTATTAAGTAAACAATTTTTAGTGTACGTATAAATTCGATTGAGAAAAGAAAGGAGAAAACAGAAAAAATAGAGTTTTCTAAAGATACTAAAATGATAGAATTGATGTTCATATCTTTAAAATGATGATCTATCGGTTTGAATGTAGTTGTCTCAACAAGTATAGATTTAGTGTTTTCCTAATATAATGATAATTATTTATTATCTCTTCATATAAAACTCATTTAGTCTCATATTTAAGTATCCATAATTATATGCTTTACAATAGTAATGTGTCATATAACTTTTCTAATAATGATATAATGGCTTAATTAAGTACTCACACCATCATAACTAAAACGATAGTTAATAATATACCAATGAATATAGTATTCATTTCAAATGATTTAGGTCATATGTCCCTAAATTGAAACTAAATATAATTAATAGATTATTTATATGTTCTTAATTAAAAGATAACAAGAGTCATTGCTTTTATAAACTAAAATGATAGTTTATACTTTTTCCTTTCAAATGATTTAAGTCATATGTTCCTAAATTGAAACTAAATATAATCAATAGATTATTTATATTTTCTCACAATTTAATAATTAGACTTACATTTCAATTTGTCCATAATTAGTAATGTAAGCGTGATTAATCCGTTCATCACATTGAATCCATATTATTTAGTGGTCCCTAAAGGATAAAATAAATAAAATTAGTGTTAATGTCCTTTTTATAATTAAAATGTTAGTTTACATATTTTCTTTGTATATAGCTTTCTTAACAAAGAATATAAGACTTGTACTTTCTAATAAAAATAAAATATAGTTGTTTGTTCATTGTCTCTTACATAAAAGTTCATTTAAGGCATATATCATAACTCTCCATAAATAGGTGTTTAATAGTAATGATCTTTTCACATAAAACCTATTTAGACTTATATCTTAATTTGTCATAAGTGATTGGTTAACAATATTTATAATACGTTCTATAATGCTTCTAAAATTAATAACATGATTAGTAGCCCATTAACATTAGATATAATATATATCTTTTCTAAAATGTTAAAAAGGTTTAATATTGTTATAACGTGTTTTATCATCTTATAAACCTTAATCTTAGACATATCACATATGATGTTTTATGAAAGATTAATTTGGTGAACCTAATATTTATATATTTTAATTAAGATATTTTCAAGCTCATGTCTTGTTTTATAAAGTATAGATCACACATTTTTGAAAAGAATACCCTCTTATTATAGCCATTACTTGCGATGTTTTTGAAAAGCAAACGCTCTTTTCGTTAGGCTTTCTTTTAGCTTTACATATGGTGAATGTTGTATGTTATTGAGTGGTGTTTGTTCTTCTTGTTTGTTTGTGTGATATTCAGTGGTTGATCTAGTAGTTAAGAATCAAGATCTATTCCTATCTGTGGAAGAACCTCAAGTTTTCAACAAGCAAGGGAAGTGGACTTCTCCCTCTGCATACTCTGTTTGATCCCAAACAATACATTTAATAAAGTTTATTCTTTTGGATATATATGCATAATTTGACGGGTTACCTATTTAGATAACCTTTCTAACCTTACTCCTTGTTTAACCTGAGATTATGATCTAATCAAGTAGCTATGCTATTGCTACAACTTAACTTTATGCAGTCACTCCCGCTTATGATATTAATGTTCCAAATGGTAAGTTTACATTATTGTTGTTAACCCGATGGTTAAAAAAGATTATTGCATATTAATTGGAACATGGAGTGACCACCCGGGAAAACAGTGCTACCATGAGAACTATCATGGCTCTGGTCTTGGCTAAATAACTAGGGAATTCTTATGTTGGGTGCTGGTCGTGGTCGACCGGAACAGGGGCATCTGGCAAGCTCTTATAGTTCTGGCTCAGGTAGATTGGATACGGGCATAGTTCCCAAAGCTTTACCCTGTAGTCTGGACTATAAGTTGGTTACGTTAGGTGTGCTTTATGCAGTTTGACCATTTCCAGCATTTGCGTAATGAGGACTCTAGGGAGAAGTTTCGTAGTGAGACTCTAGCCATTCACCTCGAAAGTGAATACGGGTCTAGCTAACTCGGGCAAAAAGGGAATCGCGACTCATGGGTAAAGATGCGCCACCTCTGCAGAGTGTAATACTGATATATCAGCTGTGCTCACGGTTACGAGCAGCCTGGACTCCTCACATGATAATTGAACTTGAAGATGGAAATAAATCGAGATCTGATGATCTGCTAATGGTTTGCTTAAGTGGTTTCACTTAAGTGTTTCTGATATACTCTTATACCTTTGTTTAATGAGAATACTTGGGATTCACACTTATTAGTAAGACAGGTGTTGTTAATAAAATGTTGACCAACTAAAATGCTTACTGCTCAACCTTAGCCTCACCTTGTTACCTTGCATTAGTTTTTCCCCCACTTGCTGAGCCTCGACCATAAGTGAGCTCACCCTTGCTTAATTTTGATCAGAAGTTGCAGATGAAGATATGATGCTGAACTCCATGGATGCTAGTCTAGTGATACCCCCGGTCATCTTCCTGGGGATGGATGTCCATGTTCGCTGTACTTTGATGAATAAAGGTTAAGACATTATGTTTGTTCGACGTGTAATATGTTAATATAATCGTTATTTACGCTCTTATGCATTGTTCTTTTGATATATTACACTTGTGATGTCAACATATGTGTGGAAATAGATCTTGGCACACATATGCTATGCACCCAGCTCTGCCCCTTGGAGACGGGTGTGACAGGGACGGGGGCAGACGCTTGGGCAGGTGCGCGCTGCGTCGGGGTGGTTCCGGTGGCGTCATGATGGTCACGAAAGCGGCCACAGGCTCGTGCTCGGGCGGCTGGGCGTCGGGGCGGGGCTGGAGGTCACCGGGAGCCGCTTGGGCGGCGGCGGAGACAACTTGCGGCGGTGGCGGCGGCTCGTCGGTGGCGGCGGCGATTTCTTTGTGGCGGCGACGGCTGTTAGACATGTGAGCGGGACAGACAGAATGAAACGATTCGGGTCGTGGGGCACCGGTTAAAATCCTTTAGTTCCAACGGCGCACTAGGAGACCGTCGGACATAAGCTTATGTCCGACGGCCACTCTGACAGCCCTCGGAAATACCATGTTACATCAGACGGCTGCCCGGGGCCATCGGACATACGAAAGCCGTCGGACTTTTATAGTTTTACTGTAGTGATTTACAACATCTCTCCTTTATCTCTACTTCTTTAAAACACACTAGTCGGTTACTCGTGCATGCGACGGCTCACAACAATGCCCACGTAAATTATCCACAAAAAAGATCTTTAGTTTTTATTGATTGCCTCCGCTCTTCACATAATATTTTTTATAAACGCACGGGTACCATAGGCAGCAAATTAGAGACCCCCATCCCTCGCCTCCCCCACTTAAAAGGTTTCGTAGAGCAGGAGGGGAAGTGAAGAGGCGGACATACATGTTCGTTGCCAGAGAAGGACACGACAAAGACCTAGGCATCTGGAGGCGACATAGGTAGTATACGTCTAGATATATAGGGAGAGAGCACGCAAGCGGAGAAAGAAGTCCAGCTGGAGCAGCTCCAAACCGAGAGGCACCCACACCAGGCATCAATTCAAGATGGGTGAAAGAATGTGAGTGTCTTTGCAGCCCTGGACCCGCCGAAGTGAAAGTCGCCTAGAGGGGGGTGAATAGGCGAAACCTGAATTTTATAAACTTAAACACACACTAAGGCCAGGGTTAGCATTATAATTAAATTCAAGTCCGAAAGATTGTTTCTCTTGCTAAGAGTTGCTCAAATGATGCGGATGACATACGGGAGCAAACTCAAATTAATACTAGCAAGGAAACGTTAGAGAGAGGAAAGAGGGCAAACAAATCAAGCGAGAATCAAAACGAGTAGACACGATAATTTGTTTTACCGAGGTTTGGTTCCAAAGAACCTAGTCCCCGTTGAGGAGGCCACAAAGGCCGGGTCTTCTTCAACCCTTTCCCTCTCTCTCAAATAGTCACTTAGACCGAATGAGCCTTTTCGTTAATCATATGGGTCACTAAGACCTTGAAAGGACCACCACACACTTGGTGTCTCTTGCTTCGCTTACAAAGCACTTGAGAATAAGAATGGAAAAAGAAAAGGCCAATCCAAGCAATAAGAGCAACAAAAGAACACAAAACACCCTCTCTCAAGTCCCTAATGGAATTGAGTTGATTTGGAGGCTTGAAGAGGATTTGATCTATTGAATGTGTCTTGGAGTGAAGTCTTTTGCTCTTGCAATGAATGGGATGTTCAGAAAACTTGGATACCAAAGAATGAGGTGGTTGGGAGGTATTTATAGCCCCCAACCACTTCCTAGCCGTTGGCAAGGGCTGCTGGCGATGGATGCATCGGACAGTCCGGTGCGCCACTAGACAACCACTGTGCATTGTCCGGTGCGCGCCACATCAGCGCAACCGTTAGGGTTCAGAGCAGTTGACCGTTGGAGACGTTTGCCTTCTAGCTGCACCGGACAGTCCGGTGCCCTCTAACTTCTGCGCTCTGACTTCTGCTGCGGCACTGTTCACCACTGTAGCTCTTCACAGTCGACCGTTGGCGTGTTGGGAGTCGTTGCTCCGCTGACTCACCGGACACTCCGGCGAATTATAGTGGAGCGCGCCTGCAGAATTCCCGAGAGTGACGTGTTCATCTGCTAGCTGGCTAGGTGCACGGGACATTGTCCGGTGCACTAGAGGCATCACACTCTAAGTCCTTTTTGCTCCAAATAAATTGTGTCCCCTAACTGAATATATTTCTTGGTTTATATTGAACCTTATGCACCTGATATAAATCACATCTAGCTAAACTAGTTAGTCCATATGGTTTGTGTTGGTCGTCAACCACCAAAATCTATTTATAGGAAATGGTTAACGTTATTTCCCTTTCACAAAGCGACACAACACCACCACCAACTCTGTAGCATATGCCGACTACTGCCACGCTACGAGCCTTGGTTGTCCAATATCTCAGACCTGGACTCCTCTATTGACCCACAAAATAGATGGCCGGACGGTCCGCGATCCAAACGGTCCGCACTGGTGGTCTGGACGGTTCGCGTGTGCGCAAAGCCAATTAGGGTTCCGAGTTTCTTGCTATGGTTGTTAGCTAAATTCGCGGAATTAGCCTGGGAGATTGGTTTGTAACGGGTCCAGCCCCTCTCCTCTATAAATATAGAGGAATACAACTGATTAATCATCAACAATCGAATCAATAATCAGTTTATCTCTCATTTTTATCTTGTACATTTAGGAGTAGTTCTAGTCTAGTTCTAGTTTAGTCTTCCAATCCCCAAATCCTCCACTTCTCTTCAGCTCTACATCGATTAGAGGTGTCTAGGTCGGCCTGCCGAGCCTAGACAACACCTAGGATCTCTCCTCCTAGACGGGATCCCCCCCCGAGGGCGAGATCCAGGCGCCACCGGCGAAACTCACTGCCCCTGCGCACGCGCGGACCGTCCGGCCTATAGGTGCGGACCGTCCGGCACGTCAGGCAGGGAACCTAGCCCTGTTCCAGGTCACGGACTATCCGGTCCCTGGCCACGGACTATCCTCGCCTATGCAGAGAGCACCGCCGATGGTTCTCAACACAGTGATTAGCGCCCGAAAAGGCACCAACACAGTTTTTAGCGACTCCGCTGGGGATCAACGCATTTAGACCTATCAAGATCGGCCCTCAATGGTCGGTTCAAAGGATATCTCTAATGTCTCCCCTAGAAATATCATAGAGCCGACTTGGAAAACCTTGTCGGCTGACGAACAGCTCCAGTTCGAGGAGCACAAGGAGCAACTGATCCAAGAAGCAAATGCGAAGTTCCTGGTCAACTTCAAGGTGGACAGGAACAACAAGGTCGTTCGGCAACGTGCGACTGATCTGGCTTCGCTCCGACCCATAACGGATACCCCCAATGTAAGTAACACCAACGAGCTCCAATCTCTTAAAGCTTACATAGATGAACAGCGAGAGCAAATGCAACATATCATAGGGGTATACAAAAGGATTATAAAAGGCTAGTACGTGCGTTTGATAAATCCACTATTGCAAATTTTCCTTCGCACGAGGTTGAATTGGGGGAAACCCACGTAATTCATCGGCTATAGGTTGTCACGACCAGTCACAACCCCTTTATGGGATGCCGATGGACACATACCCTGAGCAACCACAACCTTCTATGCACATCGGCAATAAATTAGCCGATCTACATGTGAGCGCGGACCGTCTGGGCCAGCAACGGCCGATCCCATTTTTAATGAATTACTGAGATATGCGTCCAAGCCGCCACATGTTACACAAGCCCTAAACCACCCAGACATATCGTTCGCATATGATCATAGACGGTCCGTATATCCGACCGGACGGTCCGGCACAGGGTTGTCTGAGGAGGATTGTTACCTAAATCCTTGCTCGTCCCAGCAACACTTTCCATCGCACTATACAATGCACCAACCCATTAATACAGAATCCCAAGCCCATGAGGGCGAGTACTTTCCGGTCCCGCCTAGAAGGCCGGAAAGGAATGCTCAATCTTATGAACCATATAGGGCAAATAGTAATGCACCGCATAACTCAAACCAATGGGGGGGGAGACAACAAACTAATTGAGAGCACCTAGAGGGGGGGGTGAATAGGTGATCCTATAAAAATTTAAAACTTAAAGCCACAAAACTTGATTAAGGGTTAGCACAATAAAATCAAGTGGCTAAGGACCGAGCTCTTGTGAAACACAATAGTCACAGTGAGAACAAGCACAAGAGACACGATGGTTTATCCCGTGGTTCGGCCAAGTATAACACTTGCCTACTCTACGTTGTGGCGTCCCAATGGACGAGAGTTGCACTCAACTCCTCTCAAGTGATCCAATGATCAACTTGAATACCACAGTGTTCTTCTTTCTTTACTCTTTCCCATTTGCGAGGAATCTCCACAACTTGGAGTCACTCGCCCTTACAATAAGGATCAAAGTGAAAGCACTAGAGTAAGGGAGGGAAGCAACACACACAAATCCACAACAATACGCACACACATAGCCAAGACTTGAGCTCGAATGAATCGCAACAAGTTCACCACTAGAACAAAGCTCAAATCACTAAGAATGTCAATCGAGTGCGCAAAGACGAAGTGTGAGAGATTAAGATTGCTCAAAGTATGCTTGGATAGCTCCTCCATGTGCCTAGGGGTCCCTTTTATAGCCCCAAGGCAGCTAGGAGCCGTTGGAAGCAATCTAGGAAGGCAATTCTTGCCTTCTGTCGGGTGGCGCACCGGACAGTCCAGTGCACCACCGGACAGGCACTGTTCACAGTCCGGTGCAGATTGCCTTCCAAAAATAGCTCAGTCGACCGTTGAAGATTTGGAGCCGTTGGCGCACCGGACACTGTCCGGTGCACACCGGACAGTCCGGCGCCCCCATCCGATCGTTGGCTCGGCCACGTATCACGCGCGGATTGCGCGGCCGACCGTTGGCGCGGCCGACCGTTGGCTCACCGGACAGTCCGGTGCACCACCGGATAGTCTGATTTTTAGCCGTACGCTGTTGACTGTTTCCCGAGATCGGCGACTTCGCCGCAGACGACTCACCGAACAGTCCGGTGCACCACCGGACAGTCCGGTGATTTATAGCCGTACGCCGCCGTCGAGACCCGAGAGTAGGCTGTTCATCGGGACTGGTCCTGCACCACCGGACACTGTCCGGTGCACCACCGGACACTGTCTGGTGCACCCAGACCGAGCAGCCTCTTGGTTGTACATAGCCAACTTTTCTCCAAAACGATTTCTCCTGTTTCTAACACTTAGACATAATACATTAGTCTTCAAAACAATGTACTAAGTCTAGAAACATACCTTTAATCTTGATTTGCACTTCTTGAGTCTTTGGCACAAATATCACTCAAAGCATTTGTGTGGAGCACTTAATCACCAAAATCTTATAGAAATGGCCCAAGGGCACATTTCCCTTTCAATCTGCCCCTTTTTGGTGATTTATGCCAACACAACAAAAAGCAACTAAAAGAAGTGCAGCATCAATGCAAATGAGAACAAAAATTTGTTTTTGATTCAAATTTGGCATATTTGGATCATTCTTTGCCACCACTTGGTTTGTTTTTGCAAATCAAACTCAATTTCCTATCTCTAAGTCAAATTCACTTGTTGAGGCATAGAGAGAGGTATTCCAAGAGAAATTGATCAAAGATTCAAAAACTCCCCCTTTTTCCCATGATCAAACATTCTCCCCACAAGAGACCAACTTTTGACAATAAGAGACAATAAGAGTATTTTGACAAAACACAAGCTCTAACTCTACTATTTTCAAAATTCAAAATTCTCAAGTGGTAGCTGATCCATTTGCTTTGGCCTTAATTTCTCCCCCTTTGGCATTACGCACCAAAACGGGATCATTATTGGCCCTCAAACCCCATTGCCTCACCAAAATCTTCAATTAAGAGTAAAAAGCAATAAGAGCACGGAGATGAACTTGGAGTAAATTACCCTCTCATCGGAGTGCAGTGGAAGTCTTGCATGGATCAAGTTCACCTTTTCCCTTTCAATCACCTTTGACACTAAATTAAGAAAACTCAAGCACACAGTTAGTTTCAAAGGGTCAAGTTGTAGCATTTCTCCCCTAAGTATGTGCATCATTCACACATGGACTTGTGAGGTCTGGGGATCCCTTGCACAACTTGAGCACCATAAATAAGCAACAAAATGCATAGAGGAACATGATCAAAGGCATAAAACACATGTATGCTCTAGATCAATCCAAGTTACGCGAATCTGAGACATTTAGCTCACTACGCAGCCTGCAAAAGGTCTTCTCATCTAAAGGCTTGGTAAAGATATCGGCTAGCTGGTTTTCAGTGCTAACATAAAACACTTCGATATCTCCCTTTTGCTGGTGGTCTCTCAAAAAGTGATGCCGAATGTCTATGTGCTTTGTGCGGCTGTGTTCAACAGGATTGTCCGCCATGCGGATAGCACTCTCATTGTCACATAGGAGTGGGACTTTGCTCAGATTGTAGCCAAAGTCTCGGAGGGTTTGCCTCATCCAAAGTAGTTGCGCGCAACACTGTCCTGCAGCAACATACTCGGCCTCAGCGGTGGATAGGGCAACGGAAGTTTGTTTCTTAGAACTCCACGACACCAGGAACCTTCCTAGGAGCACGTCCCTGATGTACTCTTCCTATCGACCTTACATCCAGCATAGTCGAAGTCTGAGTATCCAATTAAGTCAAAGGTAGACCCCTTTGGATACCAGATCCCGAAGCAAGGCGTAGCAACTAAATATCTAAGGATCCGCTTAACGGCCACAAGGTGACACTCCCTTGGGTCGGATTGAAATCTAGCACACATGCATACGCTAAGCATAATATCCGGTCTACTAGCACATAAATAAAGTAAAGACCCTATCATAGACCGGTATGCCTTTTGATCGACGGACTTACCTCCTTTGTTGAGGTCGACATGTCCGTCGGTTCCCATTGGAGTCTTTGCGGGCTTGGCGTCCTTCATCCCAAACCGCTTGAGCAAGTCTTGCGTGTACTTCGTTTGAGAGATGAAGGTGCCGTCCTTGAGTTGCTTCACTTGGAACCCAAGGAAGTAGTTCAACTCGCCCATCATCGACATCTCGAATTTCTGAGTCATCACCCTGCTAAACTCTTCACAAGACTTTTGGTTAGTAGAACCAAATATTATGTCATCGACATAAATTTGGCACACAAATAGATCACCACCACAAGTCTTAGTGAAAAGAGTTGGATCGGCTTTCCCAACCTTGAAAGCATTAGCAATTAAAAAGTCTCTAAGGCATTCATACCATGCTCTTGGGGCTTGCTTAAGTCCATAGAGCGCCTTAGAGAGCTTACACACGTGGTCGGGGTACCGTTCATCCTCAAAGCCAGGGGGTTGCTTCATGTACACCTCCTCCTTGATTGGCCCATTGAGGAAAGCGCTCTTCACGTCCATTTGGAACAACCTGAAAGAATGGTGAGCGACAAAGGCTAACAAAATATGAATCGACTCTAGCCTAGCCACAGGAGCAAAAGTCTCCTCAAAGTCCAAACCTGCGACTTGGGCATAACCTTTTGCCACAAGTCGAGCCTTGTTCCTTGTCACCACCCCGTGCTCGTCCTGCTTGTTGCGGAACACCCACTTGGTTCCCACAACATTTTGCTTGGGACGTGGCACCAGTGTCCAAACTTCATTTCGCTTGAAGTTGTTGAGCTCTTCCTGCATGGCCAACACCCAGTCTGGATCTAGCATGGCTTCTTCTACCCTGAAAGGCTCAATAGAAGAGACAAAGGAGTAATGCTCACAAAAATTAGCTAATCTAGAGCGAGTGGTTACTCCCTTGCTAATATCACCCAATATCTGGTCGACGGGATGATTCCTTTGAATCGTCGCTCGAACTTGAGTTGGAGGGGCCTGTGGTACTTCTTCCTCCTCATCTTGGACATCCTGTGCTCCCCCTTGATCACACGCCTCTTCTTGAGGAACCTGTTCGTCATCCTGAGTTGGGGGTGCACCATTGTTGAGGAAGAAGGTTGATCTTGCTCCTGGTGTTCCTATGGTCGCACATCTCCAATAGCCATGGTGCGTATTGCGTCCGTTGGAACATCATCCTCATCTACATCATCAAAATCAACTTGCTCTCTTGGAGAGCCATTAGTTTCATCAAATACAACGTCGCTAGAGACTTCAACCAAACCCGATGATTTGTTGATGACTCTATACGCCTTTGTATTTCAGTCATAACCTAACAAAAACCCTTCTACAGCTTTGGGAGCAAATTTTGAATTCCTACCTTTCTTCACTAGAATGTAGCATTTACTCCCAAAAACTCTAAAATATGAAACGTTGGGTTTGTTACCGGTTAGTAGTTCGTACGACGTCTTCTTGAGGAGGCGATGAAGGTAGACCCGGTTTATGGCGTGGCAAGCTGTGTTCAAAGCTTCCGACCAAAACCGCTCGAGCATCTTGAATTCTCCAAGCATCGTCCTCGCCATGTCTATGAGCGTCCTGTTCTTCCTCTCTACCACACCGTTTTGCTGTGCTGTGTAGGGAGCGGAGAACTCATGCTTGATTCCTTCCTCCTCAAGAAACTCCTCCACTTGAAGGTTCTTGAACTCGGACCCGTTGTCGCTTCTAATCTTTTTCACCTTGAGCTCAAATTCATTTTGAGCTCGCCTTAGAAAGCGCTTGAGGGTGCCTTGGGTTTCTGATTTATCCTGCAAAAAGAATACCCAAGTGAAGCGGGAAAAATCATCATCAACAACAAGACCATACTTACTTCCCCCGATGCTAAGGTAGGCGACGGGTCCGAAGAGGTCCATATGCAGTAGCTCTAGAGGTCTTGATGTAGTCATCACATTCTTGTTGTGATGAGCGCTTCCCACCTGTTTACCTGCTTGACAAGCTGCACAAGGTCTATCTTTTTCGAAAGTTACATTTGTTAGACCTAACACATGTTCTCCCTTTAGAAGTTTGTGAAGGTTCTTCATCCCCACATGTGCTAGACGGCGATGCCATAGCCAGCCCATGCTAGTCTTAGCGATTAAGCATGCATCTAGATCGGCCTCCTCCTTCGAAAAATCAACCAAATAGAGTTTGACGTCTAGTACACCCTTAAAAGCTAATGAACCATCACTCTATCTAAAGAAAGACACATCTACATTTGTAAATAAGCAATTGTAACCCATGTTACATAATTGACTAACGGACAACAAGTTATACCCGAGCGATTCAACTAAAATACATTAGATATGGAATGCTCGGATGAAATAGCTATTTTTCCTAGTCCTTTAACCTTGCCTTGATTCCCGTCACCGAATATGATTGAGTCTTGGGAATCTTTGTTCTTGACGTAGGAGGTGAACATCTTCTTCCCCCCCGTCATGTGGTTTGTGCATTCGCTGTCGATAATCCAGCTTGAGCCCCCAGATGCATAAACCTGCAAGGCAATTTAGGCTTGGGTTTTAGGTACCCAACTCTTGTTGGGTCCTACAAGGTTAGTAACAATAGCCTTAGGGACCCAAATGCAAGTTTTATCTCCCTTGCATTTTGCCCCCAATTTCCTAGCAACCACTTTCTTATTTTTACATGAAAGTACAAAATCAGTGTTGCAGGCATGATAAACAGTAGCAGATTTATTTTGCATTTTCTTAGGAACATGATGAACAACATTGTTCCTAGGCATATTTCTACCATGCACAAAGGAAGAACTTGAACCAAACATGGCATGTGAATCATAAGCATTAAAACTCCTATTAGCATTTCTAGAAAATTTCCTATCACTATAGATAAAAGCATGATTCCTTTGAGCATTACTAGTCATAGGGGCCTTCCCTTTGTCCTTGGCGGAGATGGACGCCCTTTGACTTGTTAAGTTCTTGGCTTCCCTTCAAAAGCCAAGCCCATCCTTAATAGAGGGATGTTTACCAACAGTGTAGGCATCCCTTGCAAATTTTAGTTTATCAAAGTTATCTTTGCTAGTCTTAAGTTGGGCATTAAGACTAGCCACTTCATCATTTAATCTAGTGTCACACCCGGATTTCGGGGGCACCAAGACCGGGTGCGAACATAAACACCAGGTATGCTGGGACCAAGTCTCACACATATGATGTATAGTGGCACAGGATCGAATGTCACATCTTTATATATAACAGGAGTTCTATACAAAATAAATAATTACATTATAAGGAGACAACGGTCCAGCAACCCAAAGTTGACTGGGAGACGACGTCCTAGACCTCTCACGAACACATCAAAGCATCCTCCAAGCGCCTCATCCTGTGGTACCTGTTCTTGACCTGTGGGGGGGTGTGAGACAGCAAGAGTGAGCTCACATACGTTCATAGCTCAACAAGTTGTGGGGAATAATGTGCATGAACTCGCCAAAGGTGGGAGCTCAAGTGAAGTGTAAGGCTTACCAAAGAGGATGGTTAGAGCTGAGCATTGCTTTTAAAGTTGGTCAAAATTTTATTAGCAGTTACTAAGTATAAGTAAATACCAAACCCAATTAAGTAATAGAACAGAAGTAACAACGTCACCTGCGATGCAATGCATATGACAAATTGAATTTAGTTCCATAAATTAATCATGTGAGTGTCCGAGCTGCTCATGACCGTGAGCACGGCTAGTATACCAGTTTTACACTCTGCAGAGGTTGCGCATCTTTACCCACAAGTCATGTTACCCATCTGCCAAGGGATCGCGACTTCCCATACACCTCTACCGAGGAGGCGAGGCAGGGTAACACTACGAGGCCTTTACAAAGTTCCACTAGCTTCAGAAAACCCGCTACAGTTTATAGGAAGTTCCAATGCAGGAATCCCTTGCAGGACCGCCATCGCAGCAAAATCCTCCCGAGGGCCTTCCTAACAGGAATCCCTTGCAGGACTGCCAACGCAGCAAAATCCTCCCGAGGGCCTCCCTACACTGACCACTCCCCTACTGCCCTTGCCCCTTTCGGGTAAGGTAGTCTTCCACTAGCTTTCCTAATTAATCAGCCAAGGGGTCCCATTCCTCCCTTGTGGTAGCACTGTTTTCCCGGGTGGTTCTCCATGTTCCAATTAACATAATGATCTTAACATGAACAGTAATAATAAACAGATAATAAAAGTGTGATCATGAATCATGTATCTTCATACCCAAAACCATATAGAGCACTAGCAAGTACTACCCAGAAATTCAGTGGTGAACAAGGTATAAAGATAATCAAACTAGGGTAACCTGTTGGGTCCCGTCAAAATTAACCTATGCAGATCATTATGATTAATTAGAACATGAGTGGGTAAAAAGAAGTGATCAAGGGCACAACTTGCCTGGGACTTGAGATTCCAGGTACCAGGATGATCTTCAGAAGACTCGTGTCCTCACGCTAGTCGTATCAATACAAACAAACATGGGATGGGCAAAAATTAACATTACACCAAACATGTAAACAAAATACACAGTAAAAATCTATACATTAAAATGAGATCACAGGAACTGGAATCATTAAATTTGGAGTTATAGCTTTCAAATTATGAATTTCCAAAGATTTTATGCATTTAATATAGGGTTAAGTGAGAAATAAATTTTAATGTGTATTTCATGTAAAAACAGTGGTTCCATTTGATAGAGAATAATATTACAAAATTATAGGAACTAGAATGGGCAAATTTGGACTTAGTATGAATTTTCCAGGATTTGAACAAGTTCTAGGAATTATTTTTATATTACAAACTCATTTCTGTAATTAATTAATCCATCCCACGGATCCCTGGACCGCGCGCACAATTACAGAAAAACCCAAGGGCTTCTGCGTAAACATCCTACAGACTCAAAGACCACAGCGCAGGACTGCGGGTTGGTATAGAAAAAGTCGAGGGGCTCTTTTGTAAAACATCCACGGCGAAGGGGGATGGATGAATATCTACCGTCCGATCAGAGATGGACGCCCCGATTAAATCGAGTACCACCCCGAACCGGTACGCGCTGGTGGCCGCCCGATCCGAGATCTACGGATCGGATTTAAAATACTCAAGGTGGCTTCGAATGCGCTCGATCTCCATCCAATGGTCCAGATCAATCCATCGGAGCGGTATGCGTTGTTTCTAATCTCAGTCGTTCCCCTCCGATCCAACGGCTGCAAGGTCTCTTCCCCAACCCGACAGACGACGCCGTTCCCCCCCCCAACGGCGGAGCACCACCGGCGGTCACGCAATCCGACGTCCGAACGCCACAAACCCAAAATTGACCGGTGCTAAACCTAGAGGGAAGGATGGCGAACTCGATTAAAGCACGTACCGCAGATGGAGGGCAATGGAGGGAGCTGGCCACGGAGAAGAGCGGACCCGCGGCGGTGCTCGAACGACGGTGAGAAATTGAAGGGCTCCCAGTGATCTTCTCAGCACACCGGGGTCACGAGTGAATTCCTAGGGACACGAAGAAGCGCCTAGACTGGTCACCGAGGACCCGACGACGCCGGTGGAGAATTTCCTCGGTAGCGGCGCGAGTTCTCCCTCCCCTGCGGCGTTCTAAAGCTCCCTTTCTCTCTCTCTTGCGTTGGTCAGCAATGGTTCGGCCCAGGGTGAGTTGCGAGCAGAGGGCGCGGCGACCCCGTTTTATAAGAAGGCCCGAGACCGCGCCGAGAGGGAAAATGTCGTTGTGGCGCGCGGATCTCGGCGGGGACCTCCGCGACGGTCGCGCGTTTATTGCGGAGACGAACTAACAGGAGTGAAGAGGCCGACGGTGAGGTCCCACACGACGGACACGACCCACCAAGTGCGCGGAACTCGGCCTAGCAAGGCGGGCGGGCAGTTGATGGCGCTCGACCAAGCGGAGTTGAGCGCGAGGTTTGCGGGAGGTGAGTGACGCCTGACGAGGTGGCCCCATCCGACAGCGGCACAAGCCGCGAGCGGCGCGCGCGAAGAAGTAGCGTGCGAGGCTGACCGATGGGCCCCACATGTCGGCGCCGGTTTGATGGTTTGGGCCGCACGTGGATGGAAATGGTTATTGGGCCAAATCAGGAGTCCGAGGCCCAGCTAGGTGAGTTTTGTTTTATTCTTTTCTTTTACACTTCTTTTTCTCCATTTTGAAATCCAATTCAAATTTTGAATCCAAATTAGTGTCGAATTTTATTCTCAAATGATATTGTGAAATCTAAAATCCCAATTTTAGAAATATGATTATTTATATCACCCTTTTCTCTCTTCCTTATTTATAAAATCCCACCTTCCACTTTAGGTTTTTTTTTTTAATTCCACTTCTAATATTCATTATCTTATTGTTATTATCCTTTTTATTTTTATTTAGTGCACAAACATATAAAACTCCAATAAAATGCACTTTCTTTTTATTTTAGCATTATTGGTTTAATTTAATCATCCTTGATTTTATGTATGCTCTTTTGATGATGCAATTAAGGCACAAGATGAGGAGATCCACAATACCTTTTGTATACGAATTTGGGTATTACAAATCCTACCCCCCTTAAAAATAATCTCGTCCTTGAGATTTGTAAGAACAAAGATATAAAATTCATATTGTTCTCGGAACATATGCACAAACAAAGAAATCTCGGCATGATGCATAATTCTTTAACAAAACATAGGGTCAACAGACCTTATTATTATTACTAAAAGAGTAAAATACTACTACTAGCTAAACTAATATTTATGCCTTACAAATAGTAAAAGATGTATCTATGTTTATGTTTATCTCTATTCTTGTTGTTCGTTGACTTCTTCACCGACTACTTCATCTTCAACTAGCTCTTCTTCTTGAATTTCAAGTTCACCTGGTTCAACCTCTACTTCTGCATGATGGGCATGTCCCCGGTTGATAGATAGGGGCTGACTCTTTCCTGCCGAAGCCTGGCCTTGCTTCATTGGAGCTGGTGTAGTGTAGGCAGCCCTGTTGGGACAGTAGTTGGCGTAGTGTCCCAGTTGTCCACACTTCAAGCATGCCCTGGTGGCGGTTGTGTTAGGAGCAACGGGTCCTGCTGGGGTGCTTGCTTTTGGGGGAGCAGTTGGTGCCTGTTGAGTTTGTTGTCCAGAACTGCCACTAGCTGGTGTACTTGGAGTGGTAGTGTAGCGAGGACGGGAACTACTTCCAGCCTGCCCTTGGTTGGCAGCCTTTCTTTTCTCTCCAAATATACTCCTCTTGTTTTCTACAGCAATAGCTTTGTCAAGTAGCCTTTGGAAGGATGGGAATGTGTGCGATACTAGTTGATATTGCAAGGGTCCAATCAAACCGTCCAGAAAAAGCTCCTGCTTTTGCTCATCATCCTCAACATCTCTAGGAGCATATCGAGATAACTGGATGAATTTGTCCCTGTATTCACTCACGGACATACTTCCTTGCTTGAGGGATAGAAACTCCTTTCTCTTAATCTTCATGAGTCCAGCAGGAATATGGTAATTCCTGAATTGTGTGGAGAATTCTGCCCAGGTAATTGTATCGGCAGCAGCATGAGCAGCGCAGTACGCATCCCACCAATCTGCAGCAGGACCAGCAAGACGACCTGATGCGTAGAGTACTTTCTCTCGGTCCGAGCACTGAGCTATGTTGAGCATCTTCTCTATAGACTTTAGCCAGTCGTCAGCTTGCAATGGATCCGTGGAGTTGGAGAAGGTTGGTGGTTTGTGGCTCATGAATTCCCGATGCTTATCTCGGGGTGGAACTGGTGGTGGAGGTGGAGGCAATGGCACTTGTTGTTGTTGCTGCTGTTGTTGAAGTTGTTGCTGCAGCTGCTGTTGTTGTACCCTTCTCTCCTGGCGTATCTCTTCCCGCTCTTGGCGCATTTCCCGACGTGCATCCTCTCTTTCTTGGTGCATTTCTTGGCGTTCTTGCTGCATTTGGGTGCGCATATCTGCCATAGTGTCAGCCATTTGCTGCATCATCCTCATTTGAGCTGCAATTAGTGGATCGACTCCGCCTGGTGGAGGATTAGGAGGATTCATCTCTGCTGGCTGTGGTTGGGGTTATCGATATATCCACCGAGTGTGTCGATTAGGAGGTAAATCAATTCCACCACCCCGCCTGGTATTGACCATCTAAGTTAGAAGCATATGGTAAGATAGTTTTGCAAGGGAATCATTTGGTAGGCAAAATGAATAGCTAATAGTTGGTTATGTACTGAAACTTTCTTTGGCAGGGCTTAACCAGATATTTTATGTCAAGACTAGGGTAACTAGTTGTACGAGGTGAATGTCCAAAGGTAAGATAAAATCTGTCAAGATGAGATAGATACGGAATACTATATATATATATTTTATTTTTAAGGGGGAATAATCTAGATTGTCTAGTTATCTTACAAATACTACCCTTTATGCCTAGATGTATATGTAGATGTAATTGTGGACATTGATCCACAACCCATCACACCCAATCAAAGATCCAAATCAGACATGTATCATAAGAACAAGCATTCAAAGACACAGATACTTATAAAAAAATAGTTTTATTTTTGTTCCTAATATTAGGTCTCCTATTCCTAAAAGTCTCTTTAGGTACGGGATTTCAAAGTGTGAAATCCACATTTGTCTTTAGAAGGAAAAGGTAAGAATAATCAGAGTAAAGCGGAAATAGATGAGAAAAGATTAAGAAAAGTTTAGAAAGAATCAGAGTAGCAAAGGTAAGTAAGTATTGGTTGTCCAGTTCTATCTAGGTTTCGTCCTACAGTCAACATTCCTCTGATACCACTTCTGTCACACCCGGATTTCGGGGGCACCAAGACCCGGGTGCGAACATAAACACCAGGTATGCTGGGACCAAGTCTCACACATATGATGTATAGTGGCACAGGATCGAATGTCACATCTTTATATATAACAGGAGTTCTATACAAAATAAATAATTACATTATAAGGAGACAACGGTCCAGCAACCCAAAGTTGACTGGGAGACGACGTCCTAGACCTCTCACGAACACATCAAAGCATCCTCCAAGCGCCTCATCCTGTGGTACCTATTCTTGACCTGTGGGGGGGGTGTGAGACAGCAAGAGTGAGCTCACATACGTTCATAGCTCAACAAGTTGTGGGGAATAATGTGCATGAACTCGCCAAAGGTGGGAGCTCAAGTGAAGTGTAAGGCTTACCAAAGAGGATGGTTAGAGCTGAGCATTGCTTTTAAAGTTGGTCAAAATTTTATTAGCAGTTACTAAGTATAAGTAAATACCAAACCCAATTAAGTAATAGAACAGAAGTAACAACGTCACCTGCGATGCAATGCATATGACAAATTGAATTTAGTTCCATAAATTAATCATGTGAGTGTCCGAGCTGCTCATGACCGTGAGCACGGCTAGTATACCAGTTTTACACTCTGCAGAGGTTGCGCATCTTTACCCACAAGTCATGTTACCCATCTGCCAAGGGATCGCGACTTCCCATACACCTCTACCGAGGAGGCGAGGCAGGGTAACACTACGAGGCCTTTACAAAGTTCCACTAGCTTCAGAAAACCCGCTACAGTTTATAGGAAGTTCCAATGCAGGAATCCCTTGCAGGACCGCCATCGCAGCAAAATCCTCCCGAGGGCCTTCCTAACAGGAATCCCTTGCAGGACTGCCAACGCAGCAAAATCCTCCCGAGGGCCTCCCTACACTGACCACTCCCCTACTGCCCTTGCCCCTTTCGGGTAAGGTAGTCTTCCACTAGCTTTCCTAATTAATCAGCCAAGAGGTCCCATTCCTCCCTTGTGGTAGCACTGTTTTCCCGGGTGGTTCTCCATGTTCCAATTAACATAATGATCTTAACATGAACAGTAATAATAAACAGATAATAAAAGTGTGATCATGAATCATGTATCTTCATACCCAAAACCATATAGAGCACTAGCAAGTACTACCCAGAAATTCAGTGGTGAACAAGGTATAAAGATAATCAAACTAGGGTAACCTGTTGGGTCCCGTCAAAATTAACCTATGCAGATCATTATGATTAATTAGAACATGAGTGGGTAAAAAGAAGTGATCAAGGGCATAACTTGCCTGGGACTTGAGATTCCAGGTACCAGGATGATCTTCAGAAGACTCGTGTCCTCACGCTAGTCGTATCAATACAAACAAACATGGGATGGGCAAAAATTAACATTACACCAAACATGTAAACAAAATACACAGTAAAAATCTATACATTAAAATGAGATCACAGGAACTGGAATCATTAAATTTGGAGTTATAGCTTTCAAATTATGAATTTCCAAAGATTTTATGCATTTAATATAGGGTTAAGTGAGAAATAAATTTTAATGTGTATTTCATGTAAAAACAGTGGTTCCATTTGATAGAGAATAATATTACAAAATTATAGGAACTAGAATGGGCAAATTTGGACTTAGTATGAATTTTCTAGGATTTGAACAAGTTCTAGGAATTATTTTTATATTACAAACTCATTTCTGTAATTAATTAATCCATCCCACGGATCCCTGGACCGCGCGCACAATTACAGAAAAACCCAAGGGCTTCTGCGTAAACATCCTACAGACTCAAAGACCACAGCGCAGGACTGCGGGTTGGTATAGAAAAAGTCGAGGGGCTCTTTTGTAAAACATCCACGGCGAAGGGGGATGGATGAATATCTACCGTCCGATCAGAGATGGACGCCCCGATTAAATCGAGTACCACCCCGAACCGGTACGCGCTGGTGGCCGCCCGATCCGAGATCTACGGATCGGATTTAAAATACTCAAGGTGGCTTCGAATGCGCCCGATCTCCATCCAACGGTCCGGATCAATCCATCGGAGCGGTATGCGTTGTTTCTAATCTCAGCCGTTCCCCTCCGATCCAACGGCTGCAAGGTCTCTTCCCCAACCCGACAGACGACGCCGACGCCGTTCCCCCCCCAACGGCGGAGCACCACCGGCGGTCACGCAATCTGACGTCCGAACGCCACAAACCCAAAATTGACCGGTGCTAAACCTAGAGGGAAGGATGGCGAACTCGATTAAAGCACGTACCGCAGATGGAGGGCAATGGAGGGAGCTGGCCATGGAGAAGAGCGGACCCGCAGCGGTGCTCGAACGACGGTGAGAAATTGAAGGGCTCCCAGTGATCTTCTCAGCACACCGGGGTCACGAGTGAATTCCTAGGGACACGAAGAAGCGCCTAGACTGGTCACCGAGGACCCGACGACGGCGGTGGAGAATTTCCTCGGTAGCGGCGCGAGTTCTCCCTCCCCTGCGGCGTTCTAAAGCTCCCTTTCTCTCTCTCTTGCGTTGGTCAGCAATGGTTCGGCCCAGGGTGAGTTGCGAGCAGAGGGCGCGGCGACCCCGTTTTATAAGAAGGCCCGAGACCGCGCCGAGAGGGAAAATGTCGTTGTGGCGCGCGGATCTCGGCGGGGACCTCCGCGACGGTCGCGCGTTTATTGCGGAGACGAACTAACAGGAGTGAAGAGGCCGACGGTGAGGTCCCACACGATGGACACGACCCACCAAGTGCGCGGAACTCGGCCTAGCAAGGCGGGCGGGCAGTTGATGGCGCTCGGCCAAGCGGAGTTGAGCGCGAGGTTTGCGGGAGGTGAGTGACGCCTGACGAGGTGGCCCCATCCGACAGCGGCACAAGCCGCGAGCGGCGCGCGCAAAGAAGTAGCGTGCGAGGCTGACCGATGGGCCCCACATGTCGGCGCCGGTTTGATGGTTTGGGCCGCGCGTGGATGGAAATGGTTATTGGGCCAAATCAGGAGTCCGAGGCCCAGCTAGGTGAGTTTTGTTTTATTCTTTTCTTTTACACTTCTTTTTCTCCATTTTGAAATCCAATTCAAATTTTGAATCCAAATTAGTGTCGAATTTTATTCTCAAATGATATTGTGAAATCTAAAATCCCAATTTTAGAAATATGATTATTTATATCACCCTTTTCTCTCTTCCTTATTTATAAAATCCCACCTTCCACTTTAGGTTTTTTTTTAATTCCACTTCTAATATTCATTATCTTATTGTTATTATCCTTTTTATTTTTATTTAGTGCACAAACATATAAAACTCCAATAAAATGCACTTTCTTTTTATTTTAGCATTATTGGTTTAATTTAATCATCCTTGATTTTATGTATGCTCTTTTGATGATGCAATTAAGGCACAAGATGAGGAGATCCACAATACCTTTTGTATACGAATTTGGGTATTACATCTAGTTATGGAAATTAAATGTTCACTACAAGCATCAACATTAAAATCCTTACACCTATTGCAAATTACAACATGCTCCACACAAGAACTAGATTTGTTTGCTACTTCTAGCTTAGCATTTAAATCATCATTAATACTTCTTAAGCTAGCCACAGTCTCATGACAAGTAGACAATTCACAAGAAAGCATTTCATTCCTTTTAACTTCTAAAGCAAGAGACTTTTGCACACTTACAAATTTATCATGCTCTTCATATAAAAGATCCTCTTGCTTTTCTAAAAGTCTATTCTTTTCATTTAGAGCATCAATCAATTCATTGATCTTTTCTACTTTTGCTCTATCTAATCCTTTAAACGGGCTAGTGTAATCAATTTCATCATCACTAGAGTCCTCATCACTAGAAGTAGAGTACTTAGGAGTTTCTCTAGTGTTTACCTTCTTTTCCTTTGCCATTAGACAAGTATGGCGCTCGTTGGTGAAGAGCGATGACTTGTTGAAGGCCGAGGCGGCGAGTCCTTCGTCATTGGAGTCGGACGACGAACAATCCGAGTCCCACTCTTTGTCGAGGTGCGCCTCGCCCTTCGCCTTCTTGTAGGCCTTCTTCTTTTCCCTCTTCCCACTTTTCTCTTGTTCCTGGTCATTAGTATTGTCGGGACAATTTGCTATAAGATGACCATACTTACCACACTTGAAGCAGGAGCGCTTTCCCTTCGTCTTGCTCTTGTTGGGATGCTCCTTGCGACCCTTTAGCGCCGTCTTGAAGCGCTTGATGATGAGGGCCATTTCTTCCTCGTTAAGCCCGGCCGCCTCAACTTGCGCCACCTTGCTAGGTAGCGCCTCCTTGCTATTTGTTGCTTTGAGAGCAACAGTTTGAGGCTCGTGGATCGACATTGGGCCATTGAACGCCCCATCAACATATCTTGCCTCCTTGATCATCATTCGCCCACTTACAAACTTTTCGAGTATTTCCTCGGGCATCATCTTGGTGTACCTAGGATTTTCACAAATAGAGTTTACAAGATGAGGATCAAGGACAGTGAAGGACCTTAGCATAAGCCGGACGACATCGTGGTCTGTCCATCTCGTGCTTCCATAGCTCCTTATTTTGTTGACCAGGGTCTTGAGCCTGTTGTACGTTTGGGTTGGCTCCTCCCCCCTAATCATTGCAAACCTGTAACACCCTAAAGTTCAATTTTGTGAAGACAAGGAAAATTTCTCAAAAATTTTAAATCAAAACACCTTTCTTTAAAGATAATCATAATTTAGAAGTTTCTAGTCCCGAAATGAATATGTTAAAAATATATAATTAAAGATACTTAGATAATCTAAATTGCCTTTGGATTAGGTTATACAGAAGAATTATGATTAAACTATTTCTTAATATATATATAGTCTACGATATAAATTTGATTTCCCTAGAATTAATAAGGTATGGAGTATCCTCTACTATATGATTAAAAGCTTGTCTAAAAGAACTAAAATAAATAAAGAAATATATAAAAATATGTTTTTGCACACTATGCTGAAGTTCTATATGTGTATCCAAATTAAGGGTTTGAACTTTAAACTTGTGTTGATTTGAAATTCAAATGGAAAGGAAAATAGAAAAGGAAAAATAGAAAGAAAAAGGAGAAAGGAATAAAACCTTATGTGGGCCAAGAACACCAAATTCGGCCCAGCAACCGGATTAACTCCACTGCGGCCCAACTTCACCCACCTTACGCGCACTCACTGGAGCATGGGGCCCACCGCCCAGTCTTCGGAGCACGCGCGCGGCCGACTTCGTGCCTGCGCGGGTGGAGCACTGGCGATTGGGCCCTACCTGTCAGTCTCTTTCACACGCACTCCCGATTTCTCTCTCGCTTACGGGTGGGGCCGCCCTGTCATCACCTATTCCTTGCTCCGTGCGCATCTCAACAGAACCCGCCATGCTCGCCGCGGATGCTTCGCCGGTCAGCGCCGCAAAGCTCGCTACTCCCTCGTTCCTCGCACGGACTCCACCTGCACCTGGGTATAAAGACGACCCCTCTCTCTCTCGTCATCTACCTTGTGCCGTTGCCGCGTTTTCCCTGTGACCACCGCCGCCGCACCGGAATCACAAGCCCAGCTCAGCCATACTCGCGAAAAGTGTCCGGTGGGGTTCGCTCGGGCCTAGGATAGGTGGTTGACGCCTTTCTTGGGTCGAATCGCGCTCCTGCACCGCGGAATTCGTCACCGGCGTGCACGCTTCTCCGCCGGTCCGCCGCGCGCCGTGGTCGGGCCTCTGTGCTTCGTCCCTAACAGTAAGGTACGTCTCAGTGTGTTCGCCATCCCCTAGGCATCGTGTAGCAGTCTTTAATTGCGTTTTAGAGCACTGGAACACTGGATTGGAGTTTCACCGGCGAGGTTCGCCGGGACTAGTGGGCGGCGCCGCCGTGTTCCCTGTCGGGTTGGGGAAGAGTCCTTACAGCCGTTGGATCGGAGGGGAACGGCCTGGATTAGATCCTGGCTTACCCCTTCGCGCTTTGGATCTGGTCCGTCCGATCGGGATCGGATGGCGGTCATCGCTCTGGGCTTCATTAAACCAGGGGCGTCGGATCTGGATCCAGCGGATCGCGCAGCGTACCGGTTCGCCGCGATCCAGGCCTAATCTCGAGCGTCCAAGTTCGATCGTGCGGCCAGAAACAACTCATACCCCTTCGGTCGGGTCTTTTTGTTAAAGAGCCCTCGGGGTTTTGTGTAATCAACCCGCCGTCCTCTGACGGTGTACACTGAGTCTTAGGAATTTTATCCCCGAGCCCCCTGCGCTTCTGTTTAATTGAGGCGCAGTCCAGTGGATAGGAAAATCATAGAAAATGATTTAGAAAATGATTTTTAGTGTTAAAATAAATCAGAAACTTATTTAATTCATAACTAATTCATTTTAGCTCCTTTTTGACCCATTCCAGTTGCAATAATTTTGTTTTAATATTATTTACCACCTAGAGCCTCTGTTTTGTCATGAAAACAATTGGAAATTTAATCTCTCACTTAATCCATTTTAAGCACATAAAACCTTTGAAAATTCATAACTTCAAATCTATAACTCCAAAATTAATGATTCCTGTTCCTATGATCTTATTTTAATATGTATATCATTAATGTGTATTTTGTCCTTAAGTTTGGTGTAATGTTAATTTTGCCTATACCATGTTTGTTTGAATTGCTACGACTAGCAGTGAGGATACGTATCACCTGAAGATCATCCTGGTACCTGGAATCTCAAGGCCCAGGCAAGTTGTGCCCTTGACCACTTTTTACCCAATAATGTTCTTTAATATCAATTATCCATGCATAGGTTAACTTTGATGGGACCCAATAGGTCACCCTAGATTTGTTTATCTCATTACCTTGTTTACCCTGAATCACTTGGGTAGTTTGCTATTGCTTTATATGGTTTTGGGATAATCATTTATTACCTCTATGTTCCAATTCTTGTTGTTATTCTGTTTATGATCATGTTGATATCATTAATGTTAATTGGAACATAGAGCTTAACTTGAGTAACACGTGCCACCACAAGGGAGGAATGGGACCCCTTGGCTGATTAATTAGGAAAGCTAGTGGAAGACTATCTTACCCGAAAGGGGCAAGGGCAGTAGGGGAGTGGTCAGTGTAGGGAGGCCCTCGGGAGGATTTTGCTGCGATGGCGGTCCTGCAAGGGATTCCTGCATTGGAACTTCCTATAAACTGTAGCGGGTTTTCGGAAGCTAGTGGAACTTTGTAAAGTCCTCGTAGTGGATCCCTAGCCATTCACCTCGGAAGTGTCTAAGGGCCATGCAAACCCTGGCGACATGGGATACACGACTTGTGGGTAAAGGGTACAACCTCTGCAGAGTGTAAAACTGGTATACTAGCCGAGCTCACGGTCATGAGCAGCTCAGGACTCTCTGATGTTTAAATTATGGAACTTAAACTCAATTTGTCATATGCATTGCATCGCAGGTGAAGTTGTTACTTTGTTCTACTATTTAACTGGGTTGGTATTTACTTATACTTAGTAACTGCTAATAAAATTTTGACCAACTTTAAAAGCAATGCTCAGCTCTAACCATCTTCTTTGGTAAGCCTTACACTTCACGTGAGCTCCCACCTTTGGCGAGTTCATGCACATTATTCCCTACAACTTGTTGAGCGATGAACGTATGTGAGCTCACTCTTGCTGTCTCACACACCCCACAGGTCAAGAGCAGGTACCACAGGATGAGGCGCTTGGAGGATGCTGCGATGTGTTCGTGAGAGGTCTAGGCCATCGTCTCCCAGTCAACTTTGGGTTGCTGGACCGTTGTCTCCTTATAATGTAATTATTTATTTTGTATAGAACTCCTGTTATATATAAAGGTGTGACATTCGATCCTGTGCCATGATTCATCATATGTGTGAGACTTGGTCCCAGCACACCTGGTGATTATGTTCGCGCCCGGGTTTTGGACCCCTAAAATCCGGGTGTGACAGAAGTGGTATCAGAGGAATGTTGACTGTAGGACGAGACCTAGATAGAACTGGACAACCATTCTCTACTTACCTTTGCTACTCTGATTCTTGCTAAACTTATCTTAATCTTTTCTCATCTAATTCCGCTTTACTTTGATTATTCTTATCTTTTCTTTTTCTAAAGACAAATGTGGATTTCACACTTTGAAATCCAGTGCCTAAAGTGACTTTAGGAATAGGAGACCTAATCCTAGGAACAAAAACAAAACTATTTTTATAAGTGTCTATGTATTTGAATGTTTGTTCTTATATCTGTCTGATTTGGATCTTTGTTTGAGTGTGATGGGTTGTGGAGTAATGTCCACAATCACATCTGCATATACATCTAGGCATAAAGGATAGCATTTGTAAGATAACTAGACAATCTAGATTATCCCCTTAGAAAATATATGTATAGTATTCCGTATCTATCTCTTTTTGACATATTCTATCTTACCTTTGGACATTCACCTCGTACAACTAATATCTGGCCCAGCCCTGCCAAAGAAAGTTTTAGTACATAACCAACTATTAGCTTATTCATTCTGTCTACTAAATGATTCCCTTGCAAAGCTATCTTACCATATGCTTCTAACTTAGATGGTCAATACCAGGCGGGGTGGTGGAATTGATTTACCTGCTAATCGACACACTCGGTGGATATATCGACAACCCCAACCACAGCCAGCAGAGATGAATCCTCCTAATCCCCCACCAGGCGGAGTTGATCCACTAGTCGCAGCTCAAATGAGAATGATGCAGCAAATGGCGGACACTATGGCAGATATGCGCACCCAAATGCAGCAAGAACGCCAAGAAATGCACCAGGAAAGAGAGGATGCACGTCGGGAAATGCGCCAAGAGCGGGAAGAGATACGCCAGGAGAGAAGGGTACAATAACAGCAGCTGCAACAACAACTTCAACAACAGCAGCAACAACAACAAGTGCCATTGCCTCCACCTCCACCACCAGTTCCACCCCGAGATAAGCACCGGGAATTCATGAGCCACAAACCACCAACCTTCTCCAACTCCGCAGATCCGTTGCAAGCAGATGACTGGTTAAAGTCCATAGAGAAGATGCTCAACATAGCTCAGTGCTCGGATAGAGAGAAAGTACTCTATGCATCAGGTCGTCTTGCTGGTCCCGCTGCGGATTGGTGGGATGCGTACTGTGCAGCTCATGCTGCTGCCGATACAATTACCTGGGAAGAATTCTCCACACAATTCAGAAATTACCATATTCCTGCTGGACTCATGAAGATTAAGAGGAAGGAGTTTCTATCCCTCAAGCAAGGAAATATGTCCGTGAGCGAATACAGGGACAAATTCATCCAGTTATCTCGATATGCTCCTAGAGATGTAGAAGATGATGAGCAAAAGCAGGAGCTTTTTCTGGACGGTTTGATTGGACCCTTGCAATATCAACTGGTATCGCACACATTCCCATCCTTTCAAAGGCTACTTGACAAAGCTATTGCTGTAGAAAACAAGAGGAGTATATTTGGAGAGAAAAGAAAGGCTGTCAACCAAGGGCAGGCTGGAAGTAGTTCCCGTCCTCGCTATACTACCACTCCCAATACACCAGCTAGTGGCAATTCCGGACAACAAACTCAACAGACACCAACTGCTCCTCCGAAAGCAAGCACTCCAGTAGGAACCGTTGCTCCTAACACAACCGCCCTCAGGACATGCTTCAAGTGTGGACAACCGGGACACTACGCCAACTACTGTCCCAACAGAGCTGCCTATACTACACCGGCTCCGATGAAGCAAGGACAAGCCTCGGCAGGAAAGAGTCAGCCCCTATCTATCAACCGGGGACATGCCTATCATGCAGAAGTAGAAGCTGAACCAAGTGAACTTGAAATTCAAGAAGAAGAGCCAGTTGAAGATGAAGTAGTTGGTGAAGAAGTCAACGAGCAACAAGAATAGAGATAAACATAGATATAGATACATATATATATATATTTTACTATTTGTAAGACCTAAATATTAGTTTAACTATTAGTTAGTATTATTACTATTTTAGATAATAGTAAGGTCTATTTGACCCCATGTGTTGCCAATAAATTATGCACCATGCTGAGATTTTTGGATTGTGCATATGTGTTGAGACAATATGAGTATACACCCTTTCCTTACAAATCTCGAGGACGAGATTTCTGTTAAGGGGGGTAGGATTTGTAACACCCTAAAGTTCAATTTTGTGAAGACAAGGAAAATTTCTCAAAAATTTTAAATCAAAACACCTTTCTTTAAAGATAATCATAATTTAGAAGTTTCTAGTCCCGAAATGAATATGTTAAAAATATATAATTAAAGATACTTAGATAATCTAAATTGCCTTTGGATTAGGTTATACAGAAGAATTATGATTAAACTATTTCTTAATATATATAGTCTACGATATAAATTTGATTTCCCTAGAATTAATAAGGTATGGAGTATCCTCTACTATATGATTAAAAGCTTGTCTAAAAGAACTAAAATAAATAAAGAAATATATAAAAATATGTTTTTGCACACTATGCTGAAGTTCTATATGTGTATCCAAATTAAGGGTTTGAACTTTAAACTTGTGTTGATTTGAAATTCAAATGGAAAGGAAAATAGAAAAGGAAAAATAGAAAGAAAAAGGAGAAAGGAATAAAACCTTATGTGGGCCAAGAACACCAAATTCGGCCCAGCAACCGGATTAACTCCACTGCGGCCCAACTTCACCCACCTTACGCGCACTCACTGGAGCATGGGGCCCACCGCCCAGTCTTCGGAGCACGCGCGCGGCCGACTTCGTGCCTGCGCGGGTGGAGCACTGGCGATTGGGCCCTACCTGTCAGTCTCTTTCACACGCACTCCCGATTTCTCTCTCGCTTACGGGTGGGGCCGCCCTGTCATCACCTATTCCTTGCTCCGTGCGCATCTCAACAGAACCCGCCATGCTCGCCGCGGATGCTTCGCCGGTCAGTGCCGTAAAGCTCGCTACTCCCTCGTTCCTCGCACGGACTCCACCTGCACCTGGGTATAAAGACGACCCCTCTCTCTCTCGTCATCTACCTTGTGCCGTTGCCGCGTTTTCCCTGTGACCACCGCCGCCGCACCGGAATCACAAGCCCAGCTCAGCCATACTCGCGAAAAGTGTCCGGTGGGGTTCGCTCGGGCCTAGGATAGGTGGTTGACGCCTTTCTTGGGTCGAATCGCGCTCCTGCACCGCGGAATTCGTCACCGGCGTGCACGCTTCTCCGCCGGTCCGCCGCGCGCCGTGGTCGGGCCTCTGTGCTTCGTCCCTAACAGTAAGGTACGTCTCAGTGTGTTCGCCATCCCCTAGGCATCGTGTAGCAGTCTTTAATTGCGTTTTAGAGCACTGGAACACTGGATTGGAGTTTCACCGGCGAGGTTCGCCGGGACTGGTGGGCGGCGCCGCCGTGTTCCCTGTCGGGTTGGGGAAGAGTCCTTACAGCCGTTGGATCGGAGGGGAACGGCCTGGATTAGATCCTGGCTTACCCCTTCGCGCTTTGGATCTGGTCCGTCCGATCGGGATCGGATGGCGGTCATCGCTCTGGGCTTCATTAAACCAGGGGCGTCGGATCTGGATCCAGCGGATCGCGCAGCGTACCGGTTCGCCACGATCCAGGCCTAATCTCGAGCGTCCAAGTTCGATCGTGCGGCCAGAAACAACTCATACCCCTTCGGTCGGGTCTTTTTGTTAAAGAGCCCTCGGGGTTTTGTGTAATCAACCCGCCGTCCTCTGACGGTGTACACTGAGTCTTAGGAATTTTATCCCCGAGCCCCCTGCACTTCTGTTTAATTGAGGCGCAGTCCAGTGGATAGGAAAATCATAGAAAATGATTTAGAAAATGATTTTTAGTGTTAAAATAAATCAGAAACTTATTTAATTCATAACTAATTCATTTTAGCTCCTTTTTGACCCATTCCAGTTGCAATAATTTTGTTTTAATATTATTTACCACCTAGAGCCTCTGTTTTGTCATGAAAACAATTGGAAATTTAATCTCTCACTTAATCCATTTTAAGCACATAAAACCTTTGAAAATTCATAACTTCAAATCTATAACTCCAAAATTAATGATTCCTGTTCCTATGATCTTATTTTAATATGTATATCATTAATGTGTATTTTGTCCTTAAGTTTGGTGTAATGTTAATTTTGCCTATACCATGTTTGTTTGAATTGCTACGACTAGCAGTGAGGATACGTATCACCTGAAGATCATCCTGGTACCTGGAATCTCAAGGCCCAGGCAAGTTGTGCCCTTGACCACTTTTTACCCAATAATGTTCTTTAATATCAATTATCCATGCATATGTTAACTTTGATGGGACCCAATAGGTCACCCTAGATTTGTTTATCTCATTACCTTGTTTACCCTGAATCACTTGGGTAGTTTGCTATTGCTTTATATGGTTTTGGGATAATCATTTATTACCTCTATGTTCCAATTCTTGTTGTTATTCTGTTTATGATCATGTTGATATCATTAATGTTAATTGGAACATAGAGCTTAACTTGAGTAACACGTGCCACCACAAGGGAGGAATGGGACCCCTTGGCTGATTAATTAGGAAAGCTAGTGGAAGACTATCTTACCCGAAAGGGGCAAGGGCAGTAGGGGAGTGGTCAGTGTAGGGAGGCCCTCGGGAGGATTTTGCTGCGATGGCGGTCCTGCAAGGGATTCCTGCATTGGAACTTCCTATAAACTGTAGCGGGTTTTCGGAAGCTAGTGGAACTTTGTAAAGGCCTCGTAGTGGATCCCTAGCCATTCACCTCGGAAGTGTCTAAGGGCCTTGCAAACCCTGGCGACATGGGATACACGACTTGTGGGTAAAGGGTACAACCTCTGCAGAGTGTAAAACTGGTATACTAGCCGAGCTCACGGTCATGAGCAGCTCAGGACTCTCTGATGTTTAAATTATGGAACTTAAACTCAATTTGTCATATGCATTGCATCGCAGGTGAAGTTGTTACTTTGTTCTACTATTTAACTGGGTTGGTATTTACTTATACTTAGTAACTGCTAATAAAATTTTGACCAACTTTAAAAGCAATGCTCAGCTCTAACCATCTTATTTAGTAAGCCTTACACTTCACGTGAGCTCCCACCTTTGGCGAGTTCATGCACATTATTCCCCACAACTTGTTGAGCGATGAACGTATGTGAGCTCACTCTTGCTGTCTCACACACCCCACAGGTCAAGAGCAGGTACCACAGGATGAGGCGCTTGGAGGATGCTGCGATGTGTTCGTGAGAGGTCTAGGCCGTCGTCTCCCAGTCAACTTTGGGTTGCTGGACCGTTGTCTCCTTATAATGTAATTATTTATTTTGTATAGAACTCCTGTTATATATAAAGGTGTGACATTCGATCCTGTGCCATGATTCATCATATGTGTGAGACTTGGTCCCAGCACACCTGGTGATTATGTTCGCGCCCGGGTTTTGGACCCCTAAAATCCGGGTGTGACAAAACCTTCCCAGTTCGCCCTCCACCAACTCCATCTTGGTGATCATAGTGACGTCGTTCCCCTCATGCGAGATCTTGAGGGTGTCCCAAATCTGCTTGGTGTTATCCAAGCCGATCACCTTATGATACTCTTCCCTGCACAAGGATGCTAAAAGAACAGTGGTAGCTTGTGTATTTTTGTGAATTTGTTCATTGATAAACATGGGATTATCCGTACTATCAAATTGCATTCCATTTTCTACTATCTCCCATATACTTGGATGAAGAGAGAACAAGTGACTACGCATTTTGTGACTCCAAAATCCGTAGTCCTCTCCATCAAAGTGTGGAGGTTTACCAAGAGGAATGGAAAGCAAATGAGCATTGGAATTTTGTGGAATTCGAGAATAATCGAAAGAAAAGTTTGAGTTGCCCGTTTTCTTTTTCTCGTCGTAGTCGTCGTCTCTTTGGGAAGAAGAGGACTCGTCACTGTCGTAGTAGACTATCTTCTTAATGCGTCTCTTCTTCTTCCTGTCCTTCTTCTTGTGGCTTGAGCCCGAGTTAGTGGGCTTGTCGTCTTTTGGCTCATTGAGGAAGGACTCCTTCTCCTTGTCGTTGATCACCATCCCCTTTCCCTTAGGATCCATCCCTTCGGGCGATTAGTCCCTTTCTTGAAGAGAACGGCTTTGATACCAATTGAGAGCACCTAGAGGGGGGTGAATAGGTGATCCTGTAAAAACTTAAAACTTAAAGCCACAAAACTTGATTAAGGGTTAGCACAATAAAATCAAGTGGCTAAGGACCGAGCTCTTGTGAAACACAATAGTCACAGTGAGAACAAGCACAAGAGACACGATGGTTTATCCCGTGGTTCGGCCAAGTATAACACTTGCCTACTCCACGTTGTGGCGTCCCAATGGACGAGAGTTGCACTCAACTCCTCTCAAGTGATCCAATGATCAATTTGAATACCACAGTGTTCTTCTTTCTTTACTCTTTCCTGTTTGCGAGGAATCTCCACAACATGGAGTCTCTCGCCCTTACAATAAGGATCAAAGTGAAAGCACTAGAGTAAGGGAGGGAAGCAACACACACAAATCCACAGCAATATGCACACACACAGCCAAGACTTGAGCTCGAATGAATCGCAACAAGTTCACCACTATAACAAAGCTCAAATCACTAAGAATGTCAATCGAGTGCGCAAAGACGGAGTGTGAGAGATTAAGATTGCTCAAAGTATGCTTGGATAGCTCCTCCATGCGCCTAGGGGTCCCTTTTATAGCCCCAAGGCAGCTAGGAGCCGTTGGAAGCAATATGGGAAGGCAATTCTTGCCTTCTGTCGGGTGGCGCACCGGACAGTCCGGTGCACCACCGGACAGGCACTATTCACAGTCCGGTGCAGATTGCCTTCCAAAAATAGCTCAGTCGACCGTTGAAGATTTGGAGCCGTTGGCGCACCGGACACTGTCCGGTGCGCAACGGACAGTCCGGTGCCCCCATCTGACCGTTGGCTCGGCCACGCGTCACGCGTGGATTGCGCGGCCGACCGTTGGCGCAGCCGACCGTTGGCTCACCGGACAGTCCGGTGCACCACCGGACAGTCCGGTGATTTTTAGCCATACGCTGTTGACTGTTTCCCGAGAGCGGCGACTTCGCCGCAGACGACTCACCGGACAGTCCGGTGCACCATCGGACAGTCCGGTGATTTATAGCCGTACGCCGCCGTCGAGACCCGAGAGTAGGCTGTTCATCGGGACTAGTCCTGGCACACCGGACAGTCCGGTGCACCCAGACCGAGCAGCCTTTTGGCTGTACATAGCCAACTTTTCTCCAAAACGATTTCTCCTATTTGTAACACTTAGACATAATACATTAGTCTTCAAAACAATGTACTAAGTCTAGAAACATACCTTTAATCTTGATTTGCACTTCTTGAGTCTTTGGCACAAATATCACTCAAAGCATTTGTGTGGAGCACTTAATCACCAAAATCTTATAGAAATGGCCCAAGGGCACATTTCCCTTTCACTAATGTCCAAACAACCTCACCTATGATAGGACAAAGAGCCGATGGTCTCCCACCGGCTGCCATTGATATAGCGAGGGAAGAAATAGCCGGGGCGTTCCGAGATAAGCTCAGAGTAAGCATGGTCCCTAGGGGCAGTCATATCAAAGGCCTTATGACAGCCGATTTGACCACCACCCATACCCACAGGGAACTAGGATGCCCCAATTTGCAAAATTTTCTGGTGATCAAGGAAAGAGCACACGTGAACACATAGGCCAGTTCTTAGCACAATTAGGATAATTGGCTGACACAGAGGCGTTCCGTGTGTGTTTATTTCATTATCTTTAACAGGAACCGCATTCGCATGGTATGCCACATTACCTCCTAATTCTATTTTGTCATGTGGGGATTTAGAACAAAAATTCCATGACCACTTCTTTTCCGATGACTATGAGTTAGATTTGGTAGATTTAATGGGCCTGCGACAAGCGAAAGACGAATCGATTAATGATTACATCCGGAGATTCCGGGATACAAGAAACCGATGCTTTTAGATTCATTTGGCAGAAAAACAGCTAGCAAGATGAGCCTTTAATGGATTACGGTATTATTTAAAAGAAAAATTAGAAGGCATCCAATTTTTCACACTAGCACAATTACATCAGAGAGCTTTGGCTTGTGAAAGCCGAAGCAAAAAAAACTGCCAAAGCTATCTGTCACAATGTCCATATAGTAGAATGTGAGCAAAGTAGCTCAAACGACGAATCAACAGAGGTATACGCTGCTGAAATGGTTTGGCCAAAATAGGCCAAATCTTTGGCTTGTTCCTCCTTACGGCCGGTTCAGAAGAAACGATAAGAGGAAATTAAATTTACATTTAATGTGGGCAAGTGTGACAAGATATTCGATGAATTGCTCAAAAATGGTAACATTAAGATAAATCATACTATTCCATCCGCCGACGAACTAAAGTGTCACGCGTATTGCAAGTGGCACAACTCTTTTTCTCATGCCACTAATGATTGTAATGTATTTCGTCGACAGATTCAATCGGCCATTAATGAAGAACAATTGAAATTTTAGGAAATGCAGGTAGACACGGAGCCCTTTCCTATGAACGTGGTCGACTTTGAGGGCAAAAAGGTCCTAATTCGGCCCAGCACAGCCAATAAGGAGAAAGGCAAAGAAGTCATCATCTGCGATGCGTGGGAGGCCGATGAAAATAATAAAATTTCTTGCAGCAAAGAAGTGGCCGAAAAGACTCCTGATGGAGGGGAGACCCTGAAGGTCACTACACGACGGTTCACTTACAGCGACCTACGGTTGGTTGCTAAAACGGCCTTCAGCGACCTACGGTTGGTCGCTAAAAACTTTTAGCGACCCATAAGGATGGTCGCTGTAAGTGCCGTCGCTAAAGGCTTTAGCGACCGACATCTTTTTAGCGACCGACCGTCTGTTGCTAATATTTTATATTTAGCAACCAACCATGGGTTGTTGTACTATAGATTTAGCAACCAATCGTGAGTCGTTATACTATACATTTAGCAACCAACAGAAAGTTGCCACTAGTTATAGTCGTTAATAATAATATACCATTAATTAGCATTCAACAACTGTTATATATACAAAAGCATCACAAATCATCAATTTTTATACACATAATCACATAGATATACAAATTTAATTAGTATTGCACAATGATAGATCCACATCACATAAACCATCAACAAGCACCACAACAAAATCATTCACAAAATCTACACATGTTATTATGTTTTGCACATATTTGCAAACAATTTACAAAATCATTCACAAAAGTACTACCGCTTCAAGTGATTCGCAAAAGCCTTCACAAAGCACTCCAACTTCTTGTATCCTCTTGTTTTAAGGCACAAGCTTGTAGGGGTTGTGATGTCGCCACTTACTTGATGCTAACAAGACATTTCCTTCACCAAAGTCATCTTCAACACTTCGCCCATAAAAAAGATCAATTGTCTGTCTGCAAGACAAGTGATAATTGCAATAAGTAAATTATAATCTACATTTATATAATCTAGACTACCAAACAACTACATATACTAGATTATAATCTAGATTATATAATTTAGATTATAATCTAGATTATATAATCTATAAGCTGAAACAAACGGGTCCTAAGGCAATGCAGGCACGATAAATTCAGCATAACATAAATGTTGAAACTTATTTGTCAGAGCTGAAATATTTTCAATACAATATCCGTCAGATTAAGCAACAGAAACAGAACATATGGCATGCAGAAGTTAAATGCACAGTTCTATAATGCTAAAAAAGTATTATCAGTTATATAAAACATGGGTCCATTCACAACATAATGGCACAATGTAGTACAGAGCTAAATAACCTCCAAGTGTGAAGTAGAGAGGATGCCTTCCAGCTTCTGAAGATCCCTTGAATGCATCACCTTATGAGCTTCCCGAAATGTATGGAAAATGACCGAGTTGTGCCAAATAGTATAAAAAAATGCTCTGAATAAGCTAAAGCAAACAACAAAAACACAGGAAGTCTATCAAATCAAAACATATCCAAAATAACAAATACCATCGTGCATATGTCCCTCTGCCACTAGATCCATGAAGCGATGGATAAAAACTGGGTAAAGGACGCGAAGTAATTCATGCTACAAAAAATATCTGAATTAAGAAATATGAATTATATTGCCAGGTTTAAGAACATAATGGAGTGTAAGACTGTAAGTTAAAAAATTAGATCACAGCACAAAATAGTTTGCCTGCCACAACCAAAAGCCCTTTTGAAAAACTAGAATTACATAAGTTGTCAAGTGCAAAATCATGCTTTTATGACAGATTTGTCATAAAAGGAGAGGAGGTCTGCCAAGTAAATCTGTGCCATAGAACACAGAGGATTCATAAATTGCATCACTTGAAGGTAACAGTTAGAAATAGTTTGAAGGAGTCATATGCTTTGGCTGAATATTAAGTACAATTTATCTACAAGCAATGCACCTTATATTGATCAAGAGAACTATACGCCCATGCTATTAATCTGCTATATCCATCATGGTATCTTGCTGGATCATTGTCAGACCTGTTATTGAAGAATATAATCAATCAACGGATGTGTATGGTAAGATTGTAAGTGAGAGTGAAAGACAATGACAAAACAACTGAACTTCGATTATTATAATATCAATAAAGCACCACTGAACCAACAAAGCCGATTGCTTCACTAATCATCACATGCAAGCATCCAGAAAACACTGTTTTCCAAATGATCACAAAAATTTCAGGCAGAAAAACATTGAATTTGCTGTTACCTATCCCTTCCCTTCACGATATAGTGTTAACATCTAAGCAACATGTAGCCCATTTCTTCCTCTCCAAAGAACAGATATCTGATACATGAGTGGAAACAACCTAAGACACCAAACTATGGCACTTGCTGCTAAAGGAAAATTAGCAGTATCTTTTTTGCCTCGAACACGCAGGAGACACCAACCTAAGTGCACCTTGTTTTTGTTTCTATCCATGTCTGCTATATGGAAATGGAAAATCTGCACATTAAAAAATCTATTGAATTAGGTACGTTGTTTTGTTTCTATTGAAATTGAAAAATCTACACATTGAAAATTGGAAGACATTACAATTTACAACCCTACCAAACCATACCGAGATCCACCCAACCAAGTGCGTCGTGCGTGGCTGGTCGGTCCTGCGTGTCTACCGCCAGCCGGCCAGCGCCAGCAGCCAGGCGTGTGGGCACGTTGCGCGTGGCGTGGCGGTCGGGCGCCGGTCGGCCAGGCGGAGATGCGGTCCGCGGAGGCGGCCAGGCGAGCACGGCCGCAGGTAGCCGCCGCACGCCCGCACCGCTGCTCCACGCCTCGTCGGCCATCGCTCGTCGAGATGCTCAGGGAGCGCGCAGGATGCAGGAGCAGGGAGCTGCAGGGGCGCTCGGCTGCAGGAAGTCCTGGCAAGTGGCGGCGGCCTGAGAAGAGCAAGGGGAGGAGAGAAGAGTGAGGAGTGGAGGCTTCCTGGCGGCGGCTGCGGAGAGTGGCGCGCGCTATGTTTAGGTGACGGGCGATTAGGGTTAGGGGAGTGCGGCTAGGTTTTAATGGACTGATTTGGTTAGGTTTTATTTTTTTATTTTCTTTTCTAAATTTGAAATACATTTTTAAATAATCCTAAAATTCATAGTAATTAAACCAAAATTATTTATAAATAAAATAATAATTTTTGGGCTAATAATTATTATATTTTTTATTTACTAGAATTTTCATTTAAAAATAAATGTTATTCAATAACCAAAAATCAATCATGCGTAATAAAAACATTATTTCAAATGCAAATACATAACAAACACGTAAAAGAAAATTCATTACCATAAATATCATTAATAACTAAATGCATTATTTTTATTTTATGATTTTTATAGTGTTACAGTTTTCTTTTCCATAATTCTTTTTTTCTTTTCTACAATTCTTTTTTCCTGTACTACAATTTAGCGATCAATGTTTACTTGTTTTAATTAATTTTTAGGCACTAACATCTATAGGTACGTTTAGGCTATAAGATTTGATAGTGATCCTTGCTCTATAGCGACACATTGCTAGTCCCCGACGACATCTATAGCGACCAACCATAAGTTGTTAAATTTCTAGACTTTTAGCGACCAACCGACCGTTGCTACAGAAGGATTTAGCGACTGACCGTCGGTCCCTAACCTTTAGCAACCAACAGTTGGTGTCTAATAAGGGTCGCTAAAGATCAACCGTCGTGTAGTGGGTGACCATCACAACCTCCGGCACTAGAGGGCAAGCGCAGACAAGGGGACAGGCATGGGAACCCGTATTGCGCAACACGGACGATCCGACGTCTAGACGCGGACGGTCCGAAGCATCGCCGGATGGTCTGAAGCATTCCAGCGGACGGTCCGGCAACACTCAGGACCTGCAATGACCACGTACCTTCAAACCATGATGACCAGATAGGTACATGGAAAACGAATACGTTTAAAGCGGCTGGTCAGCTGGTCAAATCTGGCCCGACCTTCGATCAATTATTATCCAAATATGTGAAAAAGAAGGCCGGCCCAAGTGATCGTCCAGCGAAGCGACCTTGTGCACCCATTCAGGAGCAACAGCAGGTAAGACCGATTTGACCACCTCACCAATTGGAAAAGACGGAAGGTCATACTATCCAGTTGAGGCCTAACATACCTGCATGGACACCTCCACCCCCATATCTACCTATGCCATATCAATATACATATGTACCGCCACCATACGCCCCCGAATCAAATGTGGGGTATGCCACCATATCCATTTGGGATGCCACAGTACCCCGCTTGGGGGCACCCCAAGCATCTATATTCAATAGGTTGGCACCTCCAGTACAAGATCGATTGAGCGCCACTCAATCCAGTCACCAGGCACAAGCCCAGCAAGATTGTTAGACTACTCGGCCGCAAAGGCCGACTAATACGGAAGGGGGCATATACCTACAGCAACCGAGAGAACGACAAAAAAGGACATCATCAAAATAGGTACAACAGATGTCGTCATGCAGGAACATAATGAAGGGCCGATGATTTTTGGTGAATCGGCCAACACAAACAAAAAAGAAGATACGGCTGCCATCAAAATAGCCGATCCAAAATACTCCATGCCTCGATGGTGCCCATCAAGATTGACACGGTCCCAAAAGCAAAAATTACAATGCCTGAGAGCAAAGGAGAGCCAGGAAAAGGAGGCAGAAAAGATATTTAATGACACACATCCTTAATACCCCCCACCACAAAAGAGGTGGAGGCCAAAGGCCGTTGAGATAAATCAAACAACCACGAAGACAGAAAATGAGATAGCAACTTCACAGCTCTCTACAGGTATGGCAGACAGTCCGGCTATAAAGGCCGGACCATCCGCAGATGACACGGACCATCCGACTCTCGAGTCCGGACCGTCCGCACTACACCAGGACACCTCCAATAACGTGTCCACACCCATGGAGGAGAACGACCTATTGGGAGAAGACCTGGTCAACTACAAAGCTTCTTTAGAGCACCCAAGTATGGATGTAAATGTTATTACATTTTCTGCCGATTGTACTATTGTCGGCAACGATGAACCTATCGTTGCTCAGTTCGACTTTGGTCCTAAAGAGGCCGCCTTCACTAAACCAAAGGAATCGGTAAATCATTTAAAGCCGCTCTTCGTGCATGGTCACATTGATGGGATACCGATTGCTAAAATGTTGGTAGACGGGAGCGACCGTAAATCTAATGCCTTATTCATTGTACAGAAAATTAGGTAAACAGGACGACGAACTTGTCAAGACCAACATGACCCTCAGCGGCGTTGGAACTGATAGATCAATCAAAGCCAAGGGAGTCACGTCCGTTGAGTTAACCATCAGGACTAAGACCCTTGCTGCTGCATTCTTCGTTGCTAATGTAGAAGGAAATTTCAGTCTAATCTTAGGCAGAGATTGGATTCATGCTAATGAATGTGTACCTTCTACGCTACATCAAATATTACTACAATGGGTGGGCGACGACGTAGAACAAGTACATACTGATGCATCGGCCTGTATTGCCATGGCCGATGCCCCCATACTTTGGACCTATGAGACTGCTACGTGTCTCACAGGAGTAGATTTTTCTGATTATCAATTCATAAGTATAGATAAAAAAAGGTTCATTCCTGTAAGGCTAGAGCCGATGGAGAATCTGCTGAATCCTAAATAAAGTTTAAATGATTAGTACACATAGAATGGATGAGTCCCTGGTCACGGACGGTCTGGCTTCTAAGACCGAACGATCCGGTCTGTCGCAAAACGGTTCGGCTTTTAAAGCCAAGCAGCCACCACAACATAAAACTAGTGTCACGGACGATCCGACTCTTGAGACCGGACAGTCCGCCATCACACTGAGTTTATCTAATTCCCCTGTGGGAGACATGATAAAGGAATTCAGAGACCTCGACAAATTAGGACAGGGGTTTGCATCGGCCGGTCCTTTGGAGGAGATCGATATAGGAGATGGTAAAACTCTAAGGCCGACTTTTGTAAACAAGACCCTGGAGACCGATCCTAAAAATGAAATGATCGGTCTATTGAAAGAATATTCTGATTGCTTTGCTTGGAACAACACTGATATGCCAGGATTAAGCCGTGAGATAGTAGAACATCGGCTGCCCATTAAGTCCGGTCTCAGATCTTTCAAGCAGAAAGCTAGAACATTTTGTCCGGACATGCTCCCACGAATAAAGGACGAAATTCACCGGCTGCTAGAAGCTAATTTTATTAGACCTTGTAGATACGCAGAGTGGGTCAACAATATTGTGCCGGTGGAGAAGAAAGAATCAGGTAAGCTCAGAGTATGCATTGATTTTCGCAATTTAAATAGAGCAACTCCTAAAGATGAATATCCTATGCCCATAGCCGACACATTGATTAATAATGCATTAGGAAATAGAATTATTAGCTTTCTTGACGGTAATGTCGGATATAATCAGATTTTCATGGCCGAAGAAGATGTGTCTAAAATGGCCTTTATATGTCTAGGCTTCATTGGTTTATTTGAGTGGGTTGTCATGACATTTGGTCTAAAAATGCTGGTCCTACTTATCAAAGGGCTATGAATTTGATCTTTCACGAGCTGTTGGGAAACACTGTGGAAGTCTACATTGATGATATTGTAGTCAAATCGGCTAAGTTTAGTTCTCATATAGCTGATTTGCACAAAGCCTCTGATAAAATGTGTCGGTATGGTCTGAAAATGAACCCACATAAATGTGCGTTTGGAGTGTCGGCTGGTAAGTTCTTAGGATTCATCATTCATGGACATGGTATAGAGATAGACCCTGACCGAATTAAATCCATTTGGAATGTGGGACCTCCAACCTGTAAGCTTGAAGTACAAAAGTTCCTTGCCGAAGATAAAGTTATTGGGGCTGTTCTGACGCAAGAGACCGAAGGAAAAGGAGCACGTGGTAACCTACCTAAGTCGGAGGCTGGTGGATGCTGAAACAAGGTACACTTTCATCAAGAAGTTATGCTTATGCCTGTTTTATGCATGCACCAAGTGTAGATGTTATTTGTTGTCTAGTCATTGCACTGTTTCCGGCCAAACCGATGTGATCAAATACATGTTGCAAAACCCAATTATGAGTGGTAGAATTGGTAAATGGGCTTATGCACTCATAGAATATGACTTGGCTTATGAACCATTGAAATCTATGAAAGGCCAGGTTGTAGCAGACTTTATTGTAGAACATCAGATTGATAATACTCATAAACTAGACATATCATACCTCACTATTACTCCCTAGATTTTATATTTTGATGGATCAGTTTGCAATGAAGAACAAGTAATTGGCATCGTGCTTGTTTCACCAAGTAATGTCTCTTTCAATTTCTGTAGCCAATTAAAAACTTATTGCACTAACAATCAAGCCGAATATGAAGCCCTTTTGTTCGGCTTGGAGCTTTTAAGTTGTATGGGAGTAAAACATGTGAGGGAATTTGGTGATTCTTAGTTGGTTGTCCAACAAGTATTAAAAGAGTATCAATGTTTTGATGGTACTCTAAATAGTTACCTTGAAAAATGTTGGGGCATAATTCATTATTTTGACGAATTCAGCATTCGACACATCTCTAGAGTTGAGAATCATAGAGCTAACAATTTGGTACAAGATGCATCAGGTTATCGGATAAAGCGAGGGAAAATTCACAACACTGAAAATCTGATAACCGATACAGGGCCAATTCCCCAGGTCACGGACCGTCTGGGTGAGTGCTCCGGACCGTCCGGGGTTGCCAGGAAAGTTCTCCTGATTGATTTGGCTGGTAATGAAGCCGATGCAAGCGATTGGAGGACACCCATAATTAATTATCTACGAAATCCCAGTGTTAGGACGGACAGGAACGTTCGGCGTACAACTTTCAAGTATGTTTTAATGAGTGATGAACTCTACCGCCGAACAGTCAACGACGTCCTGCTTAAATGCTTGGGCCCAAGCGATTCTATATTAGCCATGGCTGAAGTACATGAAGGGATTTGTGGTACCCATCAATCGACTCCAAAGATGAAGTGGTTGTTGCGAAGGTCTAGCTTCTATTGACCTAACATGATAGCTGATTGTGTCAAGTACTACAAAGGATGCCAAGTATGTCAAAATTTTGGCGACTTACGGTTGGTCCCTACAGCCGAATTACATCCTATCATCAAGCCTTGGCCTTTCAGAGGATGGGGATTGGAATTTATAGGAGAGATTCATCCTTCATCATCAAAAGGCCATTGGTTTATGTTAGTTGCCACTGACTACTTTACTAAATGGACTGAAGCCGTTGCTCTGAAGAACATGACACATAGGGAGGTAGTTGAGTTCATAACTGAGCATATTATTCATAGATTCGGCATTCCCCAGACTTTGACTACAGATCAAGGGGCTTCTTTTATGTCAAAGGAGGTACGTGAGTTTGCTGAATTATATAGAATTAAGTTACTCAATTCATCTCCATATTATGCTCAGGCCAATGGACAGGCCGAGTCTATTAATAGGACATTGATTAGTCTGATAAAAAGAAGATATCTAATCATCCTAAGCATTGGCATAAGATTTTGTCCGAAGCTTTATGTGCTCATAGAATATCTAAACAACGTGCTACTAAAGTATCTCCGTTTGAGCTTGTCTATGGGCAGTAAGCAGTGTTACCTATAGAGATAAGTTTAAATGCTGTCAGGTTCGTCAAGCAAAATGATCTGAATGTCGGTGATTATTATAATTCAATGATGGACAATATTGATGAAGTGACCGAGAAAAGGGTGACAACCTTAAGAGAAATAGAAAAGGAAAAGATCATGGTCGCCAAAGCTTACAACAAGAAGGTCAAGGCTAAATCGTTCTAGGTAGGGGACCTGGTATGGAAGACTTTCCTGCCTCTGAGGAGCAAAGACCGAAAGTTTGGGAAGTGGTCACCAAGCTAGGAAGGTCCTTACAGAGTCATGCAGGTGATGTCCGGTAACGCCTACTTGTTGCAAACATTATAAGGCAAAGACTTGCCCAAGGCGTTAAACAGGCGTTTCCTCAAGCAATATCATCCTAGTATGTGGCAAGATGCCTAAGGAAACCGATGTGATCACATCGTGTTAGTTGCTTTTGGTTTGCTTAGCTCCACCAAAAGGCAGGGGGCATATGTTGAGCTGCAAAACAGACGGTCGGACGGTCCGAAGTCCAGACGGTCCGCACTGGTGGTCCGGATGGTCCGCCTGTGCGTAGAGCCAATTAGGGTTCCGAGTTTCTTGCTATGGTTGTTAGCTAAATTCACGGAATTAGCCTGGGAGATTGGTTTGTAACGGGTCCAGCCCCCCTCCTCTATAAATATAGAAGAATACAACCGAATAATCATCAATAATCGAATCAATAATCAGTTTATCTCTCATTTTTATCTTGTACATTTAGGAGTAGTTCTAGTCTAGTTCTAGTTTAGTCTTCCAATCCCCAAATCCTCCGCTTCTCTTCGTCTCTACGTCGATTAGAGGTGTCTAGGTCGGCCTGCCGTGCCTAGACAACACATAGGATCTCTCCACCCCAATGGGGTTCCTCCCGGGAGCGAGATTCAGGCACCACCGGCGAAACTCGTCGCCCCTGCGCACGCGCGGACCGTCCGGCCTATAGGCGCGGACCGTCCGGCCCATCAGGCAGGGAACCCTAGCCCTATTCCAGGTCGTGGACCGTCCGGCCCCTAGCTGCGGACCGTCCGCGTCTGTGCAGAGAGCACCGCCGCCGGTTCTCAACGCAGTGATTAGCGCCCAAAAAGGCACCAACATCCTCATCGCCAAGATAACCTAAGGGTGACAGGCGCCACCATGTCCTCTTGACGGCACGCACGAAGAAAGGCTAGGAGCATGACCGACTCGCCCCGCACCCGCGTCGACGAGCGTCGATCGGCTCGCGGCTGCGACTGTGGGTGGGGGAAGCAGGTTGGGGAGGAAGAACGGGGTGAAGGCCAGGAAGACGAACGAGACGTCCGATGACGGCGAAAACGATGGTGCGCGTATGATGTGAAACGTCCTCGTGGACGTGCAATAGCCACTGCGCGAGTCGGTGTCGGGGCTAGTGTCAGACGAATACGGGGAGGAGGCGCATGCTCCTACGCCCTCTGCCGAGAATGGGGTGGCGCAGAGGTGGAGGCATGATGGGAGAGAGAAAAGAAGTAGAATGGCGAACAAGGTGGTGACAAACTGAGGTAGGACCATCATTATCGTGCGGAGGTATAGGTGGCCAAATGAGCCGTGTCTGGCGAGCCGGCCCGAGGCATGACCCATTTAATAGTGCCTGGGCCAACCCGACACGAGCGTCGTACGGTGCTTGGGACGTAGCCTCGTCCCGTAGTGCTGGCCCGACCCTACACGATTTTTTTATTTTATAAAAATCATATATACATATGTACAATATTATAAATACCTGAGCATGATGTTCTACTGGTTAGATAGCTTCGCCCAGTGTCTCCTACCCTTCTTTCATCAGGTTGTGCGTTCAAACTCCACCTTCTACAAACTCACCTCCTGCACCGCTTTTTAACATTTTATGTTGAGTTGATTCAGAAGAAATGTAGGGACTTTTTTATTAAAAAATAACACAGGATGACCGTTGAAACTGGTGCTTTAAGTATAGTAGAGATGTTTTGACGGTCGTTCGGCATCACTCGTTGAAGCGCACATCCCTCCTTATGATATCATGGCCCACATGAATTGTGTGATATCTTAGTCCAAGACTTAATAAAATTAATAGAATACTAATACTATTAAGGTGCATCTTTTTTTAGAAGTCTATCATGAAAGAACCTTTGGGTTAAGCGTGCTTGACCTAGAGCGCGTGCTTGACCTATATCAATTTTGAGATGGGTGACCGATTGAGAAGCCTTCTCGGTGCGCATAGATGACCGACCGTGCTATTTATTAATTATCTAAATTGCGGTGCACAAGAAGGGGCGAAGTTATTACCATTGTTCACTTGGCTTGTGTCAACATCCAAACACATGTTTGATGCCACGTAAATTTGGCAGATGTCTCTCTCAAAAAAAAAAACTGATAAAACGCAGACACCACTGAGAGTTTCCACACGGTTACGTATAAAACACTGTACGTAGCTGGAGCCTGTCCTGTTCAAAACATTGATGTGTGTATTTCGTGGCTCATGAGCTCAGAAGGTGACAGGGGTACAGTGTGGGCACACATACCACAACTTGAGCCAACATATTGCCAATTTTCCACTTCTTGGAATCTCTTCTAGGGGAAATGGTTGGGCCCCTAGTTTTTCACGTGTGTTTTTTATCTTTTGGGTGTCATGCCATAAATTATATATTCTTTCATTTGATTTTTTTTGCCACTATTCTTTTCCTTCGGATTGTGCCACCATACTTGTACGTCAGACATATAAAAATGAGCTTTGTAATAGTAGATTAGTAGTGTAAGGCGTTCGAATAGTGAACAAATCAGTATAGAATAGCAACAAAAATCAAGGCAAAAATAACAATAATTTTTTTTGTAAATTAGTTACATTTGAAGTAATTTTGTAAAAGTTTCTAGGGCACAAGTGCCTCTCTAATGTTAAGTATAATTGCAATTTCATTGATCGACGAAAACTAGTTTAGTAGGAAAAGCAATCCAAGAAGACAGAGGGCCTAATTCCCCAGCTTCCTACCATGCCAAATAAGCGTTCAGGGGCGCCTCGAGCTCGCTCCCCCTACAACTAGTTTAGTAGAAGCAGGAGGACGGCTGTGCTAGAAGCCGAGCTTCGTGGTATTCTAGACTTCGGCTCTTGCAAGATGGTTATGTCAGCCATGAGATATTAGACGACTACAGCAAACTCTTTAGCGCGGTCCCCTCTCGGCGTCACACATTCAAGCCCTTGCTGCACTGTTTGGTTGGTCTCCTCCTTAGTGATACATGTGCCCTGGTGTGGTGGTGTCCTCCCGCTGAACAGCTTCTTTTTTTTATAATGGAAACAAGAGTTCCGACTTTAGCATTATAATGCGTACAACCATTACATGACAATTATTGAATCATTCAACAATTGTTTGAATAATGAAACTAACTCAAATAAAACAATATAACATGGCTATGGATAACACTAGCCACCCTCAATTCTTGTATTTGAGCGTCATCCATGATTCGCAAAGACTTCCATTACCACCACTTCCAAAGACTTCTATTGCCACCACTTCCATTGCCATCACTTCTAAGGCTCGCCACCCCCGAAACAACCGAATCAGGCGTGGTCTGAGAGACCGATAAGCCAATAAATATGGCCCTCGAACGTGAACACCAAAAAAACACTCCCAAACCGACCCCAAATTCTACAGGAAAGGAAGTCTTCACCACGCAACCAAGATGAGGCAAACAATATAAGATGCCCAGTCATTACAAGGCTTGCTGAGAGCCAAAATGTGCCTCAGTAATCCTGCAACCGCGGGAAGGGTCAATCTAAGATCGCACCCTGGCCTAGGGGAACCATTGATAACGTCTTTCAGCGGACTAAGATTGACTACGACCTCAATGGCTACACCAGAGTCTTCTTCTAGGTGCCACCAGCGACATCTCTCCATAGGATGACGACGTCACGTAGCTTGTAGCCTGACTTGAATTGAACAAAGGCTAGGGCGTTGGCAGCACCACGACAAGTGTCACAACATACGGCTTGACAAATCCGATTCAGCACATCAAGGAGACACTCCACCCGACTGACGCCCTAGGCCCACACGAGTCCAATGACCCCATTAGCGCCCTCGCAAAGGCCCAGCACTTTCGACTCCCTCTCTGATAAAGTGAGATGCGAAAGAGGGGTCGGTAGAACCTGGATAAACCATCAAAGAAGAAGGAAACATTGCTTACCAATGATGCGGCGATCCGGCTCAACTAAACACGCGTGAAGACATGTGACCTCGTCGTCAGTAGACCTATTCAAACATCGGGTTGGGTCGGGTTAAGGTTGGGTAGTGGGCCATTTATTACAGCCCGCACCCGACCCATGCCTAGTGTTGGGTTAGGTCGGGTCAGACTGTGCCTCATTGTTTGACGTGTCGAGTCGGGTTTTTCTGGTTGGGTCGAGTTTTTCTGGCTTTGGGTCAGGTTTTTTCGGGTTAGGTCGAGTTTTGGATAAAAAATCATGGCCCGTACCTGGCCCATGAATTATTGCAGGTCAAAAATTATAGCCCATATCCACCCGTTGCATTGATCAGGTCGGGTCAGGCCGCGTTTTTTATCGAGCGGATCGGGTTGGTCGGGTCGGGTGGCCCATGATCAGGTCTAGTCGACATCAGCTTTAAGGGCCGCATGAGCGGCGACTAGAATCCCCTGCAAGTCTAACAACATCAAGGGGGTGGAAGGGCCATCTCGACGAAAGGACGACCCAAGATCCCTACAAGTTCCCATTGAAATCGTCGACCCAAGGGGAGGAGATGAGTGTGAAGAACAGGTAAATCGATGAGGGGAGAAAAGGAGGGCTACAGAGATCAAAAGGGCACACACCCTGACTCGATCAAGCATTACCGCAGGCCTAAAACTGGGGAGCGGTCATCCGCAGAGCGCTTGCTCGGATCCATAAGGCACTAGGACAAAATGACAATAAAGTACCCTCTTCTCGCCAAGAAAGGGAAACCCAAGGAAGAAGACGACAGTAGGGAGTGTCCGCTTATAAAGTGTCGGGGACCATAATTAGGGGTACCCTCAAGACGCCTAATTCTCAGCTGGTAACCCCCATCAGCATAAAGCTGCAGAGGCCTGATGGGTTTGATTAAGTCAGGGATCAGTCCATACGAGCGACTCGATCACGCCACGCCCGAGCCTAGCCTCGGGCAAGGGCAGCCGACCCTGAGATGTTTCCGTCTCGCCCGTGGCCTCCTCTTTCACGGTAGACGCATCTCCGGCTCGCCCGAGGCCTTGCCTTCGATAAGAAGTAACCCTGACTAAATCACCGCGCCGACCGACCAAGTCACTGGGGCCTTTAACGCAAAGAGTAAGACTGACGGGCAGCCAGGCTTGGCCAAAAGCGCCAGAGGAAACTCCGCTCCGCCCGACCCAGGGCTCGGACTCGGGCTAAGGTCCCGGAAGACGGCGAACTCCGCTCCGCCCGAACCAGGGCTCGGACTCGGGCTAAGGTCCCGGAAGACGGCGAACTCCGCTCCGCCCGACCCAGGGCTCGGACTCGGGCTAAGGCCCCGGAAGACGGCGAACTCTACTCCGCCCGACCCAGGGCTCGGACTCGGGCTAAGGCCACGGAAGACGATGAACTTCGCTTCGCCCGACCCAGGGCTTGGACTCCACCCCGACCTCTGCCGAACGACCTCCGCCTCGCCCGACCCGGGAGCTCAGGTTCGGCCTCGGCCATGCAGGACAGACTCGACCTCGGCCTCGGAGGAGCCTCCACGTCGCCCGACCTAGGGCACAAGTCCGCCACGTCGACAGGAAGCGCCATCATCACCCTACCCCGAGCCGACTTGGGCCGCAGGAAACAGGACCGACGTCCCATCTGGCTAGCTCCGCCAGATAGGCAATGATGGCACCCCGCTGGACCCATGACGACGGCAGCTCTCAGCTCTCTTACAAAAGCAGGGGGACGTCAGCAAGGGCCCAACCACTCTGACAGCTGTCCCTCCATCAAGCTCCATTGCTTCTCCGACAGCCACGACGCCACACTAGCCGGGTGCCAAGATCTCTCCGGCTGCCACCTTGGCATGTACTTAGGGTACTAGCTCTCCCCCGCTAGACACGTAGCACCTTGCTACACCCCCATTTGTACACCTGGATCCTCTCCTTACGCCTATAAAAGGAAGGACCAGGGCCTTCTTAGAGAAGGTTGGCCTCGCGGGAACGAAGGGCAGGGGCAGGCGCTCTCTCGGGGCCGCTCGCTCCCCTCACCCGCGCAGACGCTTGTAACCCCCTACTGCAAGCGCACCCGACCTGGGCGCGGGACGAACACGAAGGCCGCGGGAATCTCCGACTCCCTCACGACCCGGCTCCGGCCACCTCGCTCTCGCTCTCTCTCCCCCCTTCGCGCTCGCCCACGCGCTCGACCCATCTGGGCTGGGGCACGCGGCTCACTCACTCGTCGGCTCGGGGACCCCCCGGTCTCGGAACGCCGACAGTTGGCGCGCCAGGTAGGGGCCTGCTGCGTGTTGACGAGTAGTTTCCCGTCAAGCTCCAGATGGGCAATCTCCAACGACCTCTTCAACCCGGGACGGTGCTCCGTTTCGGGAGTCTCGAGTTCGTGTCTTTCGACGGCAACTACGACATGATGCTCCTTCCACCGCCGCGCGACAGCGACAATGGTGGCGGACAGCCCGCCAGCCGGCGGCGGAATCGACGACGCCTTTCCCGCGTGGGGGAAAGACAACTTTCGAGCTCACCCCATCCTCTCCCTCGCCATCGGAGGAGGAGGCGGGGCAACCAAGGCCGAGCGGGAGGCTGCGCTCAGTCGACTGTCGAGAAAATCGACATCCCCAGCGCCCCAACGGAGGACGCGTCGGGCATCACCCACGCGTTCGAGGCGAAGGCGAGCGCCGTCCCCCCGCGACACGCCGACCCCGAGCAAGTGGACGACGCCAGCGCGCTCACGGAGGGCCTGCAGGACGTCGCCCTCGCACCCAGGACAACGGCGCGATCAGCCCCCGACGTGACCTCGTCGCTCCTCGTCGACCAAAAGGTACCGGCTGATTCCCATCCTTCGTCATTTCGACTCGGCCTCAACCCGCCTGGCGACCTCGCTTTGGCGGGCGCTCACGTTGAGGCGAGTGCAACCCCTCTGGGGTTTCGTGTGCGGTCGCCTTGGGACCGATTGACGGGTGTCTCAACCTACGGACCCTCTGGGTCCGAGGAAGATGACGACCCTAGCATCTGCTGGGATTTCTCTGGATCTGGCAACCCCAGTGCCATGCGAGACTTTATGACCGCATGCAACTACTGCCTCTCCGACTGTTCCGACGGCAGCCGCAGCCTTGACGACAAGGACTGCGGCCCGAGCCGCGAATGTTTCCACGTCGAGCTAGGGGATCCCTCCGGAGGCAGCTGTCTCGGCATGCCGGAGGATGGTGATCCCCCTAGGCCAGCGCCTCGCGCTGACATCCCGCGGGAGCTAGCTGTGGTCCCCGTTCCGGCGGGGGGTCACGACCCACAGCTCGAGCAAGTCCGCGGGGCGCAGGCCGGGCTCGATGAGGGAGCAGGAGCGCTCGAGGCAATCCGCCGGAACGTCGGGCAGGTATGGGCGAGCCAGCCCCCGGCCGGAGAAATACGTCACCTGCCCCAAGGTCTCCAGCACCGCATCGCCAACGATGCCAGGGACAGACCGCCACCCGCATCCGGCGGAACCGGTCAGGACCTGGCAGCCGCGGCGATGCTCCTCCGCGCGATGCCGGAGTCATCAACCACCGAGGGTCGGCGAATCCAGGGAGAGCTCAAGCATCTCCTGGAAGGCGCTGCGGCCCGGCGGGCCGAGAGCTCTGCCTCCCGAAGGCAGGGGTACCCCTCGGAACCTTGTGCCGTGACTTCCCGACTCACGCGGGAAGCCTCGGTCTTCACCAGGCGCACGCGCAACACCGCGCCTGCGGCCCCGGGCCACCTCGGTGACGAGCACCCTCATCGCGACCGTCGGGCCCGCCTCGACGAAAGGGTGCGCCGAGGTTATCACCCCAGGCGTGGGGGACGCTACGACAGCGGGGAGGATCGGAGTCCCTCGCCCGAACCACCCGGTCCGCAGGTCTTCAGCCGGGCCATTCGGCGGGCGCCGTTTCCGCCCCGATTCCGACCCCCGACTACTATCACAAAGTACTCGGGGGAAACGAGACCGGAATTGTGGCTTGCGGACTACCGCCTGGCCTGTCAACTGGGTGGGATGGACGACGACAACCTCATTATCCGCAACCTCCCCCTGTTCCTCTCCGACACCGCTCGCGCTTGGTTGGAGCACCTGCCTCCGGGGCAGATTTCCAACTGGGAGGATCTGGTCCAGGCTTTCGCCGGCAACTTCCAGGGCACGTATGTGCGCCCCGGGAATTCCTGGGACCTCCGAAGCTGCCGGCAACAGCCGGGAGAGTCCCTTCGGGACTACATCCGGCGATTCTCGAAGCAGCGCACCGAGCTGCCCAACATCACCGACTCCGATGTCATCGGCGCGTTCCTTGCCGGCACCACCTGCCGTGACCTGGTGAGCAAGTTGGGTCGCAAGACCCCCACCAGGGCGAGCGAGCTGATGGACATCGCCACCAAGTTCGCCTCTGGTCAGGAGGCGGTCGAGGCCATCTTCTGAAAGGACAAGCAGCCCCAGGGCCGCCCGTCGGAAGATGCTCCCGAGGCGTCTACTCCGCCCGGCGCCAAGAAGAAAGGCAGGAGGAAGTCGCAAGCGAAACGCGACGCCGCCAGCACGGACCTTGTCGCCGCCGCCGAGTACAAGAACCCTCGGAAGCCCCCTAGAGGCGCCAACCTCTTCGACAAGGCACTCAAGGAGACGTGCCCCTACCATCAGGGGCCCGTCAAGCACACCCTCGAGGAGTGCGTCATGCTTCGGCGCCACTTCCACCGGGCCGGGCCACCCGCAGAGGGTGACAGGGCCCGCGACGACGGCAAAAAGGAAGATCACCAGGCAGGAGAGTTCCCCGAGGTCCGCGACTGCTTCATGATCTACGGAGGGCATGCGGCGAATGCCTCGGCTCGGCATCGTAAGCAGGAGCGTCGGGAGGTCTGCTCGGTGAAGGTGGCGGCGCCAGTCTACCTAGACTGGTCCGACAAGCCCATCACCTTCGACCAAGATGACCACCCTGACCACGTGCCGAGCCCAGGGAAGTACCCGCTCGTCGTCGATCCCGTCATCGGCGACGTCAGGCTCACCAAGGTCCTGATGGATGGGGGCAGCTGCCTCAACATCATCTACGCTGAGACCCTCAGGCTCCTGCGCGTCGATCTGTCATCTGTCCGAGCAGGCGCTGCGCCCTTCCACGGGATCATTCCCGGGAAGCGCGTCCAGCCCCTCGGACAGCTCGACCTTCCTGTCTGCTTCGGAACACCCTCCAACTTCCGAAGGGAGACTTTGACGTTCGAGGTGGTCGGGTTCCGAGGGACCTACCACGCAGTGTTGGGAAGGCCATGCTACGCGAAGTTCATGGCCATCCCCAACTACACCTACCTGAAGCTCAAGATGCCGAGCCCCAACGGGGTCATCACCGTCGGCCCCACGTACAAACACGCATTCGAATGCGATGTGGAGTGCGTGGAGTACGCCGAGGCCCTCGCCGAGTCCGAGGCCCTCATTGCCGACCTGGAAAGCCTCTCCCGAGAGGTGCCGGACGTGAAGCGACATGCCGGCAACTTCGAGCCAGCGGAGACGGTTAAGGCCGTCCCTCTCGACCCTAGTGGCGACACCTCCAAGCAGATTCGGATCGGATCCGGGCTCGACCCCAAATAGGAAGCAGTGCTCGTCGACATTCTCCGCGCAAACGCCGACGTTTTTGCGTGGAGTCCCTCGGACATGCCCGGCACACCGAGGGATGTCGCCGAGCACTCGCTGGATATTCGGGCCGGAGCCCGACCGGTCAGACAGCCTCTGCGCCGATTCGACGAGGAAAGGCGCAGAGTGATAGGCGAGGAGATCCACAAGCTGATGGCACCAGGGTTCATCAAAGAGGTATTCCGCCCCGAATGGCTTGCCAACCCTGTGCTTGTGAGGAAGAAAGGGGGGAGATGGCGGATGTGTGTAGACTACACTGGTCTCAACAAAGCATGTCCGAAAGTCCCCTACCCTCTACCTCGCATCGATCAAATCGTGGACTCCACTGCAGGGTGTGAAACCCTGTCTTTCCTCGATGCCTACTCAGGGTATCATCAAATCAAGATGAAAGAGTCCGACCAGCTCGCGACTTCTTTCATCACGCCCTTCGGCATGTACTGTTATGTCACAATGCCTTTCGGTCTGAGGAACGCGGGTGCAACGTACCAGCGGTGCATGAACCATGTGTTCGGCGAACACATCGGTCGCACGGTCGAGGCCTACGTCGATGACATCGTAGTCAAGACGAGGAAAGCCTCCGACCTTCTCTTCGACCTTAAACTGACATTCCGGTGTCTCAAGGCGAAGGGCGTCAAGCTCAATCCCGAGAAGTGCGTCTTCGGGGTGCCCCGAGGCATGCTCTTGGGATTCATCATCTCCGAGCGGGGCATCGAAGCCAACCCGGAGAAGATCGCAGCCATCACAAACATGGGGCCCATCAAGGACTTAAAAGGCGTACAGAGGGTCATGGGATGCCTCGCGGCCTTGAGCCGTTTCATCTCGCGCCTCGGCGAAAAGAGGCCTGCCCCTGTACCGTCTCTTAAGGAAGGCCGAGTGCTTCACTTGGACACCCGAGGCCGAGGAAGCCCTCGGGAACCTGAAGGCGCTCCTCACCCAGGCGCCCGTCTTGGTACCCCCAGCTGATGGAGAAGCCCTCTTGGTCTACGTCGCCGCTACCACTCAGGTGGTCAGCGCCGCGATCGTGGTCGAAAGGCAGGAAGAGGGGCATGCTTTGCCCATTCAGAGGCCAGTTTACTTCATCAGCGAGGTGCTGTCCGAGACCAAGATCCGCTACCCACAAGTCCAGAAGTTGCTGTATGCTTTATCCTGACGAGGCGAAAGCTGCGACATTACTTCGAGTCTCATCCGGTGACTGTGGTGTCATCCTTCCCCCTGGGGGAGATCATCCAGTGCCGGGAAGCCTCGGGACGGATCGCGAAGTGGGCGGTGGAAATCATGGGCGAGGCAATCTCGTTCGCCCCTCGAAAGGCCATCAAGTCCCAGGTACTGGCGGACTTCGTAGCCGAATGGGTCGACACCCAGTTGCCGACGGCTCCGATCCAACCGGAGCTCTGGACCATGTTTTTCGATGGGTCGCTGATGAAGACGGGAGCCGGCGCGGGCCTGCTCTTCGTCTCACCCCTCGGGAAACACCTACGCTACGTGCTCCGCCTCCATTTCCCGGCGTCCAACAATGTGGCTGAGTACGAGGCTCTGATCAACGGATTGCGAATCGCCATCGAGCTAGGGGTCCGACGCCTCGATGCACGCGGCGACTCGCAGCTCGTCATCGACCAAGTCATGAAGAACTCCCACTGCCGCGACCCGAAGATGGAGGCCTACTGTCACGAGGTTCGACGCCTAGAAGACAAGTTCTATGGGCTCGAGCTTAACCACATCGCCCGGCGCTACAACGAGACTGCGGACGAGCTGGCGAAGATAGCCTCGGGGCGAACGACGGTTCCCCCGGACGTCTTCTCCCGGGATCTGCACCAACCCTCCGTCAAGATAGGCGACACGCCCGAGCCCGAGGTGCCCTCGGCCCCGTCCGAGGCGACCTCGGCCCAGCCCGAGCCATCCTCGGTTCAACCCGAGGAACCCTCGGCCCCCGAGGGCGAAGCACTGCACATCGAGGAGGAGCAGAGCGGGGTCATGCCAGATCAAGATTGGCAGACCCCGTACCTGCAATATCTCCGCCAAGGAGAGCTGCCCCTCGGCCGAGCCGAGGCTCGGCGGGTAGCGCGACGCGCCAAGTCGTTCGTCTTGCTGGGCGATGAGAAGGAGCTCTACCACCGTAGCCCCTCGGGCATCCTCCAGCGATGCATCTCCATCGCCGAGGGTCAGGAACTCCTGCAGGAAATACACTCGGGGGCTTGCGGCCATCATGCAGCACCTCGAACCCTCGTCGGGAACGCCTTCCGCCAAGGCTTCTACTGGCCGACGGCGGTGGCTGACGCCACTAGAATTGTCCGCGCCTGCGAAGGGTGCCAATTCTATGCGAAGCAGACCCACCTGCCCGCTCAGGCTCTGCAGACGATACCCATCACCTGGCCCTTCGCTGTGTGGGGTCTGGACCTCGTCGGCCCTCTGCAGAAGGCGCCCGGGGGCTACACGCACCTGCTGGTCGCCGTCGACAAATTCTCCAAGTGGATCGAGGTCCGACCCCTAAACAGCATCAGATCCGAGCAGGCGGTGGCGTTCTTCACCAACATCATCCATCGCTTCGGGGTCCCGAACTCCATCATCACCGACAATGGCACCCAGTTCACCGGCAAAAAATTCTTGGATTTTTGCGAGGATCACAACATCCGGGTAGACTGGGCCGCCGTAGCTCATCCCATGTCGAATGGGCAAGTGGAACGTGCCAACGGCATGATTCTACAAGGGCTCAAGCCCCGGATTTACAATGATCTCAACAAGTTCGGCAAGCGATGGATGAAGGAACTCCCCTCGGTGGTCTGGAGCCTGAGGACGACGCCAAGCCGAGCCACAGGTTTCACGCCGTTCTTCCTGGTCTACGGGGCCGAGGCCGTCCTGCCCACTGACCTGGAATACAGCTCCCCGAGGACGAGGGCCTACAACGAAGAAAGCAACCAAGCTAGCCGAGAAGACTCGCTGGACCAGCTGGATGAGGCTCGGGACAGGGCCTTACTACACTCGGCGCGGTATCAGCAGTCCCTGCGACGCTACCACGCCCGAGGGGTCCGACCCCGAGACCTCCAGGTGGGCGATCTGGTGCTTCGGCTGCGGCAAGACACCCGAGGGAGGCACAAGCTCACGCCCCCCTGGGAGGGGCCGTTCGTCATCGCCAAAGTTCTGAAGCCCAGAACGTACAAGCTGGCCAACAGTCAAGGCGAGGTCTATGGCAACGCTTGGAACATCCAACAGCTACGTCGCTTCTACCCTTGAGATGTTTCCAAATTGTTCATATACCCCGCACCCACGCAAAGTTTAGTCAACAAGGAAGGGTCGGCCTAGCCTCGGCAAAGCCCGACCCTCCCTCGGGGGCTAAAAGGGGGGAAACCCCCTCTGCGTCGAAATTTTCCTCGAACAGAAAATCTCTTTTTACCAGAATATCTTTCGTGCTTTTTGACTACTTCGAAAAGTGGGTCATGGAAATGACAGGGTACACGTAAGCAGTCAAGGCTGACCGAGCCGAGGGACTCCTACGCCTCCGGGATACGGATACCTCACTCATCACCTTCTGCGATAAGTAACTCGCGTTCGGATAAGGTGACTCCGCGGATCGAACAAGTCTCTACGTTCGAAAGCTCTTCTGCCGAAGCGATTCTTCGAGTTTTCTCGACCAAGTCGGTGATAGGGCCTCATGGACGAGTAAAAGTGCGCGTAAGCGGCAAGGCCGACCGAGCCGAGGGACTCCCACGCCTCCGGGATACGGATACCTCACTCCTCACCTTCCGCGAGAAGCAACTTTCGCTCGCACAAACATCCCTGTTACCGACAAAAAGTCCAGATGCTTGGAACAAGAGGAAAAGGGACGCAGCTTTACAACACAGCAAGGGTGTGTGTTCTGGCCTCGACGGCCGCACAAAGCACACGCTACAAGACAAGCTGATCCTGCAGGCTCAGGTCTTGGCGCTGGAAGGGGGCAGCGACACCCTCGGCATCAACAGCACCTTCGGCAAGGCCCGAACTAGCCTCGGACGGCGACGCGGTCCGAGGGCCTCCGCTCCAAAGGACGGCGTCATCACCACGCCTGGGCGATCGTTGTCAGGGACTTCTCCGGGAATCCGGCCCGAGCAGGCGGCTCGGCCAGCCACCTCCGGGGCCTCGGCCAACCACCTTCCGAGGGCACGAGCCCGGTCCGAAGCCTCGGCTGACCAACTCCGGCGTCGATCCTGCCAACGGGCAACTCGGCTAGGCTCCGGCCAACCAGGTTTCATTTCCGAGCCAACTCCGCCTCTGCTCATGCTGATATCGCTACCCCTAGCCTCGGCTCGTCGAAGAGCGGCCGAGGGGTCTCTTTAACTAAGCTAGAGGAGCCTCGGACAACAGGGCCGACCGAGCCGAGGGACTCCTACGCCTCTGGGATACGGATACCTCACTCGTCACCTTGACACGGGGCGACTCATGCTTAGTGAAGCAGTTCAGACAATCAGCAGACGAGTCTTAGTGCTCGGAAATGAGGAAAAAACACGGCTCCGTGCCGTAGTTACATACATGTCCAGGCCCCAAAAGCCGAAATGAACAAAAAACCCGGCACTCGAAGTGCCATTACAAACGGAACTCCGGTTCCGCCCCCGCAGGTACGAACAACCCCACTCGATAGGGGCGGGCCTGCGGGGCGGCAGAAGAACTCTCACCCCCCGAGGACGAGAGGCAGCCATTCAGGCCAGGAGACGGAGGTCCAGGGCTATTGACGGAGTTGGCAATCTCATCGGTAGAGAAGCCACCTCCGTCCGCCGACGCATCGGAACGCGCCGGCAGGTCTTCGCCCATGCCAGGGCCGTCCAGGGCGTGGGCACTGCCCTCGCGGTGCACGGCGCAATCGTCGTCCGGACGGAGGACGCGGCGTGGCGCCCTGGCCGTGCGACGGCGACCCGCCTCCTCCGGCATGGCTGGAGGAAGTCTCCGTGAAGCTGGAGGATGCCGTTCTCCCCCAGACGCACGGGGAAGAAGAGGGCAACCGACCCACACGGAGACAGCCCCCTGACCCGCCTCGTCCTCCCTCTTGGCCTGGTGATGAAAATCCTTGAGGCTGAGGGAGGGGCAGAGGCCGCAGCCCGGCTCGCTTTCCCCCACCATCTAGCCGGAGGTCACCCTCGTGGGTGACTGCCGATGGAGGGGTGCAGCCGGGCTGCATGATGAAAATCCTTGAAGCCGAACGATGGCCAAAAGGTACCCGCTTCCATGGAGTGGTGTCCCCCGACGATGAGGCACGGAGGCGGCGGTTTCCCCCATCCGGGGGCTTGAAAGGCGGAAAGACACGACGCATAAGGGAGGAAGAAGACATGGTCGCCTTATGAAAGGGGTCGCCCTCCTTTTAAAGGCAACTCTCCGTGCCTGCGCCCCCAACCGTCACGGGCTGAGTCTTCTCCAACACGCCTCCAAAGCCCTCCCCTGCGGCGCGGGGGCTGGGACCCACCTGTCATGCAGACCGGCTCCAAGCAGAAGAAGCCGAACCGCCGCACGCGGCGCACGCGCAACCACCCAGCAGTTACAAGTGACCCTCCACTTTTGCCAGACCAACGGGCGAAGGGGGTGGGCAGCCATGCGGGCGGCATGCAACCGCGCCAAGTGGACGCGCCTCTCCGACTCCCGATAGGCCAACACGGAGGCTCAAGCCCACGCGTCGCGCAACCGGCGCGCCGGATGCTGCATGTAAGCCACTATGCCACTTGCGCCACCACCGCACCTCCTCGGTTGCGGAACCAATACCACGACCCGAGGCGGCCCAGCGCGCGGCCTAGCTGCACCAGCTTGACGCAGCGGTCAAACGCGGTCAAAAGTGGGCCGGTAGTAATGACAGTGGCAGGCGCGCAAGAGCAGCGATCACGCCATCAGCCAGGCTCACGTCCCATCCAGAGGCAGCAAGAGAACCCCCTCTCTCATGGTGTGAAGACGGCACGCCCGTGACCCGTTCCTCGAACGGCTCGCGCACGCGCAACGGCAGCCTCGCCAACTACTCGCCCCGGCGCATTAACTCCGCGGCTCGACGGGCAGCGCCACTGGCGGGAGCAGCTGGCGACGTTTCGCCTTCGCCAAAGCGGCCACACCAAATAGGTACGCCACGTCGTTCAATTTCGTATCCTTTTTCCCTTTTTCTCCTTTCTCTATCTCTTGCAATAGGGACCGGGAAGGGGAATACCCCCAAAGGGATCCTTCCCCGTGAAGGAACTAGGCTCCGAGCCTCCTTACTGATCAGGGGTTCGAAGGCTGGCCCCCCTAAGGGTTCAACAGCCGCCTCAGATCGCGTGGGCCCGACACCCACTACTGGTCAGAGGTTCGAAGGTCGGCCCCCCGAAAGGTTCCACGACCACCTCAGGCTACTCAGGCTCCGCGCCCATTACTGATCAGGGGTTCGAAGGCTGGCCCCCCGAAGGGTTCACAGTCGCCTCAGACACCGAGCGAGGGATGACCAGGGGTACGTTCGATACATAACCAAGGCTCGGGCTGCGCTCCCGAGGTACCCTAGGACATTTCCGAGACCAGCGGGAACGACTCTGTAACGGAATCCCATCGGAGGGAGGCAACGAGCCCTCGGACCCCGTCGCCAGGGGACCGGGTCCGGCAGATCACCCGCAGGTACTTTTGGGCGTGCCTCTGGGCCCCTAGCCGACCCCCAACGAACGGGGCACGGACGTCCACTCGGATTACCCGATTGTAGCTCACCGGAGACACCATGTTCGGTGCCCATCGAGGGTAACATGGCGCTCTCCCCCCCTCCTCCTTGCGGAAAGGCGACGTAGGGGCGTATGTAAAAAAGCCGAGTCTGTCCCTGATCGTCCTCTCGCTCTGTGCAGAGGCTCGGGGGCTGCTCTCGCAAACCCGGCTCCGGCCGAACCGTTGACAGCGTCAACATACCAGCCCGAGAACTTGGGCCCCGACAGTGCACCCGGGCTACGGCCTGTTCGCATGAGGGAACCGCCAGACCAGCCGAAGCATTACGCAAGGCATTAAGACCTCGAAGGAGTGAAACCACTCCTCCGAGGCCTCGGGGGCTACACCCGGCGGGTGCGCTCGCGCGCACCCACCGGAACAAAGTACAACCGAGAAAGGCTGGTCCCCTTGCAAAAAAGTGCGACAAAAGCCTCCAAGCGAGTGTTAACACTCCCTTCGAGGCTCGGGGGCTACTGTCGGGGACCATAATTAGGGGTACCCTCAAGACGCCTAATTCTCAGCTGGTAACCCCCATCAGCATAAAGCTGCAGAGGCCTGATGGGTTTGATTAAGTCAGGGATCAGTCCATACGAGCGACTCGATCACGCCACGCCCGAGCCTAGCCTCGGGCAAGGGCAGCCGACCCTGAGATGTTTCCGTCTCGCCCGAGGCCTCCTCTTTCACGGCAGACGCATCTCCGGCTCGCCCGAGGCCTTGCCTTCGATAAGAAGTAACCCTGACTAAATCACCGCGCCGACCGACCAAGTCACTGGGGCCTTTAACGCAAAGAGTAAGACTGACGGGCAGCCAGGCTTGGCCAAAAGCGCCAGAGGAAACTCCGCTCCGCCCGACCCAGGGCTCGGACTCGGGCTAAGGTCCCGGAAGACGGCGAACTCCGCTCCGCCCGAACCAGGGCTCGGACTCGGGCTAAGGTCCCGGAAGACGGCGAACTCCGCTCCGCCCGACCCAGGGCTCGGACTCGGGCTAAGGCCCCGGAAGACGGCGAACTCTACTCCGCCCGACCCAGGGCTCGGACTCGGGCTAAGGCCCCGGAAGACGATGAACTTCGCTTCGCCCGACCCAGGGCTCGGACTCCACCCCGACCTCTGCCGAACGACCTCCGCCTCGCCCGACCCGGGAGCTCAGGTTCGGCCTCGGCCATGCAGGACAGACTCGACCTCGGCCTCGGAGGAGCCTCCACGTCGCCCGACCTAGGGCACAAGTCCGCCACGTCGACAGGAAGCGCCATCATCACCCTACCCCGAGCCGACTTGGGCCGCAGGAAACAGGACCGACGTCCCATCTGGCTAGCTCCGCCAGATAGGCAATGATGGCACCCCGCTGGACCCATGACGACGGCAGCTCTCAGCTCTCTTACGAAAGCAGGGGGACGTCAGCAAGGGCCCAACCACTCCGACAGCTGTCCCTCCGTCAAGCTCCATTGCTTCTCCGACAGCCACGACGCCACACTAGCCGGGTGCCAAGATCTCTCCGGCTGCCACCTTGGCATGTACTTAGGGTACTAGCTCTCCCCCGCTAGACACGTAGCACCTTGCTACACCCCCATTTGTACACCTGGATCCTCTCCTTACGCCTATAAAAGGAAGGACCAGGGCCTTCTTAGAGAAGGTTGGCCTCGCGGGAACGAAGGGCAGGGGCAGGCGCTCTCTCGGGGCCGCTCGCTCCCCTCACCCGCGCGGACGCTTGTAACCCCCTACTGCAAGCGCACCCGACCTGGGCGCGGGACGAACACGAAGGCCGCGGGAATCTCCGACTCCCTCACGACCCGGCTCCGGCCACCTCGCTCTCGCTCTCTCTCCCCCCTTCGCGCTCGCCCACGCGCTCGACCCATCTGGGCTGGGGCACGCGGCTCACTCACTCGTCGGCTCGGGGACCCCCCGGTCTCGGAACGCCGACATAAAGGGGCACACAAGGAAGCGAAACAGCAGGTAGCCCATTCTACACTGTGAAGGAAAGAATGTTACACGAGGCGAGCGAAGCCCGACCTCGTCCCAAGAATAACGAATGAAAACAGATCCCACAAATCTCACCTGCCCCTCGAACATGGATGCCAAGAGGGACGAAGCAATCTCCGCCCAACCTAGAAAAAGCCACCAACTCTCCCCTTGGGGGATACTGTCGGAGAAAAGATCCCTGGGCCCCTAGGGCCCACGAGTCAGCAGGAGGACAAGGGAAGAGTCCACCCTAGAAGGACCTGCCCCTGGATAGTCCTGAGGCACTAAGCCCCGGATCAGGCTAGGCTAGGCGGAGCTAGAAGGGGGGTCGGGCAAACCAAGAGGGAGCCACTCGAGTGGACTCCGCGCCTAGCCCGAGAATGACCTGTCATAAATGACTGATAGCATTAACTGCGCATGGCACCGAGCCACAGCGGAGGAGCATGTCCTCCTTCAACTCATGACTTACGGGCCCCTAGGCATACGAACCACTCATGACCTATCGAGCCTAGGCCTCAGTGCCTTAGCAATCTAGGGCCTACAACACGACGAGCCACGTCGAGATGCAGGCTACAAAGGCCCGGGGTTGGCGTGGTACAGCGAGAGTAATGATGACGCCGGAGCTCCTCACCGCCCACACGCAACCAGTCTTAAAGAGTCGGGCTAGAGAAACTTAGACGACCGAGGCGTGTACCGACAAGCACGATTTTATCGAGGTAGAACGCTTTGTTCTATCACAGTGAAGCTAAATAGCTCCTTCGACGAAAGCCACTTGTAACTGACCCTCTTCTTGACCTTAAAAAGGGGAGGGTCGGCCCCGAGTAGAGGGGGACGAACACAGAGATACGAGACACACGGAGAATAAGAGGTGGTCGGTTTCTAAATTCGTGTCAGGCCTGTCTGTAAGCTAGAATCCGTGGGGTGTGTAGTGCCGGTGATTTTAGGTCTGTAAGGCTATATAAGCCCTTCCTTTTCCTATCTTAATGCAATGATGCGTAGTAGTTCTCCTGTCTAATTTAGAAAAAAAAATAGAATAAATACAAGTACCCGTCCTTGTTCTTCAGTAATGTAAATCCTATAGCTCCTGGCGGCAATATTTTCAAGAAAAAGAAATTGATCCGACTGCAGCGCGATTCTCCCATCTTGGACCCAACGTTTTTCACGCAGAACTAGTAACAGAAGTGCCAGACTTGTATAGCACCTGTACATGAGCCGTCCGTCGCTGTCGTCTTGCCTGCATGCATCATCTGCCTATTCCGCTTTCTACCTATGCATGCTGGAGCTGTAAGATTCGAATCCAAAGTACTGCTGCTTGTCCATGCACAGCGCCTATAAGTACTGTTGCAATGCAACATCGATTGACCACCAAGAGATCTCAAACAAGGGTAGACGTCTACAAGATGTCGCTGACGCCTGCAGTTTGCTCTGTCAACGATGTGCAGGGGCGGCTGCAAGTGGATCCCACCTTCCACCCAAGTCTGTGGGGCGATTTTTTCGTGAATTACAAGCCGCCAACTGCACCAAAGGTATATGCATCGTGGATTGGAAGGGATCAAAAAAATGTGAAGAATTTTGACTTGTTATGAATTGAAACCCACCTAATTTTTTCTAAGTCATATAAATTTTGATGAAACCGAACAAGCTCTAATGCTGCCATCAGAGCAAAAGGTGCATTGAAAAAAATCTGATAAACGAAACTGGCTAACACTTGCTTGTCCAATGCAGCATGGATACATGACAGAAAGAGCTCAAGTGTTAAAAGAAGAGGTTCGAAATATGCTGAAGGCTGCAAATCAGGTAAAAAGTATTTTAGATCTTATAATCACACTAGAGAGGCTTGGACTGGACAACCACTACGAGGATGAGATCAGTGAGCTGCTGAGCTTTGTTCACAGTTCGGATTACGATGACAAAGACCTGTATTTAGTCTCGCTGAGATTTCATCTTCTGCCCGAAACATGGTTATTATGTTTCATCAGGTAACCAACTGACACATTTATTGTTTATCAAGCTATTTGGATGTGCATGGCTCGTCTGCCGACTAAAGTTACGTTTTCGATCAGCAGGGTAACTAGTATAAAAAATAAACTTGGATTTCTTGTAAATTAAACTCGATATGAGAGGGTAAGATAGCCCACGGAAATTATACAAAAAGAAGACCTTGCACACAACGATATCATAGCTCACAAAAAGAAGACCTTGCACACAACCATATTATAGCTCATATGAGAAATGATCGTGGCCATGATCAGACATCAGACCTACGCCACGTCACCACCTCTGCTTTAGTTACAGTCAAACTCAGGATCATCAACTAACTAACTTAGTCAGAGGCCCTTTCACAACTTAGATTTCTTATCAACATGTGGATCTCCATATATATCGATACATATGAACTAGCCTTCTTCGAGTGCGCCAACAAAGTCAGCAGCAATGATGAACTGATATATAAACTGCTGAAAATCCAATAATATATATGACATGTGCAAGCAAACTGAAATTATATACTCCCTCCGGTTTTTTTATTTGACGTTTGTTAGTATAATGTTGAACTAGCTAGCGTCAAATAAAAAAATGGAGGTAGTACAATTGCAAAATCCTCCCAGTATGACAGAAACTTTGGTATTTTGAATTCAATCTATATACACTTCTAGCTAGAGACAAAACAACATCTCTTCGCAGAGGTCTTAGGCAAGGTGATCCCCTATCGTCTATGCTGTTTGTTTTAGCCATTGACCTACTACAAAGGATCATTGAATTAGAAGTGGAAGCAAATCTTCTCAAGTCGGACGCCATCCCATGACCAGCCACTTTCATCGCTCTCTCTACGCCGATGACGCTCAAATCTTTACCAAGCTAGAAGTGACCGACCTTCGTGGCCTAAATGGTTTGTTACAAGCGTTCATTGCTTGCTCTGGGCTTAGCTTCAATATGACCAAGACGGAAATTTACCCCATAAGGTGCCTATCGGGTGTGGCAGATTTCTTAATCCAAGTCTTCCCAAGAAAAATTTCCATTTTCCCAAGGAAATACCTTGGCCTGCCCCTTCATATAAAAAATCTCCGCAAGATTGATGTGCAACCTCTGATTGATAAGGTTCGGGCCAGGCTGCCTGGATGGAAGGGGAAGTTGTTGTCCAAAGTAGGGCGTGAGACCCTTGTCAAAACAACGCTCTCCTTGCAACGAATTTACCACCTCATGGTTTTCCCAACACAAAAAATACTTGATCAAGCAAATCGATAAATTACGTTGCAATTCCCTTTGGATAGGGGAGGAACCGAAAAACACTTGTGGCGGGCTTTGCCTAATAAATTAGAATTCTACTGCTAGGCCTAAATCCTTGGGGGGTTGGGCATTCTTGACCTGGAGCGTTTTGTAAGGGCACTCTGTTTACGGTGGTTATGGTTTCAATGGAAGAACAAAGATCGTGCCTGGGTAGGGCTAGATATCTCGTGTTCGAAGGTTGATAGAGCCCAATTTCACGCTTCGGCTAGGGTCACTATTGGAAATGGAGACATGGCATCCTTTTGGTACTCCAACTGGCTAAATGGCTCTTCGGCTCGCACCTTAGCTCCTTCGCTCTTTGAGAAGACCAACCAAAAGAAGATCACTATTAGGCAGGCCATCGAGGGTAGCAAATGGGTCTCCCACGTGCTACCGATGGAGTCACCCATAGAAATTATAGAGTTTGTGGCTCTGAGGTGGCTCTAGATCCTACCAGGGAGGATGATATAAATTGGAGGTGGACTCCGAATGGCATTTATACCACCAAAAGTGCTTACCTTGCCCAGTTCCAAGGTAGTCTACCCAGGCTTAGGCTCATGTCGATCTAGAGGGCAAAGACAGAACCTAAATGCCGCTTCTTCACATGGACTTTGCTGCACACAAAAATTCTCACGGCTAACAACTTGTTGCGCTAGAGATGGTTGCATGACCCAATTTGCATGCTGTGTAGGCAAGAGCCAGAAAATATCGACCATCTTTTCAAAGATTGCATGTTCACCAAGGAGGTTTGGAACCTTCTACTCCTTTGGTTCAAGCTTAATACTCAGCATGTCGTGGACACCAAGGATAGTTGTATAATTGGTGGAGAAAGATTTGGCTTAAAGTTGTGTAGCATGAGCATAGAGATTTTGACGGTCTCATAATCTATTTTTTGGTGGGAGGTTTAGAAAGGGAGGAATAGAAGAACTTTCCAGAATTTGTGGAGAAGTGAGTTTAGCAGCTGCGCTCCTCATCAAAGGGATCTTTTCCTATCAGTGGAATGCTGCAGCATTTTAAGGGATAGTGTGTGTAATTCCTGTCTGCAGCATTTCTTTGAAACTCTTGGTATGTGGTTGCGAACACAAGGTTGACTTGTCCCTTGTGGTTCGGGTTGATGATGAGTGATTGTCAACGGGTAGCACTCTGGGGTAGTCAGTGGACTGATCAGAGTGTGAGATTATGCTTGTGCAACCATGTTGGTTGACTTGTGGTGTGTAGGTGTGGAGCACAGGAACGATGGTCGATGGCTGAGGTGAAGGTCATGCGGGCTCGTGCTAATGGATCAGGAGCGATGAAGGGCGATTGCTGGGTCTTGACTGACGAATCAGAGCAGCCAGGTGACCAACCATGGTGGCTGACACCTGGGACTCGTACTTGTTCGAGGACGTGGTGGAGTGGACCATGTTGCCGGCGTGGTAGAGGACTAGCGGGACACGCGTCTGATCGTGGAGGATGTGCACGAGGTGCGGTGCTCATGGCAGGTTTGGTGGTTTGGGCCTCAAAACCACTCAGCGCTATGGATGCCTGGTTTTGCTGAGTTTGGGCCTCAAAACTCGACGGTGGCGGTTCCGGAGGAAACCGGTGGCGTGATCGCGGAGGGTGCGTCAAGGCGAAGCAACTTCGTGTGAAGGACGTGGTCGTCGGATCAAAAACCTAGGAGTTGGTCCATTTCGCCCCCCGATGGAGTGGATAGGTTCTATGTAAATAGGGGTACTTTAGGAAGTGATAATAACCCTCTATAAATAGAGGGGAGGGCTGGTTGGTTTAGATCCCTTGGCTGCCATTTGTTTTGAGAATTCATTCTAGAGCTCCTAGTTTTTCTCTCTAGGTAGACACCAGTTGAGCCGAGGGTTCCGCAGTGATTTTGTACTTCGACTATGTTCTTGATTTTGAAGTTTAATCAGAGGAAGGGTCGCTGGTCTGGCCTACAGGGTTCTTTAGTTTCAAATCTCAGTTTGTACCATTGCTGAAATTTCTGAAGTTTTATAGTTTTGGTTTCTCCTTTTCCCCATTCTTGTGTTGTTGGTGAAAACCCTTTGATTCCTTTGAGAGGATTTGGTTTGGGGATTGATTGGTGGTGAGTTGCACTCTTCGGACCACTGCATACACCTTGTTATTGCAGATTTGGGTCGTGATTTGAGAAAAACTCAGTTTGAACTCGTTCTAGAAAACCCCAACAAAACCCTAATTTCTGCTATATTTTTTAATTTGTGGGTGAGTCACAAGTCGGATTGAGCTCAAAATCTGGGGAGATCTTGAAAACATATTTTCTCAGGTGTGTGTAAAATTTCATATCAATCGGAGTTCGTTTAGTTCAGTTTTGAACTCAAGAACAGAATTTTGTACTACTGAAAACAACACTTGTTGACGATACTGTATTGGACCGTTTTAGACTTTTTGGTGTCTGATTTGCAATCCATTTGTTTTGTTGGTCTCATGTGAGTATTAGGAATGTTTCATAATCATGGGATCACTTGTTCGCTGATGTGTTTATGGTTTGAGCACTTGCTTCATCTCAATTGAAGCAAAGTGTTAATTTTCAGTGTTTGGAGAAAAAATTCGATTGGCTCCCATTCACCCCCCTCTGGTCGCCTTACCGGTCCTACAATTGGTATCGGAGCCGGTTAAGGATTTCTCTTCCCTAATCGGTTCGAAATCTACGTAGGCAACATGGAACGAGGTGTTGGCAAACCTCCATTCTTCGATGGGACCAATTACCCGTACTGGAAGATTCGCATGTCTACGTATCTTCAGAGCATCAGTTACCGGGTTTGGGAAATTTGCCTCGATGCGATTTTTGATGCTACAAGTGACCGGATCACTCCAATTCAAATGGAGTTCCATGATTCGAACAACAAAGCTCGAAACGCTTTGTTCTCGTGTTTCACGCTTGGTGAGTTTGAGCGAGTTGGACATCTGACTACGGCTCATCAGATCTGGTCTACCCTCGAGAGATTCCATGAGGGCAACAATCATGTGAAGACCAGACTGTTTGAGAGGTATAAGCGAGAGTACGAGAACTTCAAATAGTTGGCTGGAGAGACCATTGATTCCATGTTCTCCAGGTTCCAGTCAATTGTGAACAAGATGCATGCCAACAAGGCACAGCTACCCTATAGTGATCATGAGAGAGAGAGAGAGCTGAAATTACTACATGCTCTAGATCGGAGGGTTTGGGAGGTGAAGGTCTCGGTGATCATCGAGTCGCCCAACTACGAGACTTCTCACCGTGGACGAGCTCTTCAGCAAGCTCAAGTCCACAGAGATTGACCACCAGACTCAGGCCAAGATTGAGAACCCTAGTGCACCCACCATGGCCCTGGTCTTTGGAGGTGGTTTTGCTTCTAACTCCTCACCTGCTATGTTTGCTCTATCTTCTTTGTTGTCTATTATAGAGGAGCAGGTGGAGAGCCTTGGGGATGAGGAGCTGGCACTTGTGGCCAGTCGGTTCATGCGGTTCCACAACAACCGTATGAGACGACGGCATGGTGGGTCCAAAAACGGATGCTACAACTATGGCGATCCCGACCACTTCATTGCCAAGCTGCCCCAAGAAGGGCAAATCGGAGTCTAGCCCGCGACCATCACTCTGGTCGGCGCAAGGGCAAGTGCTCCTCTAGCAAGTACAAGTCCATGGGAGGATTCAACAAGGAGGCGCTCAAGAAGAAGTACCTTCAGAAGACAAAGATCAAGGAGCGTGCCTTCCTTGCCTCCCTCAGCAACCTCGACCATGACTCCGACGATGTTATATCTTCCTCGAGTGACGAGGAGACTGAGAGGCGGGTCGAGGACAAGCTGAATGGGATGTGCTTCATCGCTGACACCGTAGGAGGCTTCTGCACCATGGCACTTGGTGAGGACGCGGTCGGCACCAGCGACGACAAAGATATCGGCGACAACACTACTTCTGAGGTACTACCTTCCACCGATGATCTCACCGCTAAGATAGAAGAGTTGAACGCTGCTTTGGCTAGTCAGGATAAGTTGCTTAGGCAGGCTGCTCGTGAGAGGAGAGAGTTTAGATCCAAGTACGAGAGCATGCTTAGGGAACTTGAGTTTGCTAAAGCTTCAGTTGAGGTGTTCGACGAGACTGAATGTGATGAGTGCGCTCAACACATGTCAAACATCACCTCTTTGCAGACCAAGTACTCCACCTTGCTAGATGAGCGCGATGAGTTGAGATCTAGGTCTATCTTGTTGGATGCGTGTACCGTTTGTCCTGGCTTGCAGTCTGAGTGTCACACCCGGATTTCGGGGGCACCAAGACCCGGGCGCGAACATAAACACCAGGTATGCTGGGACCAAGTCTCACACATATGATGTATAGTGGCACAGGATCGAATGTCACATCTTTATATATAACAGGAGTTTTATACAAAATAAATAATTACATTATAAGGAGACAACGGTCCAGCAACCCAAAGTTGACTGGGAGACGACGGCCTAGACCTCTCGCAAACACATCGCAGCATCCTCCATGCGCCTCATCCTGTGGTACCTGTTTTTGACCTGTGGGGGTGTGAGACAGCAAGAGTGAGCTCACATACGTTCATAGCTCAACAAGTTGTGGGGAATAATGTGCATGAACTCGCCAAAGGTGGGAGCTCATGTGAAGTGTAAGGCTTACCAAAGAGGATGGTTGAAGCTGAGCATTGCTTTTAGAGTTGGGCAAAATTTTATTAGCAATTACTAAGTATAAGTAAATACCAAACCCAATTAAGTAATAGAACAAAAGTAACAACATCACCTGCGATGCAATGCATATGACAAATTGAATTTAGTTCCATAATTTAATCATGTGAGGGTCCGAGCTGCTCATGACCGTGAGCACGGCTAGTATACCAGTTTTACACTCTGCAGAGGTTGCGCATCTTTACCCACAAGTCGTGTTACCCATCTGCCAAGAGACGGCCAATCCCATACACCTCTATCGAGGAGGTGAGGCAGGGTAACACTACGAGGCCTTTACAAAGTTCCACTAGCTTCAGAAAACCCGCTACAGTTTATAGGAAGTTCCAATGCAGGAATCCCTTGCAGGACCGCCATCGTGGCAAAATCCTCCCGAGGGCCTCCCTAGCAGGAATCCCTTGCAGGACTGCCATCGCAGCAAAATCCTCCCGAGGGCCTCCCTACACTGACCACTCCCCTACTGCCCTTGCCCCTTTCGGGTAAGGTAGTCTTCCACTAGCTTTCCTAATTAATCGGCCAAGGGCGTCCCATTAAACCCTTGCGATAGCACTGTTTTCCCGGGTGGTCGCTCCATGTTCCAATTAACATAATGATCTTATCATGAACAGTAAATAACAACTGATAACAAAAGTATGAATAATATGTATCTCAATGCCCAAATCCACATATAGCACTAGCAAGTACTACCCAGAAAGTTTAGTGGTAAACAAGGCATAAAGATAGACAAACTAGGGTAACCTATTAGGTCCCATCAAATTAACCTATGCAGATCATTATGATTAATTAGAACATGCGTGGGTAAAAGAAGTGATCAAGGGCACAACTTGCCTGACACTTGAGATTCCAGGTACCAACTTGCTTTTCAGATGACACGTGTCCTCGCGCTAGTCGTAGCAATACAGACAAACACGGTATATATAAAATTAACATCACACCGAATATAAGAACAAACTGAATAATAATAATCTACGTGTTGCTACGAGACTAACGCAACTTGAACGGATCAAATCGGATTTAAAACGGAGGAGTTATGATTTTATGAAGATTCCATGTGTTTTGTACAAGATTAAATGGGATATAAATTTTAATGTGACTTTCATGTCAAAACAGTGGTACTAATTGATAAACAATAATCTTACAAAGTTATAGGAATTGAAATGGACTCATTTGGACTTAGTATGAATTTCCTATGGATTTCACAAAATTCTGGAATTGTTTTTATATAAGAAATTCATTTTATAAATCAATTTCCCTAATTTTCTATTTCCCTGGATTGCGCCCTAAAATCTATGAAGTGCATGGGTCTCGGTGTAATAATCCCAAGACACAGGATATAACCTAGGTGGACGGCGGGTTGATTCACCTATTCACCGGGGGTTCTTTAGCAAATAGGCCAGGGCGAAGGGGTATCGGGCTATTTGGGCCGTCAGATCGACTACGGAGCGTCCTGATTAGATCGGCCAAGAAACGAATCGGCATGCTCTCGCGGCCGTTAGATCGGCAACCAATGGGCCAGAATTAAAACCCAACAACTGAATTCCACACGTATGATCCGGATCGGACGGTCCCGGTTACCCGAACCGAATCGGTACGCCCAGGGAGATCCCAGCCGTCCATCACGATCCTACGGTACTAACCATCATATGGACTCTTCTAATCTCAACCTTCCATCACAAAATCAATGCCCAGAACGTGCCTCTACCGCGCTACCCCCACGGCGGCGGCGCCGCCACCAACCACGGCGGGGGATGGCCGGAGTTTGGCGATTTGGCACCGCGGTGCAGCTATTCTATCGTGGTTCGGGGTCATATTGAGAACATGGTATGACAAACACAGTGGTATGCTCCTTACCGCGGATGGGCGCTTGGGTGGTGCTGGCCGCGGTGATAAGCGGATCCGAGGATGTGCTCGATCGTCCGTGAGCAATTGAAGTTGCCCCGATGTCTGGTCCTGCCCGACCGAGGCACGAACGACTTCCCTGGGTCCCGGCGACGCTACTCGACCACAAATCGGAGGCGGGGCGCAAGCACAGAAAAGGTTTCTCCATCGGCGGCCGCGAGGTGGCTCCCAGCCTCGTTCCCTAATCTCTACGGAGGTAATTCGCGAGAGCAGGCGAGAGGAGAAATAGGCGAGCCCGGGGCATGGCATCTTATGTGGACGCGGTCGTGGCCAGAGGGCTGCAACGAACTACGTGAAGTCCGCGCTCCGCGAGCTCCGCCATGCGCGGAAGTCCGTTGACAGGGGCGGAACTGACTTGCGGGTCCCCAGGTCAGCGTATAGGAGAGAACGGACGCGTGCGACTGACAAAGCGACCCGGAGCGTCAGCGAGCATACAATGGCGCGCAGGATGACTGACACGCGAGTCCCGCATGTCAGCGGGGACTCGCGGTGGGCCGTTCGCTGGTGCTAGGTGGTTGGGCCGAAATGGGGAAGTCGGCCCAGCAGGCTGTTTTCTCCTTTTTTTCCTTTTTATTTTATTTTATTTTCTTTTCTTTCTTTCTTTTTGAATCTCAATTTAAATTTCAAACTTGTGGTGAACTTGTATTCAAATTTCTGAGTATATGATTTGAATAAATTATTGTGGAATAAATTTACCTATTCATTAATTTATTCTTTTATTATATAGTATTTTCTCTTTCCTTCTCTATTTCAAACCCTAATTCTCAATTTAGGATTCAAACTTCTTCTCAAGTCATTGTTTTATTTTCTACTAGCATTATTATTGTTATTGTTTTAATGCCCAAGCAAACAAAACTCCAAAGGATGCACAAGTTATTTGAGTGCCTCTTGTTAATTATTTATTTGTGTAAGTAAGGGGTTCACATGAAATGATAGATAGAGAGGACACACACATATGTATAAAGGAATATAATCCCTCCTTTTAGATTTTCTTACAAAGTGGGTGTTACAAATCCTACCCCCCTTAAAAATAATCTCGTCCTCGAGATTACTAAGAAAAGGGATGCAACAATCCTTAGTTTGCGATTTACCCTTTAGGTTCTTAATTAGTTCAAAAATCAAAGTTTTTTTTTCTACCTTTAAGTACTAATTATCACGTGTTCTTAAGAAAGCATGGGTATCTTTTAGGTGTTAGAGCAAGGGTAGGTTGTGACAAGAAAGAAAAGACTCCATCCCGAATGATGAATCTGGATTCATTTGAAGATCTGGTTATACTCATATCCTTGCTTGTCGAGGTTGACCTTCTTCTTTCCTTTGGTCTTGGCGTGATCATCTGAGTTAGGGACATATTGTTAACATATATGTGGGTAGGATGGATTACAAGGTGTAGGTAGGTCAGAATCTCTGTTTTGTTGTTAGGTTAAAATAGAGGGGTTATGCAACTATCTGATGGGTAAGGTAGTTGCATATGGTTAGGTGGTTGTATATGGTCAAGTTAGTCTAGGGCACTAATTTTTTGTTAGATTGGTATAACTAGATTGGACTAGATAAAATCTCATAAATTTTAATTAGATCATGGTTGTTACACTAGGATGAGATAAGTATAGTGGTTGGGATAGGTATGCTTATTAGGACAAGATGAATCTCTATGAAATAAAATAGAATCTTTTGGGATTAGTTAGCTCTATTAGGATGAGATAAAATCTTTTTAAGATGAATCTATTAAGATAAGAGAGAATATTGTAGATAAGATGGGTATATTAAACTAGATATATTTTAATGGGGGTATTCTTAGTTTGTATAGTCATCTTATGTTTTTTATATATATTTATGCCTATACATATATGTAGATGTAATTGTGGACATTACTCCACAACCATCACACTCAATCAAAGATCCAACTCAGGCAAGTATCATAAGAACAAACATTCAAGTTCATATACATCTATATAACAAAATAGTTTTTTTTCCTAAGAATAAGTCTCCTATTCCTAAAGGTCACTTTAGGCACAGGATTTCAAAGTGTGAAATCCACATTTGTCTTTTAGAAAGAAAAGATAAGAATAATCAGAGTAAGCGGAAATAGATGAGAAAAAGATTAAGATAAGTTTAGAAAAGAATCGGAGTAGCAAAGGTAAGTAAGTATTGGTTGTCCAGTTCTATCTAGGTTTCGTCCTACAGTCAACATTCCTCTGATACCAATTCTGTCACACCCGGATTTCGGGGGCACCAAGACCCGGGCGCGAACATAAACACCAGGTATGCTGGGACCAAGTCTCACACATATGATGTATAGTGGCACAGGATCGAATGTCACATCTTTATATATAACAAGAGTTTTATACAAAATAAATAATTACGTTATAAGGAGACAACGGTCCAGCAACCCAAAGTTGACTGGGAGACGACGGCCTAGACCTCTCGCGAACACATCGCAGCATCCTCCATGCGCCTCATCCTGTGGTACCTGTTCTTGACTTGTGGGGGGTGTGAGACAGCAAGAGTGAGCTCACATACGTTCATAGCTCAACAAGTTGTGGGGAATAATGTGCATGAACTCGCCAAAGGTGGGAGCTCATGTGAAGTGTAAGGCTTACCAAAGAGGATGGTTGAAGCTGAGCATTGCTTTTAGAGTTGGGCAAAATTTTATTAGCAATTACTAAGTATAAGTAAATACCAAACCCAATTAAGTAATAGAACAAAAGTAACAACATCACCTGCGATGCAATGCATATGACAAATTGAATTTAGTTCCATAATTTAATCATGTGAGGGTCCGAGCTGCTCATGACCGTGAGCACGGCTAGTATACCAGTTTTACACTCTGCAGAGGTTGCGCATCTTTACCCACAAGTCGTGTTACCCATCTGCCAAGAGACGGCCAATCCCATACACCTCTACCGAGGAGGTGAGGCAGGGTAATACTACGAGGCCTTTACAAAGTTCCACTAGCTTCAGAAAACCCGCTACAGTTTATAGGAAGTTCCAATGCAGGAATCCCTTGCAGGACCGCCATCGCGGCAAAATCCTCCCGAGGGCCTCCCTAGCAGGAATCCCTTGTAGGACTGCCATCGCAGCAAAATCCTCCCGAGGGCCTCCCTACACTGACCACTCCCCTACTGCCCTTGCCCCTTTCGGGTAAGGTAGTCTTCCACTAGCTTTCCTAATTAATCGGCCAAGGGCGTCCCATTAAACCCTTGCGGTAGCACTGTTTTCCCGGGTGGTCGCTCCATGTTCCAATTAACATAATGATCTTATCATGAACAGTAAATAACAACTGATAACAAAAGTATGAATAATATGTATCTCAATGCCCAAATCCACATATAGCACTAGCAAGTACTACCCAGAAAGTTTAGTGGTAAACAAGGCATAAAGATAGACAGACTAGGGTAACCTATTAGGTCCCATCAAATTAACCTATGCAGATCATTATGATTAATTAGAACATGCGTGGGTAAAAGAAGTGATCAAGGGCACAACTTGCCTGACACTTGAGATTCCAGGTACCAACTTGCTTTTCAGATGACACGTGTCCTCGCGCTAGTCGTAGCAATATAGACAAACACGGTATATATAAAATTAACATCACACCGAATATAAGAACAAACTGAATAATAATAATCTACGTGTTGCTACGAGACTAACGCAACTTGAACGGATCAAATCGGATTTAAAACGGAGGAGTTATGATTTTATGAAGATTCCATGTGTTTTGTACAAGATTAAATGGGATATAAATTTTAATGTGACTTTCATGTCAAAACAGTGGTACTAATTGATAAACAATAATCTTACAAAGTTATAGGAATTGAAATGGACTCATTTGGACTTAGTATGAATTTCCTATGGATTTCACAAAATTCTGGAATTGTTTTTATATAAGAAATTCATTTTATAAATCAATTTCCCTAATTTTCTATTTCCCTGGATTGCGCCCTAAAATCTATGAAGTGCATGGGTCTCGGTGTAATAATCCCAAGACACAGGATATAACCTAGGTGGACGGCGGGTTGATTCACCTATTCACCGGGGGTTCTTTAGCAAATAGGCCAGGGCGAAGGGGTATCGGGCTATTTGGGCCGTCAGATCGACTATGGAGCGTCCTGATTAGATCGGCCAAGAAACGAATCGGCATGCTCTCGCGGTCGTTAGATCGGCAACCAATGGGCCAGAATTAAAACCCAACAACTGAATTCCACGCGTATGATCCGGATCGGACGGTCCCGGTTACCCGAACCGAATCGGTACGCCCAGGGAGATCCCAGCCGTCCATCACGATCCTACGGTACTAACCATCATATGGACTCTTCTAATCTCAACCTTCCATCACAAAATCAATGCCCAGAACGTGCCTCTACCGCGCTACCCCCACGGCGGCGGCGCCGCCACCAACCACGGCGGGGGATGGCCGGAGTTTGGCGATTTGGCACCGCGGTGTAGCTATTCTATCGTGGTTCAGGGTCATATTGAGAACATGGTATGACAAACACAGTGGTATGCTCCTTACCGCGGATGGGCGCTTGGGTGGTGCTGGCCGCGGTGATAAGCGGATTCGAGGATGTGCTCGATCGTCCGTGAGCAATTGAAGTTGCCCCGATGTCTGGTCCTGCCCGACCGAGGCACGAACGACTTCCCTGTGTCCCGGCGACGCTACTCGACCACAAATCGGAGGCAGGGCGCAAGCACAGAAAAGGTTTCTCCATCGGCGGCCGCGAGGTGGCTCCCAGCCTCGTTCCCTAATCTCTACGGAGGTAATTCGCGAGAGCAGGCGAGAGGAGAAATAGGCGAGCCCGGGGCATGGCATCTTATGTGGACGCGGTCGTGGCCAGAGGGCTGCAACGAACTACGCGAAGTCCGCGCTCCGCGAGCTCCACCATGCGTGGAAGTCCGTTGACAGGGGCGGAACTGACTTGCGGGTCCCGCAGGTCAGCGTATAGGAGAGAACGGACGCGTGCGACTGACAAAGCGACCCGGAGCGTCAGCGAGCATACAATGGCACGCAGGATGACTGACACGCGAGTCCCGCATGTCAGCGGGGACCCGCGGTGGGCCGTTCGCTGGTGCTAGGTGGTTGGGCCGAAATGGGGTAGTCGGCCCAGCAGGCTGTTTTCTCTTTTTTTTCCTTTTTATTTTCTTTTATTTTCTTTTCTTTCTTTCTTTTTGAATCTCAATTTAAATTTCAAACTTGTGGTGAACTTGTATTCAAATTTCTGAGTATATGATTTGAATAAATTATTGTGGAATAAATTTACCTATTCATTAATTTATTCTTTTATTATATAGTATTTTCTCTTTCCTTCTCTATTTCAAACCCTAATTCTCAATTTAGGATTCAAACTTCTTCTCAAGTCATTGTTTTATTTTCTACTAGCATTATTATTGTTATTGTTTTAATGCCCAAGCAAACAAAACTCCAAAGGATGCACAAGTTATTTGAGTGCCTCTTGTTAATTATTTATTTGTGTAAGTAAGGGGTTCACATGAAATGATAGATAGAGAGGACACACACATATGTATAAAGGAATATAATCCCTCCTTTTAGATTTTCTTACAAAGTGGGTGTTACACTGAGCTAGCAGAGAGAGACGCTAGGATAGCTTTGCTTGAGAAGGCTAGCTCAGTGAGTGCCCCTACACCTGCGCAGTGTGCACTTTGTGAGGGTTTGCAATCTGCCCTTGAGTCTCGTAGACACGACAAGACAAGAATCTAGGAAGAAAACACATACCTTTGATCTATCTTGAGTTGGGTGTCGTGTAGTGAGCCCTAGTTGGGCATGATGGTCAGACAGTTCAAGAGGGGAACTAGTGGATCAGGGTTAGGCTTTGCTACTAAGGATGGGAGTGTCGCTTGCTTTGGGAAGGTTGGTGAGTGAAGTGGTTTGACACCTTCAGAGAAACCTTCATCCACTCCCAAGCTTATCAAAACCATCTCTGCTAAACCTGTCAGCCCTGTGAGGGATGGTGTGATTGATGAACCTTTGAGAGATCCTCCTTAGAACAAGTGTGGCTTCCAAAACCTAACCATCTTAGGAACACACTTGACACCTTTCCCGACATCTCTAGCGATCCCCTTCCTAGAGCCCCTCAGCTATCCGAAAAGAAAGCCCCCTTCCACAAACAAAATCCACCCAAGAGAGAGGTGAGGTACCATTGTGAATATTGTGAGAGGGATGGGCATCTAGCTTCTTTTTGCTTTAGGAGGAAGAGAGATGAGCGGCGGATTTCTGAGTCGAGCAGGAAGGACAAGAACCGCCCCTCTCATGGTGTTCATGCTCAGCCTGTTCAGAGACGTCCTAGGAGGCCTAGAGGTGTTTTGACTCTTATCGCTAGGACTCAGGCAGTGAGACCATGTGGTGGTCGTGCCCGATGGGATGCTGGTCATGTATCATATGGCCAAGGACCATGTGACAGAGGCTTTGGTTCATACTTCCCCAGCGGACCACAATTTCCTTCTTGTGGTGATCGCTTCCCTTCGGGACCGAGGATGTTTGGTGTTTTCCCTAACACTTTTTAGGGACAAATGCCGTAGCACTAGAATTCTTCACAGTTTACTTACCCCAGTGTTGTGTCATTTGCTCACCCTGTGTCTTACTATTGATGCAGGACGGAGGCCTAGAGAACACGTGGCTCATGGATTCTGGTTGTTCACGCCACATGACCGAAAGCTCAAAATGGTTCTCCAGCCTCGACCCTGTGATTGGTAAGGAATACATCACATTCGGGGATAAGTCAAGAGGTAAGGTTGTTTCTCGTGGAACCATTCGGGTGAACGAGAGCTTTATTCTCAAGGATGTTGCTTTGGTCTCGAATCTTCATTTCAATCTGCTTTCAGTTTCGCAACTCCTTGAGGATGACTATGAAGTGTGTTTTAAAAAGGGCTTGTCTCGAGTTTTGGATGCCCGTGGGGATCTTATTTGCCAGATTTACCCTTTTGGTTGAGTTTTCAGTGCTGATTTTTCACATTCTTCTGGCCCTTCTCGATGTTTGTTGGCAGGATCTTCCTCTTCTCTTTGGAAGTGGCATAGGAGGCTAGGTCACTTGAGCTTTGATCTTTTGTGTTATTTGAGCTCACTTGACCTCATCCAAGGATTGCCAAAATTAAAATTTGAGAAAGATCTTGTCTGTCACCCTTGTCATCATGGCAAAATGATTACCGCTTCCCATTCCCCGGTCACTAAGGTGATGACCTCGCTTCCTGACGAATTGCTTCATATGGACACTATTGGTCCAGCCAGGGTTTGCTCTTTTGGAGGGAAGTGGTATGTGCTTGTGGTTGTCAACGACTTCTCTCGCTACTCTTGGGTGTTCTTTATGACGGCGAAGGATGAGGCTTTTACTCATGCTCGAGATTTGATTCTTTGGTTGCAAAATGAGTTTCCTAAAAATGCCATGAGAGCTATACGCAGTGACAATGGCACAGAATTTAAAAATACTCAATTTGCAACCTTTTGTGCTTCTTTGGGACTCGAGCATCAGTTTTCCTCTCCGTATGTGCCCCAGCAGAATGGTATTGTTGGACGCAAAAATCGGACCCTTGTTGAGATGGCCAGGACGATGCTTGATGAGCATAGGACTCCTAGGCGTTTTTGGGCCGAAGCGATCAACACTGCTTGCCATGTGTCCAATCGCATCTTTATTTGGGCTTTTCTTAACAAAACTTCTTATGAGCTGTGATTTGGACGGCCACCCAAGGTCAGTCATTTCAGGGTATTTGGCTGCAGATACTTTGTGCTAAAACAAGGTAATCTGGACAAGTTTGAGTCCCGGTCTTCTGATGGAGTTTTTCTGGGTTATGCATTACATTCCCATGCTTATCATGTTCTTAACCTAGAGACTAACCACATTATGGAGACTTGTGTGGTTACATTCGATGAGACTGCACCTTGTCCATCCTCTGTCTTTGAGCCTGCAGGTCCAGATCAGATGGGACAGACCATCTTTATGGAGGAGGAGCACGACGACGCCGATTGGGTTGCTCTCGAGCCAACTCCACTGGCTACCCCAGTCGAGCCTGCTTCCACTACTATGACTAATGGACCTGACCCCACTCCTTCCACCACTTGGGGTCTGCTCGAGCCAGCTCCTGCTGAGACTGGAGGAGTTGAAGCTGCTGTTGAGGGGGAGGCCACTTCCTCAAGGGAGGCTCCACAACATATTCAGCGTCGTCACCCACCTCAGCAAATAATCGGGGAGCTTCATGAGCGAGTCACTCGCTCTAGGTCACATCACATTTCTCATTTTGCTCACTCAGCTTTTGTTGCTACTTTTGAGCCCCGAGATGTTGGACATGCTTTATCTGATCCTAACTGGGTTAATGCTATGCATGAGGAGCTTGAAAATTTTGAAAGAAATAAGGTTTGGGTTTTGGTGGCACCTCCTTCTAACTGCCAACCCATCGGTACAAAATGGGTTTTCAAAAACAAAAAAGTGAGGGTAGTTTGGTAGTGAGAAACAAGGCGAGGTTGGTTGCCCAAGGGTATTGCCAAAAAGAGGGAATTGGTTATGAGGAGACCTTTGCCCCTATTGCCCGTTTAGAGGCCATTAGGATCCTTTTAGCCTTTGCTGCTTCAAAGGGTTTTAAGCAAATGGATGTCAAAAGTGCCTTTTTAAATGGGTATATAGAGGAAGAGGTATATGTTAGGAAGCCCCCTGGTTTTGAGAGTTCCAAGTTTCCAAACCACGTTTTTAAACTCCAAAAAGCTTTGTATGGTTTGAAATAAGCCCCTAGAGCCTGGTATGAGCGTTTGAAATCTTTTCTATTTTCTAAGGGTTTTAAAATGGGCTCTATGGACAAAACTCTTTTTCTCCTCAAGCATAATAATGACACCCTTTTAGTCTAGATTTACATGGATGATATCATCTTTGGTGGTTCTTCTAATGCTCTTGTGTCTAGATTTTCAGATCTTATGAGCAGGGAATTTGAGATGAGCATGATGGGCAAGCTGAATTTCTTTCTTGGGTTGCAAATCAAGTAGACTCAAGATGAGACCTTTGTACATCAAGGCAAGTATACAAAGGACGTCCTGAAGAAGTTCGACATTGTGACGGAACCTCCCAAGTAATTAGGCCCACCTACAGTTGTCCTTGTCCAACGGACTTCAGACAACCCTGTAGGTGCCCCTGAACTACTTGATAAGTTCGGTATCTTTCCTTACCTTACCAGGAACGATTCACCCGTCTTGCAGACATTACAGAACATCGGAGATAAAGAATTGCGGAAGCGATTACATAATTCACATTTATTTAAAAGCAAGCACAAGTTGTTTTATTACAGACCAGAACTAAAAGCGAGTGCTGAGTAGTAATATTATACAAACCAAGGGAGGCAAAAACTCCTCCCGAGAAGATTTAAGTAAAAGTTCTATATGGAGGACCAAGTCCTCCCGCACTTTAGTCTTGGGTTTCTTCTTTGGGAACCACCTTGGCACAGAAGCAGCAGAAATCTGCTACTTCCTCACCTAAAAACAACGAAGGGATAAACCCTGAGTATGGAATTACTCAGTAAGACTTGCCCGACAAAAGAAAAGACTCTCAAGGGTATGCTGGCTTTTAGGGAGTCAAGGTAAGGCTTCTCAATACTCAAAGACTCTGTTTTGCATAAATGCTTACTAAAGTGGATCCTTAAAAATCCAATTTTATTTGACCAGTTAAGTTCAATTACCTGCAACTAGAGTTCTTTCTACCCTAGTTCAATCACTGGTCCTGCACTAGCCAATTTCTTAACAAATATCCATCATCTTTAGTGGAATGCTACGTGTAGGGCAGTGACCAAGTCTTCATAACCGCGAAGGTACGGCGATCCGAATCGATTATACTCAGCTGAGGATCTCCAATCACACGACATATGTAGCACTTAACCCTTGCATATGTCAACCCGCCACCGGGGTTCTTAAGGCCGGATCAGGTTCACGCAAACCGAGAGCACAGATACACCACCGTCCAGCCTCTTGCCATGGAGGGTACACGCTACTCTCGCCACCGCTCCACGCCCATTTCGTGTTATCTTATTCCGGCCTTAGTCTGCCCGAGGCAAGGCTTACCCATGACGAGGCATGTGACCAGTTAAAGGGTCCTCGATCATCAAGCCTACATCGAGACGGTCCTTAATCGACTCAGACGGAGACACTACACCGAGACTCTCTTCTCGTGCAAGTCACCCGCCCGGTCTCAGCTTAATCATTTAATCCCAAAAACTTGGTACCTGGCAGAGGTACATCTTTTCCGATGTTGAACCCATCATGGCCATGATGGATTCACCATCAAGTTTTATTTTCGAAAACAACCCTCCCACTTTGCCAAACATCTTTTGTAAAACAAATCCTTTTGTTTTTCTAAGCAATACTAAGCATAGTAAAACCTCTTTGTAAAACAGGGTTTCAAGGAGGGTAATCAAGATCAAGGAAGATAATGCAGGAATTGTTTAATCAATCAACTCCTATCAACTAATGCAGCAAGCAAGTGAGAAAGATTTTAAAAACATCAAGGGAGGTGGCAAATGCACCGGGGCTTGCCTTTGTTATCAGGTGAGTCCTGCTCGGATCCACAAATATCGAAATAAAAGCAGTTGCCTGCTTCAGGATCTGAGGATGGTGGTATCCCTTCTTCAGTGACTTCTTCTTCTTCTTCGTGTTCTAACATAACCATATATATGCATAAGAATGGATGCCATGGGATGCTCATGAGGATGCAAAGATAATATGAACTTATTATCTAAGTCTTGAGTACAACTTTCCTTCACGGTACTCCGAGAACCTAGGGTTTCCGGAGTCAGTAAAGGAGTTCATAGGGCAGGGGGGGTGGTTTTGGGTTTAGTGATCAAACAAGGTCCAAATCAACCCAAATTCTACCCAAGGCTTCTAAATATTGATTTAAGTGCCCATAAAAAGTTTGGGCATTTTTGGACTTACCAATTATTTTCTAAAAATCCATAACTAATACTTTTAACTACTTTAAATACCCTAAAATTTCTTATTTCCACCAAAAATCACCAAACTATTTTTACTAAATACTAGGGAAAATAACAAGCCTAGGAAAATTAGTTTCACAATTTTAGCATTTTTCTACATTTTTCTTCATATTTCTAAAGCTTTATTGAAAAAGAAAAAGGAAAAGGCTGAACAGGACTGGGCCAGTTCTAGCCCAGTCGGCCCAACCCAGAGTGGAAACGCGCCCGCACGCCCCCGCGCCCTGGCAGCCTTACAAAAAGGCCCCTGTTTTCTTGAATATCCTGACAAAGCCCAAAGCACTATTTAACACAGCCGCTGACAATTTCAAAGACACCCTCGTACTTCTATCTATTCTCGGTTTGTAGTCCCCGACGACGGTGAACGTGGCCACGCTCCGGTGAGCCACTGTACCAGCCGAACGGGTCCATGACCGGCGCTCCCGAGTAGCAGAAATGAAATAGGACCCGTCCTAACCCCTTTCCCCAACCCAATTTCACTAATGGTCAAATATGGAGCTCTGGCCACGGTGGCCGTGAGCATCGTGGCAAGACATCCGTGTTCCCGGCGATGGGTGGCGGTCCGGTTCGATTGGAAGGGTCGGAGAGCATCACCCATACGTAAGTATGCTAGAACAGAGATGAAAAAGGAATGAGCAGACCTTGGGACGGCTGGCCGCGGTGAGGGTGTTTTTGCGGTGGCGGAAACAGAATTGGGGAAACTATGAAATTCAAGCTCTCAGGTGAACGATTGAGGACGATATCTGGTGGCTGGGTGCGTGATGACCTTGCGGAGCTCACGGTGGCTTCAATTTATAGGGAAGCTAAGCGGTGCTGCCCAATTCTGAGTAGAGAGACCGGCGGTCGAGACGAAGGGTGAGTCACTGGTGGCCGCGCAACGTGGCTTTTACCGTGGCGGCACCTCCGGCGATCACCGGATATGTGTAGCACGGTTAGCCGCGACGTGGTAAAGCGTCAGGACACGCGGCGGGCGGCAGTGATGGCTCAACGGCAGCCGAAATCTATCCGGGTGACCGATGAGCAAGGGGAGGGGGTACGGCGACTAGCCGGAATAGTTTACTGACCGGGCTTATCCACGGCGATGGTCACTGGGTGCTATCCGATCAACCCGAGCACGAATCGAAGCGGCGGCGGCATGAATCGCGGCGGAGGGAGTCATCGGCGGCGAGGATAGTCGCGCTAGCGACCTGATCCACTCGGGTTACTGTACCATGGGGAAATGGTATTCAGACAGCATGACAGTCATAGTTTAGGACCAATTTTCTCTAAAGTTTCTCTAGTAACTTGCTCCACTCTCTGTAGCAAAGTTTCAGAGCTACAAACCAGCTACAATTCGACTATAGAGGTTGAACTCATTTGAGCACTGGATCAAGGTTCAATTCACACTCAAAGTTGACCCGGTTACACTGAAAAGCTGAATTCCAGAATGAATCCAGCCTGACAGCCAAGGTTTGAGTATGATTATCTCCAAATTTTTCTTAACAACTGAGCTCACATCCTTAAGCAAAGTTGTTCTCCTATAATTGGGCTACAAACTTGTTGTGGTCACTTTGGGCAAAAACCCTATGCTTTGAAAGTTACAAAGCCCCAAAGTTGAGCCAATATTACTGAAATTTCAGACTTAGTATAGAATTCAAATGAGGTCCATTTTGCAATTGAGTCCAAAACTTAGGGTTTGGCTTTCAAGTCCACATATTTGTGAACCAAAGGACTTAAGAAACTTATTTGACTTAGTTTTTGCACTTTAGTCCAAAAGTGGACTAATTTTGCACATAAGCCCCTAGGGTTTGGTTTTAGAGCTTTCCAGGGTTCCAATTAGGGTTTTTAGTATCCCAGGGGTATAAATGAGATTCAACTTTGTTTTTGGGGATATTTAATAACTATTACCCTAAAATATTTGGATTTTCTCAAGTTGGGTTAAGTTTTACCCCTTTAATCCCTGTTTAGGGTAAAGCTTCCCATCCAGGGTCCTATTTGCAAAATCCTTAAAACAGTACAACTTGTTTAAAATTTTTGCCTAATGAATGCACTCTAGGTGTATCAAACATATGCAATGCCAATGTTATGATGTCATGCTCAAGTTTTAGTTATAGTAACACCAGGAGTGTAACATCCTTCCCCCCATAAAAGAATCTCGTCCCGAGATTTAAAGTCCTAGGGTGAGTAATGGAAAAGGAAATGTGTCATGTTTTTATTTCCTCATTTCTGGTACAAGGCAGGGTGGTGTGGGATTCACTCCTTTATTGCAATAACTATATACACTTTACAAATTACATGAGGCTAGAAAGCCTGGGAAATTCTTATTCAAGAAGTCTTGAGTTTCCCACGTAGCCTCTTCCTCAGAATGTTGGTTCCATTGTACTTTGTAGAATTTGAGAGTCTTTCTCCGGGTAACCCTGTCCTTTTGATCCAGAACTCGAATAGGATGTTCCGAGTACGTTAAGTCTGGTTTCAGGACAACATCTGTCACTTCAATGGTTCGATCGGGAACCCGTAGACACTTCTTCAATTGCGATACATGGAACACATTATGTACAGCAGACAATGTTTCGGGAAGTTGAAGTCGATACGCCACTGGCCCATATCTTTGAAGAATAGGAAATGGACCAATGTACCTGGGTGCAAGTTTTCCCTTTACCCCGAAACGCGATACTCCCTTCATTGGTGAAACCTTTAAGTAGACGTAGTCTCCTTCTAAGAAGTATAAGGGCATTCGCCGTTTGTCTGCATAACTCTTCTGACGAGCTTGTGCTTTCTTTAGATTATGTATAATTTTCTGAACCTTATCCTCGGTTTCTTTCACTAGATCAGGTCTAAAGAAGCACCTCTCACCAGGTTCAGACCAGTTTAGCGGAGTCCGACACCGTCGTCCATATAAAGCTTCAAAGGGTGCCATCTGGATACTGTCTTGATAGCTATTATTATATGAAAACTCCGCCAAAGGTAAACATTCATCCCATTTCTGTGAGAAATCCAGGACACATGCCCGCAGCATATCTTCAAGTATCTGGTTCACTCTCTCAGTTTGTCCACTGGTTTGAGGATGATAGGCCGAACTGTGGAGTAACTTAGTACCCAGGGATTTATGAAGTTCTTCCCAAAATTTAGATACAAATTGTGGCCCACGATCCGACACTATAGTCTTTGGAACACCATGCAAACTGAGAATACGGGCGATGTACAAATACGCATAGGTAATGACGGGATATTTTACTTTGACAGGGAGGAAGTGGGCGATCTTGGTAAGTCGATCAATGATAACCCAAATAGAGTCATATCCTTTTGCGGTCCTGGGCAATCCCACAATGAAGTCCATGCTTATGTCTTCCCATTTCCATGTTGGTATTGGTAATGACTGCAATGGACCGGCAGTTTTCATGTGTATGGCCTTGACACGTCTGCAAGTGTCACACTTAGCCACATAGCGTGCAATTCCAATTTTCATCTTCGTCCACCAGTAGTACTGCTTTAGATCATGGTACATCTTAGTGCTTCCCGGATGAATAGAATAGCGACTAAGATGCGCTTCATCTAAGATTTGCTGGCGGAGTTCTTCATTCTTTGGCACTACTATGCGGTTGTTAAACCATAACACACCTTGATCATCTTCCTTGAAACATTTGGCTGTTCCAGCCCTTATCTTCTCTCGTATGTGCTTCATACCCAGATTATCCTTTTGAGCATCAATTATCTTTTGCAGAATGATTGACTCAAGCTTTAGCTAATTTAGAGTCCCTTGCTGGATTATCCCCAGGTTTAGCTTCTCCATTTCTTGACATAAAGTGCTCTCGGAGGTCTTTGCCATAAGACAGTGGCAGGAAGTCTTACGACTCAATGCATCTGCCACCACATTGTCCTTGCCTGGGTGATAATGGATCTCTAGTTCATAGTCTTTAATGAGCTCAAGCCATCGTCTTTGCCTCATATTTAACTCTGACTGGGTAAAGATGTACTTCAAACTTTTATGATCTGTATATATGTGACAGATATTTCCCAGCAGATAGTGACGCCATATTTTCAGGGCATGAACCACAGCAGCTAGCTCCAGATCATGAGTTGGATAATGCTCCTCATGTCGGCGCAACTGCCTTGAAGCATACGCAATTACTCGGCCTTCTTGCATCAGTACACAGCCGAGCCCACTGCCAGATGCATCATAATATACATCAAAAGGCTTAGTGATATCCGGTTGAGCCAATACCGGAGCAGTGGTTAATAATGTCTTCAATTGCTCAAAGGCTTCATTACACTTAGAAGACCAATTGAATTTAATATCATTCTTCAATAAACTTGTGATTGGCTTCACAAGCTTAGAAAAATCGGGTATGAATCTGCGATAATATCCAGCTAGTCCAAGAAAACTCCGGACCTGGTGAACAGTGGTTGGAGGTTTCCATTCCAGAATATCTTTGACCTTGCTAGGATCTACCGCAATTCCTTTAGCTGATAACACGTGCCCCAAAAATTGAATTTCCTCCAGCCAGAACGCGCACTTGCTAAACTTGGCATACAGCTGATGTTCCCTCAGGCGCGTCAATACAATCCGTAGATGCTGGGCATGCTCCTCTTCATTTTTAGAGTATATTAAGATATCGTCGATGAAGACCACGACGAACTTGTCTAACTCGGGCATGAACACCGAGTTCATCAAATAGGTGAAGTGGGCAGGAGCATTTGTGAGCCCGAAAGACATTACCAAGTATTCAAACAATCCATACCGCGTAGTAAATGCGGTTTTCGGTATATCCTCGGGCCGAATACGGATTTGGTGATAGCCCGACCTGAGATCAATTTTGGAAAATACCCTTGCCCCAGTCAGTTGATCAAATAATATGTCGATCCTTGGAAGAGGGTACTTATTCTTGATGGTGACCTCATTTAGGGGTCGATAATCCACACACATCCGCAAGGTTTGATCCTTCTTCTTCACAAAGATGGCGGGGCAACCCCATGGGGACGAGCTTGGCCGGATAAATCCCTTATTCAGTAGATCTTGTAATTGAATCTTCAATTCTGCCAACTCATTAGGGGGCATACGGTACGATCCTCGGGAGATGGGGGCCGTACCGGGCTTTAGCTCAATTACAAATTCTACATCTCTTTCAGGGGTAGTCCAGGCAAATCTTCCGGAAATACATCTGGAAACTCACATACTACCGGAATGTTCTTGATCTCCGGTACAATAGCTTCATATATCCTACCAGAAGCTTTGGCTGGATTGGTCACGGGGAGAGACAAAAGAATTTCTTCTTGATTATAGCTCAACCTGACGGTTCTGAGTTTAGTGTTGAGAATTGCCTTGTGTTGGGTTAACCAATTCATACCCAAAATTACATCTATATCCTGGCCTCTTAGAACAATCATGTTAGCAGGAAAGTTCCGTCCGGCCATTGTTACTGGCACTTCATAGGCCACTTCTCTAGTAAAAATATGTCCCCCAGGTGAATGAATTTTAAATCCCTATTTTGATTCATGACATGCAATGTGATGTTGCTCCACAAATTTCTTGCTAATGAAGGTATGCGAAGCACCAGAATCAAAAAGAATAATTGCAGGGTGACTGGCCACGGGAAACGTACCCATCATCACCGGCTCTCCTTCCGGTGTAGTGGCCACTTGAGTGTAATATACACGCCCCGTTTTCTTGGTATTTATCCCCACAACATTTCCCTTGGGCTGAGTGGATTTCCCAGTTCCTTGCTGAGCATTGGATTGATTTTGCTTGGGGTATGGGCAGTCTTTGATAAAATGTCCTGACTTGCCACAGTTGAAACACCCAGTTGAAGAGCTGGGCAAGGCGGGGAATCGAGTGCCTGGGGCACCCGGCTGATTTGGGGAAGTGGAGGTATTGTTGGGGCGGATAATAATGGGCTGTTTGAAAGGGAATGCTGGTGGACGGGAAAAAGTACGATTTTGGCTAGAAGGCCGGATGACGAACCGTTGCCTCTTCGCCTGGCCCTGATTAGGCCTCTCACCACTGAATCCCTTATTTCTTCCCAGAACTTGCGTATTTTGCTTCCACAGATAAGGCTGTACTGACAGCCTTTCCATATGTGAGATCAATACATGTGGCCATCTTTCGCTGCAACCGGTCATTTAGACCTCTCATAAAATAGTTCTTTTTCTTCAAATCAGTATTCACCTGGTCGATGGCATACTGCGACAGGTGATTAAACTTGTTAAGATACTGATTGATGGTGTCTCCTCCTTGTTTCAGCTTCACGAATTCCTCTTGTTTCATATGCAGCACCCCTTCCGGTATGTAGTGCTCACGGAAGGCTGCTTTAAATTCTTCCCAGGTGATTTGATGGTTGTCAGGTTGGATAGCCACAAAATTTCCCCACCAAGTACTGGCAGGGCCACGGAGTTGCTGTGCCGCGAATAATGGCTTCTTCGTTTCAGAACAACGAAGAAGACCAAACTTCTGTTCGATGACCCGTATCCATTCGTCAGCTTCCAGTGGGTCTTCTGCTTTGGTGAATAAAGGTGGACGAGTTTCCGAGAAATCCAAGTAAGTAGTTTCGCGAGGGCCTTGCTGAAAACCTCTTCCTGCCTGCTGCTGGAACTGCTGCTGACCCGCCATTTCCCTAAGGAAGCGGGTATTGTCTGCGGTGGCATTCACCAAGGCGGCAATCGCCTCGGCTAGCGTGGGTGGAACTGGAGGTGGATTTGGGGTGACATCCCGACCCCCAGACGTTCCGGCTGCGTCCTGTCCGCGAGTCCTGGTCGGCATCTGAGGCAAAAACATTTGAAATAAACATAATATGCCAAAGAGACCTTCCATTTTACATTACTATAAAAAGTAATGATACAGACTCGATATTACATAACAGGATACATGACCCATTATACAAAAGTTCAACCTATTATAAAACAGTGCACCCTACAATACCCTACTCTACTTCTATTACACCATTAGTCTTGCTTTCCGTTACTTTTGGCGGCCTCATCGTCTGGTGTGGGAGTCCAGACGTCAACCAACCTCAAAGAAGGAGGGGGTTCAAAAAGATCTAACTCCCCACCCAACGCGCGTCCCGCAACGTGAGAGGGTCCGGCTTCCGTCTCAGCAGAGTGTGCGGGCACACTAGGGTGTAATTGTGAGTATAGTATATGGACTTCCTCATGCAACGTATTGCAGTAGACCTGCAGGTTGTCGACAGCTGAGCTAAGTTCTTTAATTCAGGCCTGAGCCCTCGCTTCCTTAGCACATGCCAGCATATGAGACTGTACTGCCCAGTCAAGTGCTAAGTCTCGATCAGCAAGCTGATCCTGCAGGTGACGGATGTCCCTTCTTAGTTCATTGATTCTATCTCCGTCTGCGATCCAAGCATTGGTCCTGTGTTGCAGTGTTGCTTGAAGTTGACTCACTTGGGCTTCAAGGTCTCCTATGGGGTCATTACTTCCGCTGCTACTGCTTTCGTGTCGAGGGGCTAGTTGATGCCGGGGTACTCCAATTTGTCCCGTTGACTTACGTGCTGTTAGCCTTGTGCGTGGCGGCATCTTTCTAAGGGGAAAATTTATTAATATAATTCTTAGCATGATGCATGTGTAAATACAGAATCAACCTTAGCCGATTCAACCTTCTATACATTGCACTCTTCCTATCTGGTCTTTAAGATAAACTCTTCAGAGTACTAAGGTAAGAAGAGAAAAGAGTTTTTGGGTAAGATTTTCGAAAATCCTTTTGAAGATGCCTCATAATATCTGCAAAGAAGGGCTATGCTCCGATACCAGCTGTGACGGAACCTCCCAAGTAATTAGGCCCACCTACAGTTGTCCTTGTCCAACGGACTTCAGACAACCCTGTAGGTGTCCCTGAACTACTTGATAAGTTCGGTATCTTTCCTTACCTTACCAGGAACGATTCACCCGTCTTGCAGACATTACAGAACATCGGAGATAAAGAATTGCGGAAGCGATTACATAATTCACATTTATTTAAAAGCAAGCACAAGTTGTTTTATTACAGACCAGAACTAAAAGCGAGTGCTGAGTAGTAATATTATACAAACCAAGGGAGGCAAAAACTCCTCCCGAGAAGATTTAAGTAAAAGTTCTATATGGAGGACCAAGTCCTCCCGCACTTCAGTCTTGGGTTTCTTCTTTGGGAACCACCTTGGCACAGAAGCAGCAGAAATCTGCTACTTCCTCACCTAAAAACAACGAAGGGATAAACCCTGAGTATGGAATTACTCAGCAAGACTTGCCCGACAAAAGAAAAGACTCTCAAGGGTATGCTGGCTTTTAGGGAGTCAAGGTAAGGCTTCTCAATACTCAAAGACTCTGTTTTGCATAAATGCTTACTAAAGTGGATCCTTAAAAATCCAATTTTATTTGACCAGTTAAGTTCAATTACCTGCAACTAGAGTTCTTTCTACCCTAGTTCAATCACTGGTCCTGCACTAGCCAATTTCTTAACAAATATCCATCATCTTTAGTGGAATGCTACGTGTAGGGCAGTGACCAAGTCTTCATAACCGCGAAGGTACGGCGATCCGAATCGATTATACTCAGCTGAGGATCTCCAATCACACGACATATGTAGCACTTAACCCTTGCATATGTCAACCCGCCACCGGGGTTCTTAAGGCCGGATCAGGTTCACGCAAATCGAGAGCACAGATACACCACCGTCCAGCCTCTTGCCATGGAGGGTACACGCTACTCTCGCCACTGCTCCACGCCCATTTCGTGTTATCTTATTCCGGCCTTAGTCTGCCCGAGGCAAGGCTTACCCATGACGAGGCATGTGACCAGTTAAAGGGTCCTCGATCATCAAGCCTACATCGAGACGGTCCTTAATTGACTCAGACGGAGACACTACACCGAGACTCTCTTCTCGTGCAAGTCACCCGCCCGGTCTCAGCTTAATCATTTAATCCCAAAAACTTGGTACCTGGCAGAGGTACATCTTTTCCGATGTTGAACCCATCATGGCCATGATGGATTCACCATCAAGTTTTATTTTCGAAAACAACCCTCCCACTTTGCCAAACATCTTTTGTAAAACAAATCCTTTTGTTTTTCTAAGCAATACTAAGCATAGTAAAACCTCTTTGTAAAACAGGGTTTCAAGGAGGGTAATCAAGATCAAGGAAGATAATGCAGGAATTGTTTAATCAATCAACTCCTATCACCTAATGCAGCAAGCAAGTGAGAAAGATTTTAAAAACATCAAGGGAGGTGGCAAATGCACCGGGGCTTGCCTTTGTTATCAGGTGAGTCCTGCTCGGATCCACAAATATCGAAATAAAAGCAGTTGCCTGCTTCAGGATCTGAGGATGGTGGTATCCCTTCTTCAGTGACTTCTTCTTCTTCTTCGTGTTCTAACATAACCATATATATGCATAAGAATGGATGCCATGGGATGCTCATGAGGATGCAAAGATAATATGAACTTATTATCTAAGTCTTGAGTACAACTTTCCTTCACGGTACTTCGAGAATCTAGGGTTTCCGGAGTCAGTAAAGGAGTTCATAGGGCAGGGGGGTGGTTTTGGGTTTAGTGATCAAACAAGGTCCAAATCAACCCAAATTCTACCCAAGGCTTCTAAATATTGGTTTAAGTGCCCATAAAAAGTTTGGGCATTTTTGGACTTACCAATTATTTTCTAAAAATCCATAACTAATACTTTTAACTACTTTAAATACCCTAAAATTTCTTATTTCCACCAAAAATCACCAAACTATTTTTACTAAATACTAGGGAAAATAACAAGCCTAGGAAAATTAGTTTCACAATTTTAGCATTTTTCTACATTTTTCTTCATATTTCTAAAGCTTTATTGAAAAAGAAAAAGGAAAAGGCTGAACAGGACTGGGCCAGTTCTAGCCCAGTCGGCCCAACCCAGAGTGGAAACGCGCCCGCGCGCCCCCGCGCCCTGGCAGCCTTACAGAAAGGCCCCTGTTTTCTTGAATATCCCGACAAAGCCCAAAGCACTATTTAACACAGCCGCTGACAATTTCAAAGACACCCTCGTACTTCTATCTATTCTCGGTTTGTAGTCCCCGACGACGGTGAACGTGGCCGCGCTCCGGTGAGCCACTGTACCGGCCGAACGGGTCCATGACCGGCGCTCCCGAGTAGCAGAAATGAAATAGGACCCGTCCTAACCCCTTTCCCCAACCCAATTTCACTAATGGTCAAATATGGAGCTCTGGCCACGGTGGCCGTGAGCATCATGGCAAGACAGCCGTGTTCCCGGCGATGGGTGGCGGTCCGGTTCGATTGGAAGGGTCGGAGAGCATCACCCATACGTAAGTATGCTAGAACAGAGATGAAAAAGGAATGAGCAGACCATGGGACGGCTGGCCGCGGTGAGGGTGTTTTTGCGGTGGCGGAAACCGAATTGGGGAAACTATGAAATTCAAGCTCTCAGGTGAACGATTGAGGACGATATCTGGTGGCTGGGTGCGTGATGACCTTGCGGAGCTCACGGTGGCTTCAATTTATAGGGAAGCTAAGCGGTGGTGCCCAATTCTGAGTAGAGAGACCGGCGGTCGAGACGAAGGGTGAGTCACTGGTGGCCGCGCAACGTGGCTTTTACCGTGGCGGCACCTCCGGCGATCACCGTATATGTGTAGCACGGTTAGCCGCGACGTGGTAAAGCGTCAGGACATGCGGCGGGCGGCAGTGATGGCTCAACGGCAGCCGAAATCTATCCGGGTGACCGATGAGCAAGGGGAGGGGGTACGGCGACTAGCCGGAATAGTTTACTGACCGGGCTTATCCACGGCGATGGTCACTGGGTGCTATCCGATCAACCTGAGCACGAATCGAAGCGGCGGCGGCACGAATCGCGGCGGAGGGAGTCATCGGCGGCGAGGATAGTCGCGCTAGCGACCTGATCCACTCGGGTTACTGTACCATGGGGAAATGGTATTCAGACAGCCTGACAGTCATAGTTTAGGACCAATTTTCTCTAAAGTTTCTCTAGTAACTTGCTCCACTCTCTGTAGCAAAGTTTCAGAGCTACAAACCAGCTACAATTCGACTATAGAGGTTGAACTCATTTGAGCACTGGATCAAGGTTCAATTCACACTCAAAGTTGACCCGGTTACACTGAAAAGCTGAATTCCAGAATGAATCCAGCCTGACAGCCAAGGTTTGAGTATGATTATCTCCAAATTTTTCTTAACAACTGAGCTCACATCCTTAAGCAAAGTTGTTCTCCTATAATTGGGCTACAAACTTGTTGTGGTCACTTTGGGCAAAAACCCTATGCTTTGAAAGTTACAAAGCCCCAAAGTTGAGCCAATATTACTGAAATTTCAGACTTAGTATAGAATTCAAATGAGGTCCATTTTGCAATTGAGTCCAAAACTTAGGGTTTGGCTTTCAAGTCCACATATTTGTGAACCAAAGGACTTAAGAAACTTATTTGACTTAGTTTTTGCACTTTAGTCCAAAAGTGGACTAATTTTGCACATAAGCCCCTAGGGTTTGGTTTTAGAGCTTTCCAGGGTTCCAATTAGGGTTTTTAGTATCCCAGGGGTATAAATGAGATTCAACTTTGTTTTTGGGGATATTTAATAACTATTACCCTAAAATATTTGGATTTTCTCAAGTTGGGTTAAGTTTTACCCCTTTAATCCCTGTTTAGGGTAAAGCTTCCCATCCAGGGTCCTATTTGCAAAATCCTTAAAACAGTACAACTTGTTTAAAATTTTTGCCTAATGAATGCACTCTAGGTGTATCAAACATATGCAATGCCAATGTTATGATGTCATGCTCAAGTTTTAGTTATAGTAACACCAGGAGTGTTACAGACATGGGCGAGGGCAAGCCTCTTTCGACGCCCATGTCCACCTCGATGACACTTGACACTGATGAGGATGGCGAACCCGTGGACCAGAAGGAGTACAAGAGCATGATTGCGTCTGCTTTGTGATAGCACAAGTGCCATAAGTGTTGCTAAGAATCATGTGCTACATTCGATGACCAAGCACATTGATGTTCGCTTTCACTTTCTTCGTGATCATTATGAGAAAGGCGACATCGAATTGTGCTATATTGATACCACTCGCCAGCTTGCAGACATTTTTACCAAACCCCTTGATCAAAAAACTTTTGTTCATTTGCGAGGGGAATTGGGTGTCTGTTTCCCTTTTTTATTAGAGGGCTCCCTTTTGGTCTTTTCTTCTTATTTTCTGCTTTCACTTTTGTATTATATCTGCATGTTATATTGAGCTTCACTTGTATAACTGCTAGAATGTGATTCTGTTCCTAGTAGTATGTTTTTTGTGTACTTGATAATGTTATGGCATGCTTAGGCTCTTTTTGCTCATATTGATACAATATTATTGAGCTAAGTTGTTTTCATAATTGTGAACTTGACTATTACTTGCTCAATCTAAAATTGTTCACCATTAAGATTGGCACCTAGCATACGTAGGATGTGTTGAAACCCTTTTTGCTATTACTAGTATGCTAGGTGGCTATGTCTCATGCCTTGAGTCATTCACTTGTCTTCATTTATTCATATCGTGCTAAAGTTTCAAAATCAAGATAAGTGATAATTAGAAAGATTGAGATGGGTTTGTATTTGTCACCACATCACTGTATCAAGACTGCTTCCATTTGCACTTTTGGATGAACTTGAGCAGTATAGTGGATGATCGAAACCAGTGTTTTTAGCTTCTGATTGTGTCGGGGGCCTTAATTAGGGGTACCCCCAACGCTCCTTAATCCGGCTGGAAAACATCTTCGGAACAAACCATAAACGATCGATAAAGCACAGGCTTCGTCTACCAAGGGACGCGACCTCACCTAAGCCCAGACTCGGGCCAGGATTGTAGTCCCGGACGAATTCACGCCTCGCCCGAGGGTCCCCTCAGACAGCAGACGCACCCTCGGCTCACCCGAAGCCCAGCTCGGGCAGACTTTGTCATGCAGCGACCTCGTCCGAATCGCCTTACCAACCGACCGTATCACATTCGCATTTAATGCAGGGATCGCCTGACGCCTTATCCTGACACGCGTGCCTTAGTCGGCAAGGTCGAAGTGACCGCAGTCACTTCACCCCCTTTACTGACCGTTCTGACAGGAAAACAGCGCTGTTCACCCCGCTCCGGCAGCTGTGCCAGCCACCAGGGAAAGACTAACAACAGTCGCGGCCTACCCCGAGTCTCGGACTCGGGCGCAACAACAAGCTCTGCCTCGCCCGACCCCAGGCCTCGGCCTCAGCCTCGGCCTCGGGAGAAGGACTCCGCCTCACCCGACCCCAGGCCTAGCCCTCAGCCTTGGCCTCGGGAGAAGGACTCCGCCTCGCCCGACCTCAGCCTCGGCCTTGGAGGAGTCGCCGCCTCGCCTGACCTCGGCCTCGTATCAGCTACGCTACTGGGGATCCATCATTACCCTACCCTTAGCTAGCCGCCTCAGGCTACGAAGGAACAAGACTGGTGTCCCATCTAAGTTACCCCGGTAACAGGTAATGATGGCTCCCCGCATGCGCCCATGACGTCGGGTGCTCTCAAATCTCCTACGAAAGCACAGAGACGTCAGCAGGATCCATGCCGCACCGCCAGCTATGCTCCTACAGGGGTCAGGGCACTTCTCCGACGACCATGTTGGTACCTCTATAGGGCTCAAGACACTCCTCCGATGGCCACGTCGGTACATGTACAGGGCTCAAGGCGCTCCCTCAACGGCCACGTTATTATCTATACAGGGCTCAGGGCACTTCCCTGCCAGCCACGTTAGCTCCAAGCTACACCCCCATTGTACAGCTGGGCACCTCCTTGTGTCTATAAAAGGGGGTGTCCAGGGCCACACGGAGATGGGGAGGGGAAGGAGGAAAAAAAGAGAGCGGGAGAGAAAGAGACGAACGTGCAGCATACGAACACACAGACGCACAGCGCAGGCGAGCGAAGGCAGGCAGAGTAGGAGTGACGCGGTACAGGTAGCCCCAGACGGCCCGCCTCAACGCCGAACCCTCTCCTCCTCCTCCTCTCTCTCTCTCTCTCTCTCGCCCTCGCTCTCGCTCTCCCGCAACGCTTGTAACCTGAAAGGGAAATGTGCCCTTGGGCCATTTCTAAGTATTTTGGTGATTGAGTGCCAACACATGTGCTTAATTGTGAATTTATGTACATGGATGAACAAGGTGCAAATCATGAGATAAAGGTATGTTTCTAAGCCTTAGTACATTGGTTTTGTGTACTAATATATTTGTCTAAGTGTTAGAAACAGAAAGAAGAAGAAGAGAGAAGAGGAGAAAATGACTTGGCTGTGTGCAGCCAAGACTCAAGCACCGGACTGTCCGGTGTGCACCGGACAGTGTCCGGTGCGCCAGGCTGGCTCGGAGCGAACTGGCCGCTCTCGGGAATTTGCCGACGGTGTACGGCTAAAATTCACCGGACTGTCCGGTGTGCACCGGACTGTCCGGTGAGCCAACGGTCGGCCGGGCCAACGGTCGGCCGCGCAATCTGCGCGGGACACGTGGCGGAGCCAACGGTCGGAAGACGGCACCGGACTGTCCGGTGTGCACCGGACATGTCCGGTGCGCCAACGGCTCCCAGATCTCCAACGGTCTGCAACGGTCGGAAGTGTCAGATATGGAAACAAATCGGGCACCGGACAGTGTCCGGTGTGCACCGGACTGTCCGGTGCCCCCGACGACAGAAGGCAAGGATGGCCTTCCGGATTTGCTCTCAACGGCTCCTAGCTGCCTTGGGGCTATAAAAGGAGCCCCTAGGCGCATGGAGGAGACACACAAGCAACCTTTGAGCATTCTTGATCATCCACACTCAGTCTTTGCGCATTTGTTTGTCATTCTAAGTGATTCGAGCTCCGTTCTAGTGAGAACTTTGTGATACTCTTGTGAGCTCGAGTCTTGGCCGTGTGTGTGCGCGTTTCGCTGTGGATTTGTGTGTGTTGCTTCCCTCCCTTACTCTGTGCTTCTTTGTGATCATATACTTGTAAGGGCAAGAGACTCCAATTTGTGGAGATTCCTTGCAAACGGGATAGTGAAAGGAAAAACAAAACACCGTGGTATTCAAGTGGGTCTTTGGACCGCTTGAGAGGGGTTGATTGCAACCCTCGTCCGTTGGGACGCCACAACGTGGAGTAGGCAAGCGTTGGTCTTGGCCGAACCACGGGATAAACTACTGTGTCACCTCTGTCTTGATCTCTTGTGGTATTGTGTTTTGTTGAGACTTCACCTTAGCCACTTGGCAATAATCGTGCTAACACTTAACAAGTTTTTGTGGCTTAAGTTTGAAGTTTTTACAGGATCACCTATTCACCCCCCCTCTAGGTGCTCTCAATTGGTATCGGAGCCGTTCTCTTCACAAAGGGACTAACCGCCCGAAGAGATGGATCCTAAGGGGAAGGGTATTGTGATCAATGACAAAGAAAGGGAATCCTTCGTCAACGAGCCGAAGGACGATAAGCCTACCGACTCCGGCTCGGGCCAAAGACGGAAGGAAGGGAAGAAGAAGAAGACAAGGCGCATCAAGGAGATCGTCTACTACGACAGCGACGAGTCTACTTCTTCCCAAAAGGACGAGGACCACAACGACTACGAGAGAAGGAAACCGGTTAATTCGAACTTTTCTTTTGATTACTCTCGTATTCCGCAAAGTTCACATTCACATTTGCTCTCCATTCCACTCGGCAAGCCCCCACACTTTGATGGAGAGGACTACGGATTTTGGAGCCACAAAATGCGTAGTCACCTATTCTCTCTCCATCCTAGTATTTGGGAGATTGTAGAGAGTGGAATGCACTTTGATAGTTCGGATAGTCCCATGTTCATTAATGAACAAATTCATAAGAATGCACAAGCTACTACTGTTCTTCTAGCTTCCTTGTGCAGGGATGAATACCATAAAGTGAGCGGCTTGGATAACGCCAAGCAAATCTGGGACACCCTCAAGATTTCTCATGAGGGGAACGACGTCACCTTGCTCACCAAGATGGAGTTGGTGGAGGGCGAGCTTGGACGATTCGCCATGATAAGGGGAGAGGAGCCAACTCAAACTTACAACCGGCTCAAGACCCTTATCAACAAAATAAGGAGCTACGGAAGCACGCGTTGGACGGATCACGACGTCGTCCGCCTTATGCTCAGGTCCTTTACTGTTCTTGATCCTCATCTCGTGAACAATATTCGTGAGAATCCTAGGTACACGATGATGACGCCCGAGGAGGTACTTGGAAAATTCGTGAGCGGGCGGATGATGATCAAGGAGGCAAGATACGTCGACGACGCGTTGAACGGACCACTCCACGAGCCTCAACCCATTGCTCTAAAGGCAACGAGGAGCAAGGAGTCGCTACCTAGCAAGGTGGCGCAAGTTGAGGCGGCCGGGCTCAATGATGAAGAGATGGCTCTCATCATCAAGAGATTCAAGACGGCGCTAAATGGTCGCAAGGGGCAGCCAAGCAAGACCAAGACAAAGGGGAAGCGCTCATGCTTCAAATGTGGTAAGCTTGGTCATTTTATCGCTAACTGTCCCGATAATGAAAGTGACCAGGAAAAGGGGAACAAAAGAGAGAAGAAGAAGCAATACAAGAAGGCAAAGGGCGAGGCACATCTAGGAAAAGAGTGGGACTCGGATTGCTCTTCGTCCGACTCCGACAACGAAGGACTCGCCGCCACTGCCTTCAACAAATCGGCTCTCTTCCCCAACGAGCGTCTCACATGCCTTATGGCAAGGGAGAAGAAGGTGAGTACTCAAGACTCCACTTATGCTTCTTCTAGTGATAATGAGTCTAGTGATGATGATGACATAGATTATTCATGCTTGTTCAAGGGCTTAGATAGATCTAAGATAGATAAAATTAATGAGTTGATTGATGCCTTGAATGATAAGAATAGGCTACTAGAAAAACAAGAGGATCTTTTATATGAGGAGCATGATAAATTTGTTAGTGCACAAAATTCTCTTGCTCTAGAAATTAAAAGAAATGAAGTGCTTTCTAGTGAATTATCTTCCTGTCATGAAACCATTGATACCTTAAGAAGTGTTAACAATGATTTAAGTGCTAAACTAGAAGTAGCTAGTAAATCAAATTCTTGTGATGAAAATGTTACAATTTGCACTAGGTGTAAGGATTTTGATGTTAATGCCTGTAGTGAACACTTAGTTTCAATTTCCAAACTGAGTGATGAATTGGCTAGTCTTAATGCACAACTTAAGACTAGCAAAAGTGAATTTGACAAGTTAAAATTTGCAAGGGATGCCTATACAATTGGAAGACATCCCTCAATTAAGGATGGGCTTGGCTTCAAGAGGGAAGCCAAGAACTTAACAAGCCATAAGGCTCCCATCTTCGTCAAGGAGAAGGGGAAGGCCCCTATGGCTAGTAGTGCGAAAAAGAACCATGCATTTATGTATAATGATAGGAGAAATGCTAGAAATGCTTATAATGATTTTGATTCACATGTTTATGATTCTCATGCCATGTTTGCTTCTAGTTCTTCTTATAAACATGATAGGCATATGCCTAGGAGAAATATTGCTCATGTGCCTAGAAAGAATGTTATTCATGCTCCTAGGAAAGTAGTGAATGAACCCTCTATAATTTATTGTGCTTTAAACACTTCCTTTGCTATTTGTAGAAAGGATAGGAAAATAGTTGCTAGGAAGTTAGGGGCAAAATGCAAGGGAGACAGGACTTGCATTTGGGTCCCTAAGGACATTTGTGCTAACCTTGCAGGACCCAACATGAGTTGGGTACCTAAGACCCAAGCCTAAATTTGCCTTGCAGGTTTATGCATCCGGGGGTTCAAGCTGGATTATCGACAGCGGATGCACAAACCATATGACGGGGGAGAAGAAGATGTTCACCTCCTACGTCAAAAATAAGGATTCCCAAGATTCAATTATATTCGGTGATGGGAATCAAGGCAAGGTAAAAGGGTTAGGTAAAATTGCAATTTCTAATGAGCACTCAATTTCAAATGTGTTTTTAGTTGAGTCTCTTGGTTACAATTTGATATCTGTTAGTCAACTATGCAACATGGGATACAATTGCCTTTTTACTAATGTAGATGTGTCTGTCTTTAGAAGATGTGATGGTTCACTAGCTTTTAAGGGTGTACTAGACGGCAAGCTTTACTTAGTTGATTTTGCAAAAGAAGAGGCCGGTCTAGATGCATGCTTAATGGCTAAGACTTGCATGGGCTGGCTGTGGCATCGCCGCTTAGCACATGTGGGGATGAAGAACCTCCACAAGCTTCTAAAGGGAGAACACGTGATAGGTCTAACAAATGTTTATTTCGAAAAAGATAGACCTTGTGCAGCTTGTCAAGCAGGTAAACAAGTGGGAGGAGCACATCACAGCAAGAATGTGATGACCACGTCAAGACCTCTGGAGCTGCTGCATATGGACCTCTTCGGACCCGTCGCCTATCTAAGCATAGGAGGAAGTAAGTATGGTTTAGTTATTGTTGATGACTTTTCCCGCTTCACTTGGGTGTTCTTTTTGTAGGATAAGTCTGAAACCCAAGGGACCCTCAAGCGCTTCCTCAGGAGAGCTCAAAATGAGTTTGAGCTCAAGGTGAAGAAGATTAGGAGCGACAACGGGTCCGAGTTCAAGAACCTTCAAGTGGAGGAGTTTCTAGAGGAGGAAGGGATCAAGCACGAGTTCTCCGCTCCCTACACACCACAGCAAAATGGTGTGGTAGAGAGGAAGAACAGGACGCTAATCGATATGGCGAGGACGATGCTTGGAGAGTTCAAGACCCCCGAGTGCTTTTGGTCGGAAGCTGTGAACACGGCTTGCCACGCCATCAACAGGGTCTATCTTCATCGACTCCTCAAGAAGACTTCGTATGAGCTTCTAACCGGTAACAAACCCAATGTATCTTACTTTCGTGTATTTGGGAGCAAGTGCTACATTCTAGTGAAGAAGGGTAGAAATTCTAAGTTTGCTCCCAAAGCTGTAGAAGGGTTTTTATTAGGTTATGATTCAAATACAAAGGCGTATAGAGTCTTCAACAAATCGTCAGGTTTGGTTGAAGTCTCTAGCGACGTTGTATTTGATGAGACTAATGGCTCTCCAAGAGAGCAAGTTGTTGATTGTGATGATGTAGATGAAGAAGATGTTCCAACGGCCGCTATACGAACCATGGCGATTGGAGACGTTCGGCCACAGGAACAAGATGAACGAGATCAACCTTCTTCTTCAACGACGGTGCATCCCCCAACTCAAGACGATGAACAGGTTCATCAAAAGGAGGCGTGTGATCAAGGGGGAGCACAAGATGATCATGTGGTGGAGGAAGAAGCGCAACCGGCACCTCCAACCCAAGTTCGAGCGATGATTCAAAGGGATCATCCCGTCGACCAAATTCTGGGTGACATTAGCAAGGGAGTAACTACTCGGTCTCGATTAGTTAATTTTTGTGAACATTACTCTTTTGTCTCCTCTATTGAGCCTTTCAGGGTAGAGGAGGCCTTGCTAGATCCGGATTGGGTGTTGGCCATGCAGGAGGAACTTAACAACTTCAAGCGCAATGAAGTTTGGACGCTGGTGCCTCGTCCCAAGCAAAATGTTGTGGGAACCAAGTGGGTGTTCCGCAACAAACAAGACGAGCACGGGGTGGTGACGAGGAACAAGGCTCGACTTGTGGCAAAAGGTTATGCCCAAGTCGCAGGTTTGGACTTTGAGGAGACTTTTGCTCCTGTGGCTAGGCTAGAGTCCATTCGTATCTTGCTAGCATATGCCGCTCACCATTCTTTCAGGTTGTACCAAATGGATGTGAAGAGCGCTTTCCTCAACGGGCCAATAAAGGAGGAGGTGTACGTGGAGCAACCCCCTGGCTTCGAGGATGAACGGTACCCCGACCACGTGTGTAAGCTCTCTAAGGCGCTCTATGGACTTAAACAAGCCCCAAGAGCATGGTATGAATGCCTTAGAGATTTCTTAATTGCTAATGCTTTCAAGGTTGGGAAAGCCGATCCAACTCTTTTTACTATGACTTGCGATGGTGATCTTTTTGTATGCCAAATTTATGTCGATGACATAATATTTGGTTCTACTAATCAAAAGTCTTGTGAAGAGTTTAGCAGGGTGATGACGCAGAAATTCGAGATGTCAATGATGGGCGAGTTGAACTACTTCCTTGGGTTCCAAGTGAAGCAACTCAAGGACGGCACCTTCATCTCCCAAACGAAGTACACGCAAGATTTGCTAAAGCGGTTTGGGATGAAGGACGCCAAGCCCGCAAAGACTCCGATGGGAACCGACGGACACACCGACCTCAACAAAGGAGGTAAGTCCGTTGATCAAAAAGCATACCGGTCAATGATAGGTTCTTTGCTTTATTTATGTGCTAGTAGACCGGATATTATGCTTAGCGTATGCATGTGTGCTAGATTTCAATCCGATCCTAAGGAGTGTCACTTGGTGGCGGTGAAGCGAATTCTTAGATATTTAGTCGCTACGCCCTGCTTCGGGATCTGGTATCCAAAGGGGTCTAACTTTGACTTGATTGGGTACTCAGATTCCGACTATGCTGGATGTAAGGTCGATAGGAAGAGTACATCGGGGACGTGCCAATTCTTAGGAAGGTCCCTGGTGTCATGGAACTCTAAGAAACAAACCTCTGTTGCCCTATCCACCGCTGAGGCCGAGTATGTTGCCGCAGGACAGTGTTGCGCGCAACTACTTTGGATGAGGCAAACCCTCCGGGACTTTGGCTACAATCTGAGCAAAGTCCCACTCCTATGTGACAATGAGAGTGCTATCCGAATAGCGGAAAATCCTGTTGAGCACAGCCGCACAAAGCACATAGACATCCGGCATCACTTTCTGAGAGACCACCAGCAAAAGGGGGATATCGAAGTGTTTTATGTTAGCACCGAGAACCAGCTAGCCGATATCTTTACCAAGCCTTTAGACGAGAAGACCTTTTGCAGGCTGCGTAGTGAGCTAAATGTCTTAGATTCGCGGAACTTGGATTGAAGTATAGCATACATGTATTTATGCCTTTGATCATGTTCATTCTGCATTTTGTTGCTTATTATGGTGCTCAAGTTGTACGAACACTCCCTGGACCTCACAAGTCCGTTGCAAAGTGATGCACATGTTTAGGGGGAGATGTGCTACAACTTGATCCCTTGAGACTAATCATATGCTTGAGTTTGTTTGATTTAGTCTCAAAGGAGAATTAAAAGGGAAAAGGTGGACTTGGATCATGCAAGACTTCCACTGCACTCCGATGAGAGGGTAACTAATTCCAAGTTCATCTCATGTACTCTTATTGCCATTTGCTCTTAATTGAAGATTTTGGTGAGGCAATGGGGTTAAAGGACTAAAATTGATCCCGTTTTGGTGCTTGATGCCAAAGGGGGAGAAAATAAAGGCCAAAGCAATAAATGGATCAGCTACCACTTGAGAGATTTTGAAAATAGTAGAATAGAGATTTTGGTTTGTCAAAATTCTTATGTTGTCTCTCTTGTCAAAAGTTGGCTTCTTGTGGGGAGAAGTATTGATTAAGGGAAAAAGGGGGAGTTTTTGAAATCTTTGATCAATCTCTTTTGGAATGACTCTCTTTATGCTTCAACATGTGTGTTTAACTTAGAGATAGAGATTTTTGTTTGATTTGCAAAAACAAACCAAGTGGTGGCAAAAGATGATCCATATATGCCAAAATTGATTCAAAATAAATTTAAGTTTTATTTGAAGTGAGTTTGCACTTGTTCTAGTTGCTTTATGTAGTGTTGGCATAAATCACCAAAAAGGGGGAGATTGAAAGGGAAATGTGCCCTTGGGCCATTTCTAAGTATTTTGGTGATTGAGTGCCAACACATGTGCTTAATTGTGAATTTATGTACATGGATGAACAAGGTGCAAATCATGAGATAAAGGTATGTTTCTAAGCCTTAGTACATTGGTTTTGTGTACTAATATATTTGTCTAAGTGTTAGAAACAGAAAGAAGAAGAAGAGAGAAGAGGAGAAAATGACTTGGCTGTGTGCAGCCAAGACTCAAGCACCGGACTGTCCGGTGTGCACCGGACAGTGTCCGGTGCGCCAGGCTGGCTCGGAGCGAACTGGCCGCTCTCGGGAATTTGCCGACGGCGTACGGCTAAAATTCACCGGACTGTCCGGTGTGCACCGGACTGTCCGGTGTGCACCGGACTGTCCGGTGAGCCAACGGTCGGCCGGGCCAACGGTCGGCCGCGCAATCTGCGCGGGACACGTGGCGGAGCCAACGGTCGGAAGACGGCACCGGACTGTCCGGTGTGCACCGGACATGTCCGGTGCGCCAACGGCTCCCAGATCTCCAACGGTCTGCAACGGTCGGAAGTGTCAGATATGGAAACAAATCGGGCACCGGACAGTGTCCGGTGTGCACCGGACTGTCCGGTGCCCCCGACGACAGAAGGCAAGGATGGCCTTCCGGATTTGCTCTCAACGGCTCCTAGCTGCCTTGGGGCTATAAAAGGAGCCCCTAGGCGCATGGAGGAGACACACAAGCAACCTTTGAGCATTCTTGATCATCCACACTCAGTCTTTGCGCATTTGTTTGTCATTCTAAGTGATTCGAGCTCCGTTCTAGTGAGAACTTTGTGATACTCTTGTGAGCTCGAGTCTTGGCCGTGTGTGTGCGCGTTTCGCTGTGGATTTGTGTGTGTTGCTTCCCTCCCTTACTCTGTGCTTCTTTGTGATCATATACTTGTAAGGGCAAGAGACTCCAATTTGTGGAGATTCCTTGCAAACGGGATAGTGAAAGGAAAAACAAAACACCGTGGTATTCAAGTGGGGTCTTTGGACCGCTTGAGAGGGGTTGATTGCAACCCTCGTCCGTTGGGACGCCACAACGTGGAGTAGGCAAGCGTTGGTCTTGGCCGAACCACGGGATAAACTACTGTGTCACCTCTGTCTTGATCTCTTGTGGTATTGTGTTTTGTTGAGACTTCACCTTAGCCACTTGGCAATAATCGTGCTAACACTTAACAAGTTTTTGTGGCTTAAGTTTGAAGTTTTTACAGGATCACCTATTCACCCCCCCCTCTAGGTGCTCTCATAACCCCTACTGCAAGCGCCCCCTAGTGCAGGATAATATAAGCCTCATCCCATCGCTTGTGTTCCATCTTGCATCGACCCATCTGGACAGGGGCACGCGGCACTAAAATTCACTAGTCAGTCCGGCTGAGGGCCCCAGGTCCGAAACACCAACAGTTGGCGTGCCAGGTAGGGGTCTCACTGCGTGTTAACGAATACTTTCCCGTTGAGTTCCAGATGGGTAGCTTTCAGCGGCCTCTCCAGCCCGGGACGGTGCTCCGCTTCGGGAGTCTCTAGTTCATGTCCCTCGATGGCGGCTACGACATGGTACTGCTCCCTCCGCAGCATGACAACAATGACGGTCGACGGCTCGCCCGGCGGAGGCAAACTCGACGACGGCATCTCTCCGCGGCAGAAGAGGAACACCCGGGTTTACCCCGCCACCCTCCTCACCGGAGGAGGAGGAGACGGGGCAACCACGGCCAGGCAGGAGGCGGCACCTCGTCGGCTGTCTAGCTAGAACAAGTCGACGACACCGGCACCCCTGCGGGGGACATGTCGGGCGTTGTCCACGCACCTGAGACAACGACGGGTGTCGCTTCCACGCAACGGGCCAACCCCGAGCGGACTGATAACGCTAGCACCCTCGCGAAGGACTTGCTGGGCGTTAGCCTCATACCTGCGATAACGGTGCAGCCCGTCCCTGATGCGACTTTGCCACCGTCCATCGACCAAAAGGTACCGTCCGTTTTCCACCCTATTCCCTTCAGATTCAGTTTCGATCCACCAAGCGACCCCGCTTCGGTGAGCGCTTTTGTAAGGGCATATCCTGACCTTCCGGGGTACCATATGTGGTCCTCTTGGGACCGACTGACGGCTGTCTCAACCTCCGGACCCGCGGGTTCTGAGGGAGAAGACGACCCCGACGTCAGTTGGGATTTCTCCGGACTCCATGATCCCAGTGCCGTGCGTGACTTCATGTCCGCATGTGACCACTGCCTCTCTGGCTGCTCTGATGATGGTCACAGCCTTGGCGATGAGGGTTGCGACCCAACTCACGAGTGCTACCACATTGATTAGGAGGATCATGACGGAGAAAACCACCTTGGTATGCCAGGAGGTGACGGCACCCTTGCACCTGCATCTCGCATTGAGATCCCGTGGGAGCTAGCCGTGGTCCAAGTCCCTGTGGGGGGTCAGGACACACAGCTTGAGCAACTCCGCGAGATGCAGGCCAAGCTCGATGAAGAAGCGGGGCGACTTGTGCAGCTCCGGCAAAACATCGAGCAGGACTGGGCAGGCTAGGCACTCGCCGGAGGAGCGCGTCATCGGGCCCAGGACGTCCAGCGCTGCATTGTTGACGATGCCAGGGCGATGCCGCCCCCGGCCTTCAACGGGGCCGGCCAGAACCTAGCTGCAGCAGCAATGTTACTTCGAACGATGCCGGAGCCATCCACCACGGAAGGGCGACATATCCAGGGCGAGCTCAAGCGCCTCCTGGACGACGCCGTTGTCCGACAAGCCGAGAGCTCTGCCTCCTGGAGGCGAGGAAACCCCTCGGAGCATCGCGTAGCGCCCTCCCGACACATGCGGGAGGCCTCGGTCCACACCGAGTGCACACGGGACGGGACGCCTGCAGCTCCGGATCGCCTCGGCGCCGAGCAACACCGCCGCCACCGTCGAGCCTGCCTCGAGGAGAAGGTGCGCCGAGGCTACCATCCCAGGCACGTGGGGCGCTACGATAGTGAGGAGGATCGAAGCCCCTCACCCGAGCCACTAGGTCCGCGAGTCTTCAGCCGGGCCATACGACGAGCACTGTTCCCGGCCCGTTTCCGAGCCCCGACTACCATCGCCAAGTACTTGGGGGAGACAAGGCCAGAGTTGTGGCTTGCGGACTACCGGTTGGCATGCCAGTTGGGAGGGCGGAGATGACAACCTTATCATCCGCAACCTCCCCCTTTTCCTCTCCGACGCTGCTCGGGCCTGGCTGGAGCATCTGCCTCCTGCGCAGATCTTCGACTGGGACGACCTGGTCAAGGCTTTCGCTGGGAATTTCCAGGGTACGTACGTGCGCCTTGGGAACTCATGGGATCTCCGAAGCTGTCGCCAGCAGCCAGGGGAATCCCTGCGAGAGTACATCCGGAGGTTTTCGAAGCAGCGCACCGAGCTGCCCAACATCACCGACTCGGACGTCATCGGGGCATTCCTCGCTGGCACCACGTGCCGAGACCTGGTGAGCAAACTAGGGCGCAAGACTCCTACCAAGGCGAGCAAATTGATGGACATCGCCACCAAGTTTGCCTCTGGTCAGGAGGCGGTCGAAGCCATCTTCCGGAAGGACAAGCAGCCTCAGGGAGGGCAGAAGGAAGACGCCCCCGAGGCGACCGCCCAGCGTGGCGCCAAGAAGAAGGCGCAAGCGAAGCGCAACGCCGTCGACATGGATCTCGTCGCCGCTGCCGAGCACAGGAACCCTCGGAAGCCTCCCGGAGGGGCTGGCGCGTTCGACAAGATGCTCAAGGAGTCGTGCCCCTATCACCGGGGTCCCGTCAAACACACCCTTGAGGAGTGCGACATGCTCCGACGCTACTTCAACAAGGCCGGACCCTCGGCAGAAGGTGGCAAAGACCAAGGCAACCACAGGGGGGCGACAAGGAAGAGGAGTTCCCCGAGGTCCACAACTGCTTCATGATCTACGGCGGACAAGTGGCGAACGCCTCGGCTCGGCACCACAAGCAAGAGCGTCGGGAAGTCTGCTCGGTGAGGGTGGCAGCGCCAGTCTACCTAGACTGGTTCGACAAGCCTATCACCTTCGACCAAGGCGACCACCCCGACTTCGTGCCGAGCCCAGGAAGGTACCCACTCATCGTCGACCCGATCATCGGCAACGTTAGGCTCTCCAAGGTCCTCATGGACGGAGGCAGCAGCCTCAACATCATCTACGCCGAGACCCTGGAGCTCTTGGGGGTTGATCGGTCCGAGATCCGGGCTGGTGCTGCACCCTTCCACGGGATCGCACCCGGAAAGCGTATCCTGCCCCTCGGGCAGATCGACTTGCCCGTCTGCTTCAGAACTCCCTCCAACTTTCGAAAGGAAACCCTCACCTTCGAGGTAGTTGGGTTCCAAGGAACCTATCACGCGGTGCTGGGAAGACCATGCTATGCCAAGTTCATGGCCATCCCCAACTACACCTACCTCAAGCTCAAGATGCCTGGCCCCAAGGGAGTCATCACCGTCAGACCCACATACCGCCACGCTTACGAGTGCGACGTGGAATGCGTGGAGTACGCCGAGGCCCTCTCCGAGTCCGAAGCCCTCATCGTCGACATGGATTGCCTCTCCAAAGAGGTGCCCGACGTGAAGCGGCACGCCGGCATCTTCGAGCCGGCCGAGGTGGTCAAGTCTGTCTCCCTCGACCCCAGCAACGACGCCGGCAAGAAAGTCAGGATCGGCTCCGAGCTCGACACCAAATAGGAAGCAATGCTCGTCGACTTTCTCCGCGCAAATACCAAGGTTTTTGCATGGAGTCCCTCGGACATGCCGGGCATACAGAGGGATGTCGCCGAGCACTCACTGGACATCCGAGCTGGAGCCCGACCCGTGAAGCAGTCCCTGCGTCGTTTTGATGAAAAAAAGCGCAGAGCCATAGGCGAGGAGATCCATAGGCTGATGGCTGCAGGGTTCATCAAAGAGGTATTCCATCCCGAATGGTTAGCTAACCCTGTGCTTGTCAAGAAAAAAGGTGAGAAATGGAGGATGTGTGTAGACTACACCGGTCTAAACAAAGCATGTCCGAAGGTTCCCTACCCTCTGCCTCGGATCGATCAGATTGTGGACTCCACTGCTGGGTGCGAAACCCTGTCTTTCCTTGATGCCTACTTAGGCTATCACCAAATCAAGATGAAAGAGTCTGACCAGCTCGCGACTTTGTTCATCACACCTTTTGGCATGTATTGTTATACTACAATGCCATTTGGCTTGAGGAATGCAGGTGCCACCTACCAGAGGTGCATGAACCATGTGTTCAAAGAACACATCGGCAAGACGGTCGAGGCTTACGTTGATGACATCATCGTCAAAACAAGGAAAGCCTCCGACCTCCTCTCTGACCTTGAGGCAACATTCAGTTGCCTGAAAGCGAAGAGCGTAAAACTCAATCCTGAGAAGTGTGTCTTCGGAGTCCCCTGAGGCATGCTCTTAGGGTTCATCGTCTCCGAACAGGGAATCGAAGCCAACCCGGAGAAAATCGCGGCCATCACCAACATGGGGCCCATCAAAGATTTGAAAGGAGTACAAAGGTTCATGGGATGCCTCGTGGCTCTGAGCCGCTTCATCTCGTGCCTCGGCGAGAAAGGGTTGCCCTTGTATCGCCTCTTAAGGAAGGCCGAGCGCTTCACTTGGACCCCCGAGGCCGAAGAAGCCCTCAGAAACTTAAAGGCGCTCCTGACAAATGCGCCCATCTTGGTGCCCCCTGCTGCGAGAGAAGCCCTCTTGATCTACGTAGCCGCAACCACTTAGGTGGTCAGCGCCGCGATCGTAGTCGACAGACGGGAAGAAGGACATGCATTGCTCGTCCAGAGGCCAGTCTACTTCATCAGCGACGTGCTATCCAAGACCAAAGTCCGCTACCCGCAAATCCAGAAGCTGCTCTATGCAGTGATTCTGACACGGCGGAAGCTGCGACACTACTTCGAGTCTCATCTGATTACTGTGGTGTCATCTTTCCCCCTAGGAGAAATCATCCAGAGCCGAGAATCCTCGGGGAGGATAGCAAAATGGGCAGTGGAACTCATGGGCGAAACACTTTCGTTTGCCCCTCGGAAGGCCATAAAATCCCAAGTCTTGGCTGACTTCCTGGCTGAATGGACTGACACCCTGTTGCCAACGGCCCCAATACAACCCGAACTTTAGTCCATGTATTTCGACGGGTCGCTGATGAAAATAGGAGCAGGTGCTGGCTTGCTCTTCATCTCACCCCTCGAGAAACATGTGCGCTACGTACTGCGCCTCCATTTTCCGGCGTCAAACAACGTGGCCGAGTATGAGGCCTTGGTTAATGGCCTGCGCATCGCCGTCGAGCTAGGGGTTCGGCGCCTCGACGCTCGTGGTGACTCGTAGCTCGTCATTGACCAGGTCATGAAGAACTCCCACTGTCACAACCAAAAAAGGGAGGCCTACTGCGACGAAGTTTGGCGTTTGGAAGACAAGTTCTACGGGCTAGAACTCAACCATGTTGCTCGACGGCACAACAAAATCGCAGATGAGCTGGCGAAAATAGCCTCGGGGCAGATGTCAGTTCCTCCGGACGTCTTCTCCAAGGATATATATCAGCCATCCGTCAAAGTCAACGACACGCCCGAGCCCGAGGAGGCCTCGGCCCAGCCCGAGGTACCCTCGGCCATCGAGGGTGAGGCCCTGCGCGTTGAGGGGGAGCGGAATGGGGTCACACCGGTCCCAAACTGACAGACCCCGTACCTGGAATATCTCCTCCGAGGAGAGCTGCCCCTCGACAAAGCCGAAGCTCGGTGACTGGCTCGGCGCGCCAAGTCGTTCGTTTTGCTGGGTGATGAAAAGGAGCTGTACCACCACAGCCCCTCAAGCATTCTCCAATGATGCATATCCATTGCCCAAGGACAAGAGTTGTTACAAGAAATACACTCGGGGGCTTGCGGTCACCATGCGGCGCCTCGGACCCTCGTTGGAAACGCCTTCTGACAAGGTTTCTACTGGCCAACCGCAGTGGCCGACGCCACCAGGATTGTACGCTCCTGCCAAGGGTGTTAATTCTACACGAGACAGATGCACCTGCCCGCTCAAGCCCTACAGACGATACCTATCACTTGGCCTTTTGCTGTGTGGGGCCTGGACCTCGTCGGTCCCTTGCAAAAGGCACCCGGGGGCTTCACGCACCTGCTAGTCGCCATCGACAAATTCTCCAAGTGGATCAAGGTTCGACCCTTAACCAGCATCAGGTCCGAGCAGGCGGTAACTTTCTTCACAAATATCATCCATCGCTTTGGGATCCCAAACTCAATCATCACCAACAATGGCACTCAGTTCACTGGGAAAAAGTTCCTGGACTTCTGCGAGGACCACCACATCCGTGTGGATTGGGCCGCCGTAGCGCACCCAATGACGAATGGGCAGGTGGAACACGCCAACGGTATGATCTTGCAGGGACTAAAGCCGAGGATCAACAACGACCTCAATAAGTTCGGCAAGCGATGGATGAAAGAGCTACCCTCGGTGGTTTGGAGTCTGAGGACGACGCCGAGCCGGGCCACGGGTTTCTCGCCATTTTTCCTAGTCTATGGGGTCGAGGCCATCTTACCCACGGACTTGGAATACGGTTCCCCGAGGACAAAGGCTTACGACGACCAAAGCAACTAAGCCAGCTGAGAGATTCATTGGACCAGCTAGAAGAGGCTCGGGACGTAGCCTTGCTACACTCGGCGCGATATCAGCAGTCCCTGCGACGCTACCACGCCTGAAGGGTTCGGCTCCGAGACTTCCAAGTGGGGGACTTGGTACTTCGGCTGTGACAAGACGCCCAAGGGCGCCACAAGCTTACCCCTCCCTGGGAAGGGCCATTCATCATCGCCAAGATTTTGAAGCCCGGGACATACAAGCTGGCCAACGATCAAGGCAAGGTCTACAGCAATGCTTGGAACATCGAACAACTACGTCGCTTTTACCCTTAAAATGTTTCAAGTCGTTCATGTATCTCGCTTTCTTTACATGCGTAAATAAAGTCTAACCATCAAGGAAGGATCAGCCTTGCCTCGGCAAAGCCCGATCCTCCCTCGGGGCTAGAAGGGGGGAACCCCCTCTGCGTCAAAATTTTCCTCGGAAACGTCTTTCGTGCGTTTCGACTGTATCAATAATAGAATCCTAAAGACGAGCGAGAGAGACCGTAAGCGGCAAGGCCGACCGAGCCGAGGGACACCTACGCCTCCGGGATACGGATACCTCACTCATCACCTTCCATGAAAAGGTAGCTCGCGCTCGGATAAGCGATTCTGCTACCGAACAAGTCCTAACGCTCGAAAACTTTTCTGCCAGAACGGCTTTCGTGCCTTTTCGACTGTGTCGCTAACAGAATCCTAAACACGACGAGAGAACATGTAAGCGGCAAGGCCGACCGAGCCGAGGGACTCCTACGCCTCCGGGATACGAATACCTCACTCATCACCTTCCGCGAAAAGTGACTCACGCTTGGATAAGCGATTCTGCTAACGAACAAGTCCTAACACACGAAACAAGAGGAAAGGAAATGCAGCTTTATAGTCCAACAATGAAAATGTCTAGGCCTCAGTGGCTGCAAAAGACATACGCATACTTCAGGCAAATTGTTCCTGCAGGCTCAGACATCGGCAGGGGGAGGAGCAGCACGCTCGGCGTCATTCCCACCCTTGGCAGGATCTGGCGCGGCCTCAGACGGCGACACGGGTGGAAGGATCTCCACCTCAAAGGAGGAAGCCAGTGCCGCACTTGGGCCCTCGACGGCCGCGTCAAGCCTCTAGACCTCGGCTAAGGCAGCCTCCTCTTCGTCGGGTAGGCAGTACCCCTCGCTGACCCGCTCCAGATCCACGTCATAGTGGGAAGCAAGCACTGCGAAGGCCCGCCTAACGCCGTGGTGCAGCGCCCCGCGGAATCTGTTGCGCACATGGCCGCCCAAGGCCCGCAGATGACTCTGGGGGGAGCTACCCGAGGGGACACCGTCGAGACCAAAGGCCTGGCAGAAACCCGAGATGGCCTTGGACATGGCCACGCGCTCGGCCTCCTTCTGCTCAGCCGCCTCGGCAAGCGCCTTGCAGTTCTTGACGGACTCGTTAAGAGCCGTCTCGAACTCTGCAGATAGTCGGGCAACACTCTTCAAACACAAGGAGAAGAATGGAGATGAAAACAAAGTCGCGAAGCGGGCAAAACATACCTTCGGCCCGAGCAGACGCCTCGGCTAGCCGCTCCGTAGCCTCAGCCAGCTGACCCCCAAGGGCCTCAGCCCGGCTCATGGCCTCGGCAGCTTGGCTCCGAGACTGGTCCCGCTTGCCGATAGCTTGGCCGAGCTCCAGCTGCCGCTGCAGCATCTCCTCGGCCTGAGAAGCCACCTGCTCCTGGGCCGACAAAACCTCCGCTCGTGCCGACGCCGCCTCTGTCCGCGCCTCTGCTACCTCCGACTTCAGCCCGTCGCAGAGCAACCGAAGGTCCGCCACCTCGGTGCTCCGTTGGGCGAGGCGCTCATTGGCTTCGGCAAGCGTGGCCCGCTGGGATCGTAGCGACCTCCAAACTCCGCTTTCGTGGTGGATGAACAGCGACTTGGCGGTGCTCACGTCCGCGAGCTCCTAAGGAAGGAAAACGAGATGTCGCAAAGAATGCCCTGGTCACGCAAGGTGTACGTCAAAGTCCTTACTTGGAAAACCTTGGGAACGTCCCTAGAAAGGGTCTCCATGGTTGACCGAAGCGACCTCATCGCCGCCTCGGTATACTCACGGAAACTATCCCGAGCCTTCTCCAACTCATCGTTGAGGAGGAGGAGGGGCTCCGAGATGCCGCGTCCCCAGAACCGGAGCGGCTGCCTGCACCATTCGTTGGGATTGAGTTGCACAGGGATGAGGCCGCTGCTCCCTAGGACAGGCCTCGGTTCTGCACGCCCGTCCCCCGAGGCGTCGGGTCCCCCTGCAGCCGACGCGTCAGCTACCACCGCCATCAACGTACCGGGCCTCTCCTCGGCTAAGGTGGCGGACCTCCGATCACCAGCCTCGGCAACGACGGCCGCACTCTCCTCGTGGCCGAGAACGGGGAGGTCGGGAATGACCACGGGTGGTGGCACCTCAACCATCCCGACGTCGGCAGCAACGGGCGGTTCCGCGGGCGAATCAGCGACGGCCCCAGCAGGAATCGATACCGGCGCCGACAGCAAGTCAGGAGGGCTCAGGGCCGTGGCCAAGTCAGTAGCCTCCCCCGGCATGATGGCCGCTCCAACGGGGGGGGGGGGTCATCCTGAGAGGCTTGCCCCATGGCAACTCGCGCCGCCTGGGCTCCCCGTTGGAGGGCGCCTTGCGCGGAGGCCAACCAACTGGCATGGCACGCCGCAGAACCGGCCGCCGAAGCTGGCTTCGTCTTAAGAGCCTTATTGGGGGCCAGACCAGCCAAGCCCTGCCTCCGCTTGCTGGAAGAAAGAGAAAGAAAGTTCAAGGCACACAGCGAAAGACCAAAACAGAGGTATCCTTAGATACTTACCCGCTCCGGAGCAAGACCAATTGTGCCTGTGGGGAGGCCCCTCGGGCCCCTATCCCCGCAGGCGCTGCCGGGGGCTACCCCATCGCCGGCTTCGGCGCCGTTTCTGCCTCAGACGCCCGAAGCGCCGAAGGAGCAGCCTGCCTAGGTGTCGTCACGACGGCCGAGGGACCGGCCTCCTTTGCAGCCAGCGTAGGCACCTGCTCTTGAGGAACAGGCGGATCGGCCTGACCCCCCGGAGTCACAACAACTGTCTCGGCCAAGGGGTCAAGTACCCCCTCGGCCTGCCCCCGCTCCTCGGATTGGGAGCTTGGTGTCCTGGCCCCAGGCGCTGATGGTGCCAGCCCACCTGGAGGCTGGCTCGGTGACCCCTGGCCCAGCCTCGGGTCCGGGCTGAGGCCAAGTCGGGCCGCCATGTCGTCATCTTCATCGTCATCATCGTCGTCGTCAGGCGTCTCCGGCGACGGCTCCCTCTAGAGCCCTTCCCTCGCCTGCCTCCGACGACGCTTCTCCAAAGCTTCTCGAGCTAGCATCCTCTCGCAAGCTCGGGCCTTTTTCGCGTCCTTCTTCTCCTTCTCCTTCTCCGTGGCAAGCCTCCGCACGGCTCGGTCCACCGCGTCCTCCGGGACCGGTGGTTGGACGGGTTTATAAATCCTCAACCCCTAGGGACGAACAAAAATCCCAACAGTGAGAATCGAAGGCGTAGAAAACTCGGCGCAAAACAGGAGAAGGACCGGGCGCTTACTAGGGACACATACCCCTGGTCGGGACGCATTGCGGGCTGGCTAAGGGCACCAGCATCCGGCCTCTCCACCATACCTGCTACCCGCTTGAGGAGGTCGTCGTTAGAGAGGGGGGTCGAGGACATCCGCGTGCCCTCCAAATCGACCCCCGGCTTCATCTCCGCAAGCCACAACCACCGCTCTGCCAAAGGAAGCACCCTCCAACGGTGGATGGCGGTGACGACCCCCGCAGCGGTAAGGCCCCCATCTCGTAACTTCTGCAAGGCCTCCAGAATAGGTCGGAGCTTCTCCTGTTTCTCGCGCGTGGCCCCCAACGCCAGTTAGTGCCGGCGGCGGTCACCACTCGTTGAGAAAATGGTGGAAGCATCCCGCCGTCGTTCCGGAGATAAAACCACCGGTTCTGCCACCCCTTGTTCGAAGACACAAGGGAGGCAGGGATGTACTGCTGCGCGTGCCTTGGCCTCAGCTGGAGGGTGCAGCCACCGGCCCGCATCACGATACGGACCTTCTTCGCCTCCATCATCGCGGCGAAGAACTCCGCAGAGAAGAGATGGGTCCACAGATCCTAGTGAGGGTCAATCCCCAAAAAACCCTCGCAAGCCGCCGCGAAGATCGCCGCTTGTGCGATAGAGTTGGGGTTGAGGTTATGCAGCTCCACCCCGTAGTGGTGTAGGAGCGCCCGCATGAAGCGGCTCGCTGGCACTCTAAACCCCCGCTCATGGAAAGAGATAAAGCTGACCACATATCCTGACGGTGGAGTCAGGTCAGCCTCGCTCGCGGGGGCCATCCACTCCGGCTGTGGCCCATTAGAGAGGGGACGGAGCAGACCATCAGCAACGAGGGCCTCCAGATCCTCCATGGCGACGGTGGAGAAAGGCCACGGGTCGCGCGGCCGAATGACGGTCACCTTGTCAGCCATCGCCGAACGGAGGTGATGAAGGTGAAAGGGATGAGGTGTGTGGTTTCGTTTTCTCTGGCTGCTCTCTTAGGTTGCGGAAACCATAGCAGAAGGCAAGCGCAAACTGGCAGGGTAAAGAACCACCACCGGCCCCTCTTCCGGGTATATAAAGGCCCAGGCGAGATCCGCCGAAGGGTTCGCCTGAACCCGCCACGGGATTCAAACTCAAAGGTGAAACGACCTTTTCTGTTCCTCGAACGACTCGCGCACGTGCAACAGACGCCCCGCGAATCGCCCGTCCTGTCACATTAACTCCTTCGCAGGGCAAGCGACACCTCCGCCAGGCGAAGCGGGCGCCGTTTCGTCTCCGTCATGATGACTGCGTCAAAAAAGGTGTGCCACCTTATTTAAATTTATATCCTTTTCCTTTTCCTCTCTCTCTCTCTCTTGCCACAGGGATCAGGAAAGGGGATATTGCGAAAAAGATCCTTCTCGGCGAAGGAAACAGGCCCTGAGCCCTCCTACTGATCAGGGGTTCGAAGGTTGCACCCTCCAGGGTTCGACAACCGCCTCAGAGCACTCGGGCTCCGAGCCCTTCACTGATCAGGGGTTCGAAGGCTGGCCCCTCGGAAGGGTTCGACAGCCGCCCCAGACCACGCAGAGTTAGGGATGACCCTAGGTACGTCCGTTACATGGCCGAGGCTCGGGCTAGCTCCCGAGGTACCCTAGGACATTTCCGAGACCAGCGGGAACGATTTGTAATGGAATCCCACCGGAGGGAGGCATCGAGCCCTTGGATCCTATCGAATGGGTCCGGGTCCAGCAAATCACCTGTAGGTACTTTTGGAGCGCACCTCTGGGCCACTAGCTGACCCTTAACGAACGGGGCTCGGGCGTCCACTCGGATTACCCGTTAGCAGCTCACCGGAAACACCGTGTTTGGTGCCCCCCGAAGGTAACACGGCGCTTTCCCCCCTTCCTCCTCGCGAAGAAGCGACAAAGGAGCGTATAATAAAAGTAGAGACAGTCCGTGATCATCCTCTCGCTCCGTGCAGAGGCTCGGGGGCTGCTCTAGCACGAGGCTACGACTAAACCGTTGACCACGTCAACAAACCAGCTTGAAAACTCGGAGCCTGACCGTGCACCCAGGCGGCGGCCGGGCCGCATAAGCGAACGACAAGGCTGGCCGAGGTATCACAAGAAGGATTAAGACCTCAGAGGAGTCAAACCACTCCTCTGAGGCCTCGGGGGCTACACCCGGCGGGTGCGCTCACGCGCACCCACCAGGAACAAAGCATAACCGAGAAGGGCCGGTCCCCTTGCGAAAAATCCGACAGAACCTCCAAGCGAGTACCTACACTCCCTTTGAGGCTCGAGGGCTACTATCGAGGACCGTAATTAGGGGTACCCCCAACGCTCCTTAATCCGGCTAGAAAACATATTCGGAACAAACCATAAACGATCGATAAAGCGCAGGCTTCGTCTACCAAGGGATGCGACCTCACCCGAGCCCAGCCTCGGGCCAGGACCGTAGTCCCGGACGAATTCACGCCTCACCCGAGGGTCCCCTCAGACAACAGACGCACCCTCTGCTAGCACGTGCATTTATTGCTGCACACTTAGCACAACACCACTTACAGCATTTTTTACACTCTGGCTGGTATACTCCCGACGCTCATGCATTCATACTCTTTGTTGCATTTTTGTTTTTTTCTCAGGGGAGGTTCTCCTGTCAAGGGGGAGATTTATTTCTACCCCTATTTGTGCTTGATGAGTTCACTTGTCAACAAGGGGGAGAGATTTTGAGATTTCCCGTTTTCTCTATCTAGGGGGAGAATTTTGTCTTCTGGGCTTCCTCTCATTCAAGAGGGCTAGATATGTTATTTGGAGCTATTGCTAGTTGTGTTGAGCCGTTTGCCTCCTTCTGGAGGAACAAGCTTTGATTTTAGCTTTTGTGCTGATCTTATGCTCTGAATTGGTTTTTTATGCTCTAATAAAGCCTTTTATGCTCCGTTGAGATTTTGGCTTCTGGCTAGTGGTGTTGAACCCTGCTTTTGCCTCTTATTGAGGGCTAGTCTTTTCTTGCTTAGTCGTGTTGAGTCGCTGCCCATTTCTTTGGGACCAAGTTTTGCTTACTCTAAATGACTTGTCTGGCTTTTATCTGGCTTGGTCATTTGAGTGAGTTTCTCTTTTTCTTCTTCTTTCTGTTTACATATGCTCAAATGGTGGTGTTGACAATGCACTCATCAAGGGGAAGATTGCGAACACAAGGTTGACTTGTCCCTTGTGGTTCGGGTTGATGATGAGTGATTGTCAATGGGTAGCACTCTGGGGTAGTCAGTGGACTGACTAGAGTGTGAGATTATGCTTGTGCAACCATGTTGGTCGACTTGTGGTGTGCAGGTGTGGAGCACAGGAACGGTGGTCGATGGCTGAGGTGAAGGTCATGTAGGCTCGCGCTGATGGACCGGGAGCGGTGAAGGGCGAGTGCTGGGTCTTGACTAACGAATCAGAGCAGCCAGGTGACCAACCATGGTGGCTGACACTTGGGACACGCACTTGTGCGAGGACGTGGTGGAGTGGTTTGTGTTGCCGGCGTGGTCGAGAACTAGCGAGACACGCGTCTGATCATGGAGGACGTGCACGAGGTGCGGTGCTCATGGCTGGTTTGGTGGTTTGGGCCTCAAAACCACTCAGCGCTACGGATGCCTGGTTTTGCTGAGTTTGGGTCTCAAAACTCGGCGGTGGCGGTTCCGGAGGGAACCGATGGCGGCACGCGGCGTGATCACGGAGGGTGCGTCAAGGCGAAGCAACTCCGTGTGAAGGACGTGGTCGTCGGATCAAAAACCTAGGAGTTGGTCCATTTCGCCCCCGGTGGAGTGGATAGGCTCTATGTAAATAGGGTATTTTAGGAAGTGAGAATAACCCTCTATAAATAGAGGGGAGGGCTGGTTGGTTCAGATCCCTTGGCTGCCATTTGTTTTGAGAATTCATTCTAGAGCTCCTAGTTTTTCTCTCTAGGTAGACACCAGTTGAGCCGAGGGTTCCGCAGTGATTTTGTACTTTGACTGTGTTCTTGATTTTCAAGTTTAATCAGAGAAAGGGTCGCTAGTTCGGCCTACAGGGTTCTTTGACTTCAAATCTCAGTTTGTACCCTTGCTGAAATTTCTAAAGTTTTATAGTTTTGGTTTCTCCTTTTCTCCATTCTTGTGTTGTTGGTGAAAACCCTTTGATTCCTTTGAGAGGATTTAGTTTGGGGATTGATTGGTGGTGAGTTGCACTCTTCGGACCACTGCATACACCTAGTTGTTGCAGATTTTGGTCGCTATTTGAGAAAACTCGGTTTGAACTCGTTCTAGAAAACCCCAACAAAACCCCAATTTCAGTTGTATTTTTAAATCTGCAGGTGAGTCATAAGTCAGATTGAGCTCAAAATTTGGGGGGATCTTGGAAACATATTTGCTCAGGTGTGTGTAAAATTTCATATCAATCGGAGTTCGTTTAGTTCAGTTTTGAACTCAAACAGAATTTTGTACTGCTGAAAACAGTACTTGTTGACGATACTGTATTGCACCGTTTTAGACTTTTTGGTGTCCGATTTGTGATTCGTTTGTTTTGCTGGTCTCATGTGAGTATTAGGAACGTTTTGTAATCATGAGATCACTCGTTCGCTAATGTGTTTATGGTTTGAGCAATTGCTTTATCTCAATTAAAGCAAAGTGTTAATTTTTATTGTTTGGAGACAAAAATCCGATTGGCTCTCATTCACCCCCTCTAGTCGCCTTACTGGTACTACAGTGGTTTTCTTTCATTTCCCTATCTAATATACTTTACCACGGCAACTCTCTTGCGTGCTTTCGGAAAAAAAACATCTCTTCATTTTTTTTGCAGATGTCTTTACGAGTTTCAAAGATAAGGATGGAAATTTCGTGGTGGACGATACAAAATGTCTTTTGAGCTTACATAACGCACCGTACCTTAGGACTCACGGGGAGAAAGTACTTGATGAAGCCATTATGTTCACAAGACACCAACTCGAAGCATTACTGCATCCACTGGAATCAACGATGGCAGATGAAGTATATCTTACCTTTCAAACTCCTCTCTTCCGAAGGGTTCGAATACTGGAAATGATAAACTATATCCCAATATACAAAAAAGAAGCTGGACGAAACGACGTCCTACTAGAGTTCGCAAAGTTGAATTTCAACCTTATTCAGCTCATTTATTGCGATGAGTTAAAAGAAGTTACACTGTAATTTAATTCAAACTCTGAACTGTAAATCTCTTACCAATAAGTTAATTCAAACTTTGTTTCAATTAATGTGTGTTTACATTAATATGAATCATGATTGACAGATGGTGGAAGCAGCTTAAGACCTTGTTCGTTTGCGTCGGATTGTACCCGGAATCGTTCCAGCTAATCAAATTTTATATAAATTAGAGAAGTAATCCGGTTAGGAAGCGTTCCAACCCACCAATCCGGTACAAACGAACAAGCCCTAATGTTGAGACGAACTTGAGTTTCATTCGAGACAGGATCGTAGAGTGTCATTTCTGGATGGCAGGCGCGTGTTGTGAACCACAGTATTCTCTTTCACGAGTCATAGCTACGAAGATGACAGCCTTGATCACCATATTAGATGACATGATAGGAACCTACAGCACAACTGAGGAGGCCATGCTCCTTGCTGAAGCAATATACAGGTACACTGAACCTTCCCATACATAGGAGTGCTAGCCCTTGTATCTTCACTTCTTTGCAGCTGCGCCCATATTCTGAGCCAGTGAGTACCTCTGATTAGCACCTGCAAATAAGTAAACATATGTGCTTTATTAAATACTAAATCATTTCTACTCATCCAAATAGCCCAGCACAATGTTGAGACACCTGTAATAATAAGATTCTTAGTATTTAATTCCACCCCAGCCAACCAGCCCACAAAGATATGTTTAACAGATTTAGGGCCTGGGAAGCCAAAACAAATTGATATCGATCGCCACATAAAATGAGCATAATGACGGTCAATAAATAAATGCTGATTGGTTTCATCCAAAATATAAAAGCCACATTACTGCTCCCCTGCCAATTGTGTTTAGCTAAATTGTCTTTCGTCAGCACAACTCCTTTCAACAAGTACCACATAAAGATTTAAATCTTGAGAGGCAGCTTAAGTTTCCAAATTTCCTTATGGTGAAACACCTTCCCATTATTAATAAGACTCCTATACATAGATTGAACTAAAAACTGTCCGGATTTAGTTAATCCCCATTGAAAAGTATCCCTATCAGTACTCAAATGAACATGTAAAATACGTGCCACTGATCTTGTGGTTGAACCGGTGGAATGGGCTATGACGGACCTCACCCATCAAATGTACCTTACTGAGACTAAGCGGACGACCTTGACTCTGGGCGGTCATGAGGCTTCGGACAGTGGAAGGAAGTTCTCAGCCTGGAATTTGCTACCCCAACCCATTCACTGCACTACTGACATCGAACAGCCAAGGATGCTACCTATTAGGGGCCTTCAATCATCCAAGAAGCTGATGGTATACTCACGAAAAAGGTTCAACAGCAGGGACAAGTTTGGAAATATGAATGAAGAAGGGAGTGGGCCAATCGCATCTGTAATGAGGATTGATACTGATGAAAATACAGTGCCCACGGTGCGAGAGGTCAGCCTGGCTGTTACTACCGATGATAGTCAGTCAGCTCTACAGGAGACCCAAACAGGCAGTACACAGCCCATGAACAAACATTTCCTTGACAAACTTTCCAAAAAGATTTTAGGCCTCCTTGCAACACCAGAGGATCCCCCTTTTATGGCGTCGAAAAATGCCCAAGTTGCAGAAATTATCCCACGACGCAGCCGTCGAATTGCTGGCGTGGGAGTTGAGTTTGACAAGATGGATTTATCCTCAAGAACCATAAAGAAAGTTATGCAGGCCTTGAAAGTAATTGGGGACCCTGGGGTAGTCACCCAGCAAGCCAAAGAAGACTATCTGAAAGTATTCTCCACTGAACTTCCTATTTCACACATTGAAGCGCTGTCGTCCTTTTTTGGATGGGTGGTGCCAGATGATCTCAAGGTGGGCAGCATTAGTGTTGGCATTAGTGCCTGTTGAGTGGTCGTGTAGAGGTCGTTGATGTAAGAGTTTTGTAATGGATCCAAAAAAATCTTGAGCTGGAATGTAAGGGGTCTCAATTCTACATCTAGGCAATGTTCTGTTAGAACATGCATTGATGCTTGTGGCGCAGACGTTATCTATCTTCAGGAAACAAAAAATGCAGGAAATTAACAAAGGAAAGGTGCTAGCTATTTTGGGAACAGATTTTGATCAGTATATAATGCTGCCATCCGAGGGTGCTAGTGGGGGAATTCTGATTTCCTGGAAAAAGCATATAAAGGTGACAGGGCTGAACAGAGTGGATTCCTATAGTATCTCCTTGCAATTCCAGAGAACTAATGGGCAGTCTTGGTGGCTGACTTGTGTCTATGGACCTCAAAGTAATACTGAAAAGATCCTTTTTCTCCAAGAGTTAAGGCATATCAGAAGCATCTACTCTGAGCCTTGGGTAATTGTGGGAGACTTTAATCTCATCTACAAGGTTGAAGACAAGAATAATGATAATATTAATAGATCTATGATGGGTCGCTTCAAAAAATTTATCAATAATGTTGGTCTGATTGATACTCCCCTTATTGGTCGCAAATATACGTGGTCTAATCATCAAACTTCACCAACACTGGTCAGACTGGATAGAGTTCTCTGCACTACTAATTGGGAAGTGTTGTTCCCTAACCATCTCCTTCAAAGTGCTGCTTCAGAGGACTCAGATCACTGCCCACTGATTCTTGGGCTTAACAGTATGTGCTCTGGCAAGCATCGATTTCATTTTGAATCCTTTTGGCCAAAATTGGAAGGGTTCCAAGAGGTAGTTCTGGAAGCCTGGAATTCGGTTAATGAAAGAAGTTGCCCCTTCCTGACATTCAAACTAAAATTGAAATCAACTGCCAAGGCTCTGTAGAGATGGAGTGCTAAGAAGGTAGGCCATGTGTCCTCCCAGTTGGCACTTGCTAGAGAAATTCTTCATCAGCTGGAGATCACCCAAGACTCTCGACTCCTGTCTCCTTTGGAGATATGGCTCTTGAGAGGTCTTAAAAAACACTCCTTAGCCCTTGCCTCCCTCAAACGCACTATTGCCCGCCTACGGTCCAGAATCAGTTGGATAAAGGAGGGCGATGCCAATTCTAAGCTTTTTCATATGCATGCAAGGCACAGGCAAAGGAAGAATTTTGTTGCCAAGATTGTGTCAGGGGTGAACACTTTCACTGATCACAGCGAGAAGGCCAGAGTGGTAGATGAGTTTTATTTCAAACTTTTGGGCTGCAAGGCGGACAGATCCTTGACTGTTGATTTGGATTATCTAGGTCTACCTTCTCATGACCTGTCTGATTTGGTTGCGCAGATTGATGAAAATGAGGTTCTGGAATCCACAATGCAACTACCTTCTAATAAGGCTCCAGGGCCTGATGGATACATAGGTAGATTTTATAAAGTTTGTTGGCCAATTATCAAGAGGGATGTGATGGCTGTTATTGCTACAATTTGGTGCAGAAAATTTCAGCAGTTTGGAAGACTTAACACTGCATTTGTTACTCTTATCCCTAAGAAGGAGGGGGCTGAGGAGGTAAAAGACTTTCGACCTATCAGTCTGGTACATAGCATTGCTAAACTTGTCACCAAGTTGATGGCCAACAGATTGTCCCAACGACTGCATGATCTAGTTTCTCTAAGGCAGAGCGCCTTTATTAAAGGCCGTTTCATCCAAGACAACTTCATGTTGGTCCAGCAGACTGCCAGATTGCTTCACCAGCAAGGCCAACCAATGGTTCTTTTGAAGCTTGACATCACTAAAGCCTACGATTTTGTATCTTGGCCTTTTCTGCTTGAAGTCCTCCAGCGATTGGGTTTCGGGCAGATTTGGAGGGATATCTTGAGTGGCCTTTTAGCAACTTCCTCCACACAGGTTTTACTCAATGGAGTTCCGGGGAACATCATCCCCCACAAGAGAGGGCTACGGCAAGGGGATCCCCTCTCCCCTATGCTCTTTATTTTAGTGATGGACATCCTTGGATGCATTGTGGCTAAAGCTGATGAGGAGGGACAGCTTCAGCCTCTGTCCTCCAAACCACTGGACCACAGAATTTCGCTCTATGCTGATGATGCGGTTCTTTTTTTCCACCCAAGGGAGAGTGAAATCCATACTATTCTAGGTATTTTGAATTTGTTTGGAGAAGCTTCGGGATTAAAAACTAATATTCAGAAAAGCAGTGTGTATCCAATTCATTGTGGGCAGGACGAGCTGGTCATCCTCAATGATTGGCTTCCTTGTGAACTCTCGTCTTTCCCATGCAAATACCTTGGTTTGCCTTTGTCTTTAAAAAAGCTATCCAAAAATCAGATGCAGCCCATTATTGACATAGTGGCTTATCAACTTTTTGGGTGGAAAGCGGACCTCATGACAAGGGCAGGTAGAAGAGTGCAGGTTCAGTATGTGATGACTGGCATGCTTATCTATCTAGTCATGGCAGTTGACATTCCCACAGGCTCGCTCAAAGCTATCGACAAGATCAGAAAAGGATTTCTCTGGCGTGGAAGAAAAGAGGTCAGAGGAGGACATTGTTTAGTGGCTTGGGGAAGAGTTTGTAGACCTCTTGAAATTGGTGGACTTAGGATTTCTAGTCTTAAAGAACTAGGATGGGCCTTAAGAATGAGATGGCTGTGGCTGCGCAAAACGGATCCGGATAAGCCTTGGTCCTCATTGCCCATGCAGATATCCAACAAAATAAAGGCTTTTTTCTACACTGCCCTGCTCACTGACATTGGAAACGGGTCTTCAACCTTATTTTGGCTGGATCGTTGGGTCCACGGAAAGAATATTGAAGACATTGCTCCTAGACTGCTTGCAGCGGTGCCAAAAAGGATTAGGAACAACAGAACTGTGCTTGAGGCCTTGACAGACAGAAGATGGTTAACTGATATTAAAGGGGCCTTGATAGTAGGAGTCTTTGCTGATCTCCTAGATCTCTGGGATGAACTTCAAAGTGTCCAGCTTCATCCAGATAGGGAGGACAAGCATATTTTCAGGTTCTCTAATGATGGAATTTATTCAGCGAAAGCAGCTTATAATGGCCTCTTCATCGGGTCGACCATGGCTAAGTATTAGGAACTAATTTGGAAAACCTTGTCCCCTCCCAAATGTAAATTCTTTTTATGGCTTGCTGATCTTAGAAGTTGCTGGACAGCAGATCGTCTGCAGAAGAGAGGTCTTAGCCATCCTGACAAATGTGTCCTGTGTGACCAAGAGCAAGAAACCATAGATCACATTTTGGTGGGGTGTGTTTTTGCTAGGAGTTTTTGGTTTCAGCTGCTGAGACAGGTCAACTTATCTGCCTTTACTCCTATAGTGGGAGAAACTAAAATGATGGAGTGGTGGAGCAGAAGCAGTGAGCAGTTGCAGGGGATTGCTAAAAAGGGGTTCAATTCCTTGATTACCCTTGGGCTTTGGACTCTCTGGAACCACAGAAATGGATGTGTTTTTGATAGAGCTACGCCTAGCCTGGAGGGTGCTATTAGAAGAGTTGAAGAAGAAATTATTATTTGGAATTTTGCGGGGGTCAAACATCTTGCCCTTATTATAGCTCCCATTCCAGGTGTCATGTAGGGATCTAGGAGTGAGTTCAGTTGCTAACTTCATAAGGGAAGGATGTTGTTTGAGTCCAGATTGTGGGGGCAGGATGGCCTTGTTTGTTTTCTTTCTTCTCCTTTTTCTTTTTATTTTTATTTCTTTTTTTCTGTTGTGTTTGTAATTGGTCTAATTTTTAGACCCTTCTTCTTAATACAATGATACGCAGCTCTCCTGCGTGTTGGAAAAAAATTATACCACAACATGAGGTTTTGACCGACTAGAGCTCTACGAAATGATACGCTTAAAGGCACAGTACCCAAAACTGTAGCAATTATGGCACTCTTCTGTCTCACAATGTGATAAAGAGACGGGTAATGAGTCATAAAAGATTGAGTACCCATCCATATATCCTGCCAAAACCTAATTTGTTCTCTATTTTTAAGAATGAAATTTCCTAAGTTAAGAAAGGTATCCTTCACTTTCATTAACCTCGACCAAAAATATGAATCACCAGGCGTATGTTTCACTTTCGACAAAGGATATCTCTCTAGATATTTATTATGCAACAATTGTTGCCACATACCGTCCTCATTAATAAGCTTAAAAAGCCATTTGCTTAGCAAGCATTTATTCTAAACATCTATGTTCTGAATTCCTAACCCTCCTTGATCCTTAGGTTGGCATAGGATATCCCACCTGGCAAGTCTGTATTTCTTCTTATGATTCCCACCTTACCAAAAGAATCTAGAACGAAAGCAGTCTATTCTCTCGAGAACCCCTCTGGGTATCTCGAAGAAAGATAGCATAAACATAACTAAGCTGGTAAGCACTTAGTTTATTAGGACTGGTCTGCCCCAACAGACATAAGCTTCCCTTTCCACCCGCTTAGTTTCTTTTCAAATTTTTCCTCTATCATTTTCCAATCACTATTCCTTAACTTCCGATAATGCATTGGTATCCTAAATATTTAAACGGATAATCCCCATTTATGCACCCAAACAACTGCTGCTATTGATCCTTTACTTTGTTAGCCTGACCAAAGCAGAAAATCTCGCTTTTGTGATAATTAATTTTTAGCCCTGATACTTGCTCAAAAGCCAGGAGAAGTAATTTCATATTCTTTGCTTTGTCCAAGTCGTGCTCCAAAAATAGGATTGTATCATCCGCATATTGCAAGATAGATAAACCGTCCTCCACTAAGTAAGGCACCAAACCTGCAACTTGATCCTCCTCTTTTGCTCTTTTAATTAGGATACTAAGCATGTCTACCACTATATTAAAGAGAATGGGAGACAACAGATCCCCTTGTCTTAATCCCTTTTTAGTTTGAAAATCAGCCCCAGTTCTATCGTTTACCTTAATGCCGACATGACCTCCTTTCATAATCGAACTAATCAATGAACACCATGTACTAGAGAAACCTTTCATATGTAAGGTTTGCTGCACAAAGTTCCATTTAAAATTGTCATATGCCTTTTCAAAATCAAATTTAAATATTACCTCACTCTTTTTTCTTCTATAAAGCTCATGAATCATCTCATGCACAACTACCACCCCCTCCATGATATTCCTGCCAGGGATGAAAGCCGTTTGGGTTGGACTAATTACTTTCGAGGCAACCGAAAAAAGCCTATTTGACATAACCTTTTTAAAGATTTTAAAACCTACATTGAGTAAACAAATAGGTTTATATTGTTGAATCATCTCAGCCTCCCTGCATTTCGGTAAAAGGATGATCGTTCCAAAATTCAGACTATATAGAGGTAGGTCACCTCTATGAAAGTCCTGGAAGAGACCAACCATATCATCTTTTATTGTAGACCAGAACACTTGGTAAAACTCCACAGGGAATCCATCCGGACCAAGAGCTTTATTATGCTCCATCTAGAATAGCGCCTTATGGATTTCATCCTTAGTAAAGGCAAAATCAAAAAGTCGTTTTCTACTTCCGAGACCTAAGGTCTGTCGTGTCTACGGCTCTCATCTAGAGCCGCATCTGTTTCCACCGATGGACCAAACAACCTTTTGTAATATGACGTTATATGCTTCCTAAATGCCTCATCCCCATGTATGACGTTATTACCATCTCGTAGTTGGAAAATTCTAGACTTCCTATGTTTCCCACTAGCCACAAGGTGGAAATATTTAGTATTAGAATCGCCTTGAAGAAGTTTCTTAGTTTTCACTCTTTGATACCACTTGATTTCTTCTTCTCTAAATATATGGGCTAACTTATTTTGAAGAAATTGTTTCAAATCAACTTCTTCACCTGATAGACCAGCCCCCTCTGCGTTTTTATCCAAAATATCTAGCTTATTCAGAGTATCTTTCTTCTCTTTTTGCTGAATTATTCAGAACCAAGTATTATCTATGATTCTCTTATGGTTTTAGTGGATTCTAAAATGCAGATGGGAACAGAATGCCACAGAGCTGCTACTTCTAGAATACATGAAAGATTTCTATATGTACTTATTGAAGACAATTGATTCGTGTGAGGATGAACTAGGACCAAACAGAAGCTTCCGGACATTTTGTCTTAAAGAAATGGCAAGTCTTGTGTTTGTTATTCATGTGCTAGTTAAGTTATAGAGAGCAAATGCCTGCATGCATGCAAATTATAGTGGTTAAAGGGGAGCTATAGCCTAGGCCATGGATCACACACTCTGATTTTGATTTCTACACTCTTGTCATCCAAAGACAGTTCTTTGGGTAACCTGTCTCTTAGGTATCTCTTTCATTTTCTTCTTCCCATGTCACGATTAGTATGGTATGGCCTATGCCTCTTCTTTACACTATGGACAAACCTTAGGATTCCACTTTACAATGGTGCATCTAGAGGACTATATTGGTTATTTCCAAACCATATCGAAACATGCATGTTGACTAAGCTTTCTGTCTTTGTTGGCACCCATACGGTCATGCCTCATCACTATATAACAGTATCAAACTCGATTTCAAGTATGACCACTAATTCAGTGAAACATACACATCTTCTTCAAAATGTGCTTTGAATAGATCACGCACTAATAGAGAAAAGCCATCACAGCCAGTACTTAACCCCCTATCACCGTTGGTTGGTAGCAAGAGACGGCGGTGATGATGAGACCTATTTTCACATGTTGTACCAGAAGAATTCAAAACTTATCTTAGATTCACAACAACTTTTAGAATTTTAGATATGTATTCACTACACACTATTGTCTTCATGGGATCCTCATGACTTAACAATTATGTGAACATAGAACATATAGAACATGAATTCACTTATCTCTTCCATTTGTTACATGCAGTTAAAGTTGTTTGTCCAAGGAAGCTCTCAAGGGATAAAATGGCGTAATGAAAATTACATTCCAAAAACAATCGATGAACACTTAGAACATTCAGGACCATTTGTGGGAGCCTTTCAAGTAGCATGTTCTTCATTTGTTGGGATGGGCGACAACATAACAAAGGAAAATTTTGAGTGGCTTTTGACATATCCAGAACTTGTCCAGTCTTTGATGAATATTGCACGACTCTTGAATGATATTGCATCAACAAAGGTATTTCCTTCTATTTAAGAATTTGACAAGCCTTTTGTTTTGTGAATATTTGCACCAATATATTATCTTAGTTAATTTAACTTTAGTGCAAATATATAATGTCGTAACCAAATAGCACATGATATAAATAAAAAAATTATTAAGTCTAGTAATGAATGTATATCATTAATTGGAGGCATATAATCGTTGAACACGCTTGTTCAACGTCTTGATGTTTTATGTTGTAGAGTGAACAAAACATGGGGCAACATGTGTCTACGGTCCAATGTTATATGTTGAAGCATGGGACAACAATGGATGAAGCATGTGAGAAGATAAAAGAGTTAACTGAAGACTCATGGAAGGATATGATGGAACTCTACCTTACACCAATAGACCAACCATAGCTCATTACACAAACAATCGTTGATTTTGCAAGGACAGCGGTCTACATGTATAAGGAAACAGATGCATTCACTTTTTTGCACACAATCAAAGATATGATAGTGAAACTCTTTGTGGATCCAGTATTATAATTATAGACACTAAAGAGTGAAAGCCCTTGTTTCATAGTTATTTACTCCAATAAAATCTCTAATCGCTTTCAGTTACATTGAATAGAGTGACAACCACTTGACTTGTTTTCACTAGGTTATAGAAGCCAGCTATTCAAGATACAATAAGAAATTCTAGAAAGATTGAAGTTAGAAATGTGTCATCAACTAATTAAATGTATTGGGTACCTGCTCAAGCAATATTTTTCCATATGTAGCCCTATTTTCAATCTTTGTAACAATTATTGGATGAAAATAAGAAACAATGAAATATGTGTTAAAAATGCATATTTGTTTTCTATCATCAACATGACTTCGAAGAAGTATGTAGAAATTTGTTTATAACTTAAAATGACTATTTGACTCTGGTTTTTAGACAAAGTAAAATGTTTAGTTAAAAGTAGAGTTCAAATCTCCATAACAACGTAGTTCCCACAACCATTACAAAATAACAGAAAATGAATGAGATCCAGTATACATAAGATCTCGTAATCAAGAAATAGCTCAAACCACATATTTGTTTTAGGGCCCGGGTCATGCCTAGGCCTAGCTAGCCACCCATATAGTATATAGTATGAAATAGATAAAATAAATATTCACAACAGACGGCAGTGAGATTGTAACACTCTGGTTTTTGTTTTGGAAAAAATCTTTCAAAAGAACCATCCACAGAATCATGTTGATGCATTCATGCTTAGAATTGGACATTCGGTCTATATGGGTTTTTCGGTTCAGTTTATTTGGGTTCTAAAGATTTTGATTTCTAGATAATAGTGTTGGCACCTTTTTGGGCCAAACACCAGTGATCCCAAGGCCTTGCTTACGGGGAACGAGACCTTAGGGACCTCTCTACGAGGTGGTGGACCGTTTGCGTTAGTCATCAGACCGTTCGTGATGTGCGCATAGAGCCAAGGAAAGAACCCAACCCCTGCAACCTAAGAGGGATCCCGTTAGAGAGGAAAGATCTTGGGGTTGTCTTGGGATCGATAAATAACCCAAGACATCTCTAGACGATGTAGAGTCAAAGAGAGGTTAAGATTGAGATTGAGAAACTACAACTAGAGTTGCACTATGTCTACTCCAAAGGCATGATAATATAGATAGATTGGTTTGATTGTATTTTGTTTTGTCAATCAATTGTAGCCCTTCATATATATATAGGGGGAGGCCTGGACCCGTTCCTAGGCGAGATCCAATGGTTTTCTGCGAGTTCGTTAGAATAAGCACGCATGGGATAAGGACTCTCGACTGAGTTAGTCTGATCATGGACCGTCTGGCCTGCGGACCGTCTAGGCCACATGGCCGGACCGTTCGGCCATCTAAGTGCCAAATGTGGTGCTCAACACATGATCCCCTCCCTTTTGGAGGAGCTTGGTGAATCAAAAACACCTTGTACTACTAGCCTGTTTTGGGAAACAATAGATTCCGCAACTTGCCTTGTTCCCGAAATACGAACTCTAGCCTGATGCAAGTCATCGGCTCTTGTGATCAAACAATATAGCCATTTAATAGACCTCTAAGGCGCAGAGGTCGTTTAGGATTGCATCCTATTCGGCCATGGCTATTTGATCAATATGTGAAAAGGTAAAAACATGTGGTGTCCCTAGCTCAAATAAGCAAACAAATTGGGCAAGTAATACGAATTCATCGCCATACTATCCCACGCTTGAAGAGGACAACACATTGGCAATGAGTAGACTGGAAAGTACCAAGACGTCCCTAGAGATAGATGAGCAGGCAACACTAGTTGCTCCACTTTTGGGGCTGATTGGATCGGCCTTTGCCTTTGCACAGATCGCCTCTTTGACTTTGATTGTTTTATTAGTCGATTGTGCGGAATGACCTTCTTCATATATTTAGCAAGAATCTGATCAAAAGTAGGACTGGCTCTAAGGAGCTGGCTAGATGCTTTAGATGTATGTTGTATCCACGTACCTTTTTCTAGCCAAGGTGGTCATGGTTCGGGTTCACCGGTGTCTCTAGTCATTCTCAAACCATCCAGCCTTAGTGCTCGCACCGTCCGTGCACGCTGGACAGGCGATCGTGATCGGGTATCCGATCGTGCTTGCCCCCCGAGGCCTCCAGTCTTATTAGTTGTCCTTACAACCCCTTTCTTGTTCGGAGCCTTTCGAGTCTCCACTCCTTGTGATGGATTCAGCGTGAGGATCACCAATGATAATGTTCTTGTGTTTTCCTTTACCGGTCGTATCTGATCAAATTAGGACATTCTTTACATTCATCTCAAGTGTATTGATGGGGAACAATTGTCTGTCAATTTGCATTCCTTAGAAAACTAACCAGCCTTCATTTATACTCGATTTTATCTGCCAATGGAAGACATTACAATCATTGGTGGCATTATATATCTTGTCAGATTTAGCAACAATACAAATGCAAGAAGTGGTGAAGACGATGCAAATCAAGTTGGGCAAGGCTGAAACCAAACTACCGATCGGATCGGTTCATGGCGGCATTCTGATCGCTAATGGTGTGTCAATTTCTGCTCACCAGCAGATCCCTTCCGTAGAAGCGATGCACGGGCAATTTCGCCACTCATTTGTCCATCCTTACCGGAGGCTGGGTGCCAGGACCGACCTAGTCTAGACACCTACTTTGGTCAGAGGTATGAATCAATTCCAAAACACTGGTGAATTTCAGTGGGGTTTGAGAGGATGTATTTCCATGGGTAATTGGTCACTGTGATCATGTTTGAGAGTTTCAAATGTGATGTATCCTGTGTTTGATGGCACCAACCCAAAACTGTGGCGACAGAGGTTTGAGACCTACTTTGAGTGTTATGTGGTGGTAAGAGAGATGTGGATTAGGATGGCTATTATGCACTTTGAGGGGCCAGCTACATTTTGGCTACAATCAGTCGAAAATAGGATGGGGAGATGAGTTGGGAAGAGTTTTGCCCGAGTTTGAATACTCGGTTCGCTTGAGATCAGCACAATATTTTGATTAGGCATTTTTATCATTTCCACTAGATAAATTGTGTTAGTGAGTATATAGAGCAATTTTTTGTGTTGTTACACCAACTATTAGCCCATGAGACCCAACTTACTTTGGCTATGATCATGGCTCGCTTTGTTAATGGTCTTAAGGATGATGTTAGAGTTGTCGTTGTTATTCAGCGTCCACACCACTTGGATGCTGCTTGCTCTCTCGCTCTGTTACAGGAGGACATGTTGATGCAATCAGGATGAAGGGAGCACATGGAACCAGAGATGGGTGTTTTTTTCAAAGGCTCAGATGAAGAACATGATGACAACCAATGCTGAAATGGTTAACACAACCGGCAAGGTGACTAGGTGGACTAAGGATTGTCGGCTGAACACGACCAAATCTAATGATGACAAGTTGAGTGCCTTAAAAGCTTATAGAAGAGCAAAAGGATCATGTTTCAAGTTTGGGCAAAATGGGGGTAGGCCCATAAGTGTTCGAATTCAGTCTCTCTGCATGTTGTGGAAGAGATGTGTGCGATGACAAGTGCTGAAGATGAGGAGAAAATGACAGAGTTAATTGTGGGTGAAGTTGAAGATTTAGAAGTTGAAGTGGTATTATCCATTTCAAATGTTGCTGTGACTGGAAGTGAAGCACTACCGGAATCAGCTTCTTTGCCGTGTGTCTGAGACACACGGCAAAGTCTATTATACACTCGGCAAACGCTTTGCCGAGTGTAACACTCGGCAAAGAACGCTCGGCGAACTGTACATCGGCAACAGCATCTTTGCCGAGTACTTTTTGTCGGGCACTCGGCAAAGACTTTGCCGAGTGCCATTGGCACTCGGCAAAGAAAAGTCACCGTCACGGCGCCAAGTGACGGTGACGGATCCTTCGCCGAGTGCCCACGGCGACACTCGGCAAAGGAGGTTTATTTGCCGAGTGTCTGGTGGACTGGCACTCGGCAAAGAACTCTCCAGTGGGCCCCTTTGCCAGTCCCTTTGCCGAGTGCCTTGGCTGTGGCACTCGGCAAAGACATCTTTGCCGGTTCCCAGGTTGCCTTCTTTGCCGAGTGCCATTTTCAGCACTCGGCAAAGACGGCTTTACCGGTTCCCAGGTTGCCTTCTTTGCCGAGTGCCATGGTCAGCACTCGGCAAAGATGGCTTTACCGGTTCCCAGGTTGCCTTCTTTGCCGAGTGCCATGGTCATAGCACTCGGCAAAGCGACCTTTGCCGAGTGTTACACTCGGCAAAGTGACCAGGATGTCCCTTTTTTATTTGTTTTTGCTGTTCCATCCAAACAAACAAAAGATATATATCATTCACATCACATTATATATCAATCGCATCACAGAATGAACACATTTATCATCAACACCATATATATCACAAAGTGTCACTAATATAAGTCTCACAAATACAAGTATGTGTATTTACCAAGTCTGGATCACTAGCCAAACATCACCAACCGTCACATATATATCACAAAGTGTCACTAGCCAAACATCACCAACACTCACAAGGCCAAGTCTGGATCATCAACGAGGTGGGCATCTGGACTGGTTCGGCGAAGGGCTGGACGAAGCATGAGGGTTGTTCGACGCCGCCGATTGACGCTGCACAGAGAATAGATTGTATGTGTGAGAACATATGAATATATATCATGCAGTACTAAAATTTTGATACTCACAGGAGTAGTGAACTCAGCAGGGTCAGTTGCAGGGAACAACGGAGGTGGTGGAGCATGACCCTGTGCGGCGCCAAGGCTCTGCACGTACGCGAACAAATCCGACATCCTCTTCTCCAGCTCCTCACGTTGCCTCCTCTCATCATCTAGCTGAGTCTGTAATATTTCGCCCTAATGTTACGATAATGCAAAGAGAAGATATATAAAAATTAATGAACGATGAATAGATAAGGAATAACCTGGAGTTGCTGGATACGATGCTGTGAGGTGTCCTGCCGAGGTCGTATGGCTGGGCTCGCGCTCGTGCTCCTTGCTCGCACCTGAGAGAGAGTGGGAGTGGAGGACGAGTCGATTGCCCCGTCGGCAATCCAGTACCGCCCATGCCTCTTGCCTCCTCCGACCCTCATGAGGACATCTCCGTCGATGTCCTCGGTCCTCGGATCGTAATCTGGCCCATGGACCTCCTTGGCCATTGCGGTGTACTCACTGAGTCGGCTGTGGATGGCGGGGTTGGTGTACGCCTCGGGCCCGTCATCCGGGTTGTAGGTGACGTCGGACGTCGCCTTCCCCTTGTGGGCCATGGCATATGCCGAGAACGTGGAGCAAGGCGCGCCACCATGTGCCGCCGACTGCGAGAAAACCAACGATATGGTTAGAAATCATGTCTAATCGAAAGTTATATACCTAAATAAAAAAGAGCGCGTACCCATGCTTCCGCGTATTTGCCCAGGCTGCGGCTGCCTTGATGGTGGGAGGGACCTTGCATCAGCAAACGCCGTTCCCGGCTAGCGTTGTGCGCCTCGTCCCACTCAGCCGAGCACCACCTCTGCACCATCTTCTCCCAGCACTCAGGATGCGCGGCGCACCAATGAGGAATCATCTAAAAAAATATAAGTACACCGCATATCAGAAGATAAGAATAAGCATATTTAGTACCAATAATAAAGTTTTGTATTTACCTGCAAGTACTGGTCCGCAGTCAATGACATGGTTCGGGCGTCCTTCTTGTTCACCTTCTCCCCAAGGACGGAGCCGTGGTAAGTGACGATGGCCTGGATGCGCGCCTCGTAGTGCATGTCCACGACGAGCTTCTTACAGCACGTCGTAGACACCACATCCGCCCTGGCCTCGTATCCAGCATCGCACCTGAAGAAATCCTACATACAAAGACGATGTATCCATACATTATTTAAAGAATATGCAACAAATGCGACTTATTAAACAATATAGTGCGAGGAAGACTTACCCACAGCTCTTGCTTGACCCGCTCCGCCTTGTTGTTGAATTGTCTGCCGTCCCGATCTACTGCATCGGGGGCGACGGCGTAGTGGTCGAAGGTGTACGCTGGGCTCGTCACTCCGGCGTACTCGACAAGCCCAGGGAAGTGTTCCCGGCATAGAAGGCCGAGGATGCCATTGGGGTTGCGGCCGTGACCCCCTGCAGTCTCCAAAACCATCCAAGACCTGTCGAAGTGATTAAGATGAAGTATTAGTTTCTATTATTAATTTGAACATATAATATGAAAAAGCAGCAACAACATCTAAAGTTACCTACCTCTCTCCATCGGGTCGTATGAGGGGACGTCTGTCACGAAGAATGGGTCGCTTAGGTAGGCTCGCGGGACCTCGCAGGTAGATACTCCTCGAACCTGAGGAGCCAGAACCTGAGACGCCCTGCTGAGCGGCGGCGTCGTCGTCGTCGTCCTGCTGCGCCGCATCGTCGTCGTCCTGCTGTGCCGCATCGACAGCGGCTTGCTGCTCCACCTGCTGCTGTACGGCGTCGTCCTGCTGCGCCTCCTCCTCCGTCCTACGGGTGCTCCTCCTCCCCCTCCCCCTCCCCCTCCTCGTCCTCGTCCCACCGCCCACCATCTTTGTCCAACAACCTGCAATTAAGAGTAAACAATTAAGCACAGATAAAAAAATATGTATTTAGAAACATATGCAAAATAAATGAAATATAGCATTACATCGATTAAAAATAATCTTCATATGTGTCCGGGTTAGCCGGATCATAAGTGTCATCATCACTATCAACCATTTCATAGTCAACATCATCTGAAGGTGCAACTTCGTCATTGGCATTGCCTTCAAGTATTTCTAAGTCATTCTCATTTTGCACCTCATCATCCTCGTCATCAACAACCATTTCAATATCTACTTCCATTCCGATCGCTTCGGTTAAGTCTATCTCAAATTGCCCTTCGAGCCCATCTTCTTGGAAGAACTCTCCGTCATATGTGTCCGGGTCTAAGTTATAATCTTCATTGTTTGGAACAGGTAATTTAGCGTGCGGTGATACCTTATACACAACATCCCAACCCTTAAGATGTTGTTTCGTTTGGCACGCATATGGAAGATAATACACTTGTGTGGCCTGTTGGGCCACAATGTAGACATCGTCTCCTGTTAAGGTGGAATCCTGTCGAATTTCGACTATCCCAAGATTAGAATGTGTCCGTCTCGTAACTTCAGGGTCAAACCAATGACATTTGAATATCACTGGAGTAAGAGGTTTGGAACCATAAAAATTGAGTTCATATATTTCTTCAATTCTTCCATAATACTCGACCTCGTCAAGCCCGGGCGTAAAGACTCCAGAACACGTGGTTTTTCGATTGGGCCGACTTTGGTCGTAGCTTGTTGTGCGAAAACGGTATCCATTGATGTCATACCCAGAAAATTTCCTGACCCTATAGGCAAAGCCATTGGCTACTTGTCTCAACTCGGCACTCATAGACGGCTCTCTTTGGCCCTGCAAGTTCAAACACGCTAGATTGTTATATTATTCGCACGTAAGAGCAACTTGGAATAACAAACTAAGCACGTACCTTATGTTTAAACCAGGAAATGAAATCGGGCAATCCATTTCCCGCACCCTTTCTAAGAAGGGTATCATATTCCTGTGGAGTTGGGTCCCTTGATCGACGCCAGAATTCATGAATAAATTGCTCCATGTATGGCGTCACCTCTTCAAGGTTGGTCAATACATATAGCATGATATGGCGCCACTCTTCATGTCTCAGGGTCTTGGTGGTCGAACCACTCGCGCTTCCGAGTTGCCCTCGAAAAATGCTGAGGTTCGATTCATTGCCGCCATCATTGTAACGAGGGGGTGGATTATGCACGCTCGGCAGTTTGTCACCATAGTAAGTTGTTGTGAAGTTTGACACCTCCTCCAGTATGTATGCCTCTGCAATGGAAGCCTCGATTTTGCATTTATTTCTACATTTCTTTCGGATACTCTTTAGACATCTCTCGATTGGATAGCACCAACGTCCCTGCACGGGCCCCCCCATTCGTGCCTCATATGGGAGATGAATAATCAAATGCTGCATCGGATTGAAGAAGCCGGGTGGAAAGATCTTCTCCAGCTTACACAGTAACACGGGTGCCATCCTTTCCAAGTCTACAATCATGGTCCGAGCTAACTCTTTTGCACAAAGCTGGCGAAAGAAATAGCTCAACTCTGCAAGCGCTAGCCAGACATGCTCAGGGACATAGCCTCGAACCATCGCCGGAAGAATTCGTTCAATCCATATGTGGAAGTCATGACTCTTCATCCCTAAGACTCGCAGAGTAGATAAGTTCACCCCCCTACTAAGGTTAGCTGCATACCCATCAGGGAACATTAACATCTTGATCCACTGTAGTACTTCCTTCCTCTGGGCCCTGCTCAGGACGAAATCGGCCTTAGGCCTTCTCCATGTCTTACCACCACTAGGCGGCTTCATCTCTTGGTTTGGTCTATCACATAACTCTGCCAGATCCACTCTTGCCTTTACGTTATCCTTTGACTTATCAGGAATCTCCATAATTGTCGCCCAAAGTGCCTCGGCGACATTCTTTTCAGTGTGCATCACGTCAATGTTGTGTGGAAGGAGCAGGTCATCATAATAGGGGAGCCGAGTCAAGCCCGACTTATGTGTCCACATATGTTGCTCACCATATCCCACAAAACCACCTTCTGGGTTGGCCACGAGACCATCTATCTGTTCGCGAACTTCGGCACCAGTCATCATTGCAGGTGGGCGGTCTGTCACCACAACACCTTTCGTAAAGTTCTTGATGTCTTGTCGGAATGCATGGTCAGGAGGGAGAAATTGTCGATGTTTATCGAATGACGAATATTTGCCACCCTTCTTCAACCAAATGAACCTAAGAGCTTCCTTGCAAACTGGGCATGGGAACTTACCGTGAACACACCAGGCGCAAAATAGCCCATACGCCGGAAAGTCATGCATGGAGTACTGGTACCAAACATGCATTTTGAAGTTTGTCTTCGTAGCTCGGTCGTACGTCCATACCCCTTCCTCCCAAGCACGGACCAATTCATCAATCAAAGGCTCCATGTACACGCCCATTTTATTCCCCGGGTGTCCAGGAATTATCAACGACACGAATATGTTCTGTCTTTGAAAGCATACGCCGGGGGGGAGATTGATGGGGATAACGAACACGGGCCAACATGTGTATGGGGCAGCGGTCATTCCATAGGGATTGAACCCATCTGTGGCCAGCGCAACACGAACATGTCGAGCCTCTTTGGCTTTCTCATGGTGAATGGCATCAAAGTGGGTCCATGCTTCACCATCGGATGCGTGAACCATCTTGTCAGGATTGTATCGTTTGCCTTTTTTGTGCCATGTCATCTGTTTCGCGGATTCCTCTGTCATGTATAGACGCTGGATCCTCGGTATGAACGGAAGGTGGCGTAGGATTGTCACGGGGATGTCGAGCTGCTTCTTCTGTCCATCACCAGAGTCTACCTCCATGAACCTAGACGATTTACACTTCGGACAGTACTTTGCCTCAGTGTGTTCTTTCCTAAATAGGACGCAGCCCTTCGGACAAGCATGTATCTGCTCATACGTCATCTTGAGTGCACGAAGGAGTTTCTGTGCCTCGTACATGCTCTTTGGCAGAACGTGATCCTCCGGAAGCAGGCTGCCAATAACTGTCAACAAACCATCGAAGGCGTCTCGACTCATGCTATACTGCGACTTCAACGCCATTATACGCCCAATGGCATCCAGTTGAGAAACCTTTGTCTTGCCGTGAAGGGGTTTCTGTGCCGCGTCAAACATGTCGTAGAATGCCTTTGCGGTCGCCTCTGGCTCGTCCTCCGTACGTCCTTCGGCGAACTGTGCCTCGTGATAGTCGTTCAACATGTCTGCTACCCCGGCATCAGCATCGTAATCCTCGACGCGTTGTCTCACCACCTCCTCTCTCGTGCGATGCGCTTCACCATGGAAGATCCACCGAGTATAGTCCGGCGTAAATCCATTCTTCCAAATATGTTCTACCATGGCCTTCTTTGGTTTTCTTTTCCGGTTGTCACATTTGCTGCACGGACAAGGGACTAGGCTAGCTCCTTTAGCAGCTTCGCCATATGCCCGTTCCACGAAAGCATCGGTCTTCCTAATCCATTCTGGGGTGACATCATTACGTCGAACGCGGCCCGTGTACATCCACTCACGGTCCTCCATCCTCTAACATATATAACCGAGTATAGTTTAATATAGACATGTAATGCATGTACACTACGTTCCTACCTTCTAATAGGTGAGGATAGGTCCTAATCCCACCCGCGGTTGCGTAGATGGAGTTAGTTTCCATGCTCTACTCCGATCCGAGATAGAATTTCGGCAGCACCTCCCCGCTGTTCTCCGGATACACGTCCTGGCAGGGAGAGTGTACTGTCCGGAGAACAACAGGGAGGTGACGCCGAAACTCTTTCTCGGACCGGAGTAGAGCATGGAAACTAACACCATCTACGCAACCGCGGGCTGTCCAAAAAACGTGGACAATTCGAAACTGATACATTTGTAGATATGCAAAGATCTGCATATCTACACCGTATCACTTTCGAACGGGAGACGCCTAACTAGGTTACGTGATCTACGACCATGATGCGGAAATAGAGGTTATACCTAGGGTGGCGGTGGAGTCAGGCTAGTGGGGCTGTGGCGGGTCGGTGCAGTGGCGACGCGACGCGGTGCAGGCAGACCCGCAGCGGCTAGGAAGACAAGTATCTTCTCTGTAAAAAAGAAACACAAGTCTATTAATACAAAAAAATCGACAGCACCTCCCCTGTACGTTGAGGTTTTTAAAACCTGCAAATAACACTAACAGCACGATGGCTGACATGCACACAGTAACAAAAAAATCTCAACTTGCTGCGGCCTACGTTCGACTTGCTGCCTCGACGGACGGCCGGCTCGATCTCGACCGATCGCCGGTCGTCGATCGGAGATCGATGGAGTTCACCACTCCCCCGCCCGCGACCCGGCTGGTGATCCCGAAGCAGCACGCGGAGAAGTACTTCCCGCTGGACGCGGCGGCGAACGAGAAGGGCCTCCTGCTCAGCTTCGAGGACCGCACGGGGAAGCCCTGGCGCTTCCGCTACTCCTACTGGAACAGTAGCCAGAGCTACGTGATGACCAAGGGCTGGAGTCGCTTCGTCAAGGAGAAGCGCCTCGACGCCGGGGACACATTCTCCTTCGGCCGCGGCATCAGCGAGGCGGCGCGCGGCAGGCTTTTCATCGACTGGCGGTGCCGACCCGACCCGCCCGTCGTGCACCACCAGTACCACCACCGCCTCCCTCTCCCCTCCGCCGTCGTCCCCTACGCGCCGTGGGCGGCGCACGCGCACCACCACCACTACCCTGCAGATGGGCACACGGAACCAGTAACACCTTGCCTGTGCGCCACACTCGTTGCCACTGAAATGAGAGCATCATCTTCGCAACTGTCACTCACACGCTCCAACCTCTCCAGGCCGCCACAACCTAGAATAGCCAGAGTCGATGGCGCCCAGCCACGGCCGTCGTCGTCACCACGCCAGCCATAGTCGTTGTGGTGCCGGTCGTGCCAACCGCAGCCACGGCGAACGGCCGGCGTTCCTTGAGAAAGATGTCGCACTGGACGCTGCCCGGGTGGTTGTGGCTGCAGAAGGGGCAGGATCGGACCTGGAGGTGGACGACGACCTGGACCGCCGTTGGGAAGGCCGGATCAGCGAGCTGGCTAGCCTAATCTAGGAGGCTAGTCGTTGTCTACTGCTCCTCCCTGCTAGCATGGGCGGGTGGCGTGGTGGCTCGCACGACTGACTCGTGGCGGCGATGCCCGCGCTCGCGTGGCTGTGGCTGGCCAGCGGGGCTGGCTCGCTACGGCGGCGGCGTGGTTTGCCTGGGTCAGGGGCGTTGGTCGTCGGCGGATCTACGACTGTCAACGGCGCCTTCTGCAGGTGGTGGGTCGTGGGGCTAGGGCCGAATTCTTGTTTTTGGATCATAGCGTGAAAGAAATATTTGCAACCTTGGCTAGCAGACTGGAAAGAAGCTTATGTGCATTGTTCAGTTTTTAGAACCTGAACTCTCTATCTTCCAACTACTGCTCATCTTCTTCCTCCCTTCTCTCAAGTATCTAGATTCTCTTCCATTCTATTCCCTTGTCGCTACTGGTTTGACTTTAAGAGATTAGTGTTGCTAACAGTGTGGTGATGGCAAATATCAGTCTCCCCATGCCATGGGAAATCCGTAACTCCTCACGCTGCCTCATGCCCCCAACACCACCGCTGCAGGCTCCTCTTCGGCGCTCCCGTTCGCCCGCGCGCTCAACCCTGGTATGCCACCACCACCACCGTCTCACAAGCTACTCCCCGCTTGCAGGCTCCTCCACCTCGAGCTCCGACCGCACGAGGCCAAGGACCGGCCGGAGCCTCACGTCCCTGTCTACTATGGTTGTTGCTGTGAGCTCCAAGGCCAGAGGTCACCCATGCATCCGCATCCGGCTTGACCTGACCTTGCCATCGTGAGGGAGGGTGATGGCAGTGAATAGCCCACACTCTAAAACAGACAAGACCACGCCATTACCGGTAACGAACGACGATTAGTGCCGTTGATACAGCCGCCGTGCCAGCGCCGTGAGTTCTCCGCTGAGGAAGTCAGCGCGCAAGAAGCCCAAAGACCCCAGCGCCGAGCCGGCCGGGGGTCCGGGAAGCGAGGGAAGCAGGGGTCACCGACCCCGCCGTATCCTTCCACCACCTCCCGCCGCCGGACTACCCTGTCCCGGACCCGGACCCCTTCCTCCGGATGCTCGACGCGCTTCGCCTCACAGTCCCCTCCCTCACCGCCTTCCTCCGCTCCCTTCCCTCCGTCGCCGGGCTCGTGCTCGACCTCTTCTGCGGCGACGCGCTCGACGCGGCCGCATCCGCCGGCATCCCGGCCTACTTCTACTACACCTCCTGCGCTGGCGACCTCGCCGCGTTCCTCCACCTTCCCCACTACTTCGCCACGACGGAGGGCGGGCCCAGCTTCAAAGACATGGGCAAGGCGCTCCTCCACTTCTTAGGTGTTCGTAGTGGACGAGATCAAGGCCGGCGTCCCCATGCAAGACATACTAAATATATGTTGATATGTATCGACCTGTAGAGCTCCACATGTCCATTCCACATCTCTACTATCACATACGACGGTGAATTCAAGCACACACACCTAAGAAACATCGTGCCGCCGCAATTCTATCACATACGACGGTGAATTCAAGTACAATTCAATAAGTTAAATTCAATAACTTTATTACCTTAATTACCGGCGGCGCGGGGAGGAGACGGCGGCCCGGGGAGGCTGCGACTCGGGGAGGGCGGCAGGACAGCGGTGACACGGCGCGGCAAGGGGCGCTCGTGGTGGCGCGGCGAGCCGGCGGCGCGCGGCGGGCGCTGGCGGGCGCGGCGAGCCGGCGGCGCGCGGCGGGCGCGGGCGGGCGCGGCGGGCGCGGGGAGGCGGCGGCGCGGGGAAGCGGCAGCGTGGGGAGGCACGGGGAGGCGGCGGCGAGCGAACGGCGCAGGCAGGCGGCGGCGCGTGACAGAGAGAGTGAGAGGAGAGAAAGAAGGAGAAAGAAGAACGCGCGGGTAGTTTATTTCCTTTCTTTGCCGAGTGCCCGTGATCCGGCACTCGGCAAAGATTTTTTTAAAATATTAAAATATACTTTGCCGAGTGCCAGATCAGCGGCACTCGGCAAAGAGTTCTTTGCCGAGTGTCCCCCGTTGCGGCACTCGGCAAAGGTTCTTTACTACCTCTTTGCCGAGTGCCACACATCTAGCACTCGGCAAAGAAGTCTTTGCCGAGTGTCATCCCTAGACACTCGGCAAAGTGAATTTGTATTTTTTTTATTTTGTCTCCCAAACTTTTTGTGGTATGTTCCTACACTATGTAGACCAACATGTACCATTTTGGGACAATTATAACAGTGTTTTCTATACCTAGTACATTTAGTTTGTTTATTTGAATTTCTTCGGAAAATTCAGATTTGAACTGCAGGTTACTCGAAACTTGGAAAACCGTGCATGCAAAAATGATATTCATGCTACTTAGCACAAGTTACGACCGGTTTCAGGAGTGGACCGGAAACTTCGAGCACCATGCTCACTCAACATGACCGTAAACTTGCCATCCAGGTGTTTAAAAATTGTATAAAACATAAACAAAGTCAGAAAATCATGAAACCTGTCCACGTGTCATGATATCATATGTAGAGGCTGTGATAAAAAATTTAGAATGTTTGGAGAAAGTTGTGAGACATTATGTGTAGAAACCTAAGAGAACCACACATGAAATCATAGAGTTTCAATGTGGATCTCTTAGGTTTGTACACATAGTGCGTTACACCTTTCTCGAAACTTTTTCAAATTTTTATCACAGCCTCTACATATGATATCATGACACGTGGACAGGTTTCATGATTTTCTGACTTTGTTTATGTTTTATACAATTTTTAAACACCTGGATGGCAAGTTTACGGTCATGTTGAGTGAGCATGGTGCTCGAAGTTTCCGGTCCGCTCCTGAAATCGGTCGTAACTTGTGCTAAGTAGCATGAATATCATTTTTGCATGCACGGTTTTCCAAGTTTCGAGTAACCTGCAGTTCAAATCTGAATTTTCCGAAGAAATTCAAATAAACAAACTAAATGTACTAGGTATAGAAAACACTGTTATAATTGTCCCAAAATGGTACATGTTGGTCTACATAGTGTAGGAACATACCACAAAAAGTTTGGTGACCAAAATAAAAAAAATAAAAAATTGATTTGCCGAGTGTCTACATAGGACACTCGGCAAAGACCCTGTTTGCCGAGTGCCAGATATTTGACACTCGGCAAAGACTGACGGCCGTCAGTTGTAGACGGCCGCTAACGGCCCTTTGCCGAGAGCCGTATTTGCCGAGTGCTTGACCCTCGGCAAAGCAGTCTTTGCCGAGTGCTTGTATGTGCCGAGTGTTCTACACTCGGTAAACCAACTCTTTACCGAGCGCAGAACTTTGCCGAGGGCGGTACTCGGCAAATTCTGCTTTGCCGAGTGCCCGATAAAAAACACTCGGCAAAGCCTTCGGCACTCGGCAAAGGCACGGATTCCGGTAGTGAAGGATACAAGACCATTTGGCTTTGGGCATCCCTCTGGTACATGGTGGTGGTCACACAACAAACATAATTGATGTGATCTTGCAAGACTATAAGTCTCTCCAAGTACAACAATGGTGCATGCAAACATGGAGTGGTAAGAGATATGTAAACCTCACTAAACACTAGGCCTAAACCTAGAGCAAGCACATGAGCGGTGTTATAACTAACCTAAGTACCTACTCTAATCACTATGTGTATCACTAATCTCTATGCAAGTAGAGAGCACTAGAATGGAGCACCAACTCCTTTTGTATGTTTCTCAGCTCCCACACACTTCAAATGGATAGTTGGTTGGTAGTTATAGGCCCTATATCCAAAAATAGTTATTGCCAAAAGTTGTAATCTATGTATACACCAAACATGTTTGGTGATAGCACTAGACATCACATCGAATTTTTGATAATTCAACCTTTAAAATGACTATTATGATGCTTTTTAGGAGCATCAGATACTTGCACTAGACTTATCTGATGCTTCAATAGGGGTCACTGTTATTTCCTCTATGCAACAGATAGGAGCACATGTTTTTTCTAGGCCGACCCACTTTATTATTTTGAGTATAATATTTAGTTCCAAACTTCATTTTTTATGATCTTGGACCTTTTGAAAAAGCTAATGAAAAGTTATATAGATTAGAGTTCAAGCATTTCAATTTGAGTAGATGCAAAATCATGAGACACTTCCAAGACACCTCTTTGTCTCAACTTGGGTGGCTTCACTTTTATTTGTGTCTTTGCATTCACGATTCTAATTCTTAGTGTATTAGACTCTTGGAATGTTTTATAGGTCTTTCACATGGTTTCTAATATATTGCTTGAGGTGTTGATCTTTCCCTAATTCCATGTCCACCTTGCATCTATTTGAACTATACCTTGCATACCAGCAAATAACATAGTCCAAATGGTCATGTTGTTCATCAAATAGCACAATCCAAACATAATGGTCCATATGGTCTATTTTCCTTACAATGAGTTAATATAGCCTAACACTAGTCATATGAATAATTATTGCAAGTATAGTAGCGATGGCTAGATTATTTCTCACCAACCCTAAATATTCTATGCCTTATTATATAGATGTTACTAATGGGCTATAAACACTTGTCAACCATCAAAACACTAAAACTATCATGATTCATGAACCATATCCTATTAGAGTCTAATTATGGGTTCAATTCAGTTATCTCTAAAGCATATATCTAACATTCATGGCGAATGAAAATAAATGATATAGAAAGTAGTCATACAATACATCATACAATACATAAGGTAATTTCAGTAATCATCCCCATGAGTTACTACTATGGCCACATGGGCAGGTCAATGAAATCATGGGTGTTAAAAAATGCAAGTTGAGTGCTACCAGCAAACAAGAGCATGCCGGTTTCTAACTTAGTCATGGCAGGTCCATCTTTCGTGAGGTTTTGAATATGGAGGTTAAGAAAGATATGTTAAGGACAAGATAAGTGGTGTGTAGGAAGCATTAGGTTTTAGGAAGTTTTCCAATTCCTTTACTATTTTAATCTATAGTATAGTATAGATAGATAGATAGATAGATAGATAGATAACATATAAAAATAGATAGGTAGATAGACAAACAGACAAATAGATAGATAGATAGATAGATAGATATATATAGAGAGAGAAATAGATAAACATGCAGATATACAAACATACTATAATAGATAGATAGATAGATAAAAGTTAGACAAATGAAAAAGGAAGGTGCATATAGATAGATAGATAGATAGATAGATACACGGACATATAGAAGGTGTATAGATATACACTCAGATAGATAGATAGATAGATAGATAGATAGATAGATAGATAGATAGATAGATAGAGATATAGAAAGAGATAGATAGATAGAGATATAGAAAGAGAAATAGATAAACATGCAGATATACAAACATAATAGATAGATAGATAGATAAAAAGTTAGACATATGAAAAAGCAAGGTGCATAATATGCTAAGCTAAGAATCCAGCCCACGATCATACGTCTAATTAAAAAGCTTCTTACACGCCACCGAGCTAAGAGCGAGTTGATGTTAGCTGGAATGGGGTATAATTTATATAGATATTTTTTTACTTGTTATGTGCGCTTGAGCAGAGTACCACCTACATTTCCTTCGGAATATGTATTAATATTCAAGCATATCAACGATACATATACTTGTATAAAATTAAACCCAACATAATGTCCAAGACACAAAACAAGAGTAAGGGCTAGTTTGGCAACCCCATTTTTCCATGTGATTTTCAATTTTTCAAGGAAAAATGAACTAATTTTTCTTGGAAAATGAAAAACCCCTGGAAAAATGGGGTTCCCAAACTAGCCCTAAAAGCACAAAGTTCACCACACCACGACAATTAAGTTGAGCTACAAGGACATCTTAAAAAGATCAAAACATGTTAAGGATAAACATCCATAACGGTGGTCTCAAGCACATAGCAACACCGATTTATGTGTGGGGATAAAATAAAATAGAGTGACTAAAAATTAGTGTTTAAAAACCAGACATCCTTAAAGCATCTAAAGTTTGTGCTTTGAGTGTGTGTCTTTATTGATAGATATGACAAACAAGCACACGTGACTGCTGTGGGCAAGTTGCTTCGGGACATGATTTTGAGGACAATGGCAATGCGTTTTTGGGATTAAAGTATTTGATGGTAGCCAATGGTTAGATAAGCTCCGGGCGTGGGCTAGGTAAAAAAATTAAATTATTTTTATCCGCTAGTAGAAAAGAGCTCAAATCCTGCAGTGGGGTTTAAATTTTACCTCGCATGAAAAGTGTCAAAACAAAAGTTGTAGAACCTCAAAAGTTATGAAATTTTGAAGTTGACAACTTTTCCGTTTGAATTTGTTTACAACCTCAAACAATCAATTTAAACTCAGTTGGTTATAATGTGTGAGAAACAAAACTGCAACATAAATACGAAGGAAGTGATAAGCGGAGTGATAGAGGGGTTATGCGCGAGGAAAGGTCGTGGGTTTGATTCCCACTAGCCACATAGCCGCGTATTATGCGCGAAAAAATGCCACGAATTCGACGGATACGGGCGGGCACTGAGCCTGCCTCCTAATAAAAAAATATATTTTTGCTATTTTTAAACTCATTTTTATGTTTCTTAGAAATATTTTCATCGGTGGTTTAATTATCTCGATCGCAAGTGAAAATTGATTTCCACTCATGGTTTTCTTAGCTCAACCGACAGTGGAAATCGATTTCCACCGTTTGTCCTTAGTTACCCGTCTATAGAAAAAATTATTTCTACTAGCTCCTAGTGCTGGCGGTTGTAAAAAACGCCAGTACAAATAAGTTTACAACCGTCAGTATATAGCTTTTATGTACTAGTGATCATCAAAATAATTTTAAGGCTGAAACATAGTTTTCGGTTGAACAAAAGTATAGTTGAGGATCAATGTGGAGATATGGAGGTTTTCGGATGTTGAGACGGCGCTACACCTCTCGTTGAGTTTGAGTGTTGATGAACGGTTCACCGCTGATCGACCCCAAATTACTGAACGCTACGTCTCTACTATATATAAAACATTTACACGGTTCCACAGTCATCCTACGTTACCTTTCCACGAGGACATATCCTGTGCAATCACTCGTTTGGTGCAAGCGTGCAATCAAGCGGTTTGGTGCATCTAATATAGATCTAATGATGACTGTTATTTCCTTTCCACTTCATAAAAAATAAGATAAAATAAGGGGCTCCGCTTCCACACCTACCTAACCAATAGTTCAATTTATTTATAGCTTTTTCACATATTTAAGCGGAATCTATACTAAACGGTAGGCTTCTGCATCAACTTATCAATCGAACGGTTTCTCAAAATAACTAAAAACAAACAATAAGCAGAAACGGTTTTTCACTAGCTTCTAAAATAAGTTGTTTTTCTAACAAGCAGCTACTGTACCAAGGGCCTATATTAGACTTGCATAACTCCGAGGTGTGCTTCAAAAGTTTCTATATTAAAAAAAAGCATATCTAAAAGTACCTTAAAAGCCAAAGACAATCTAGCTACTTACTAGAGAGGAAATGCTAATACGTGCTCCACACGGTTCATCAAGGATAAAAGAAGCATATCAAAAAAGGGTTAACCCGCGAGAGTGGAACAGCCTCCAAACATTATTTAAAAAAAATATTCTCGTATATATCGAGAACGAACCTCTGAATATCCATCCTAAACTTAGATATGTACTTTGGCGTAGGAGAAACAGAGGGTTTTTCCAATATAAAATCCGCTTCTACGGGTAGTTCAAGCCTTGAGTGCTACTTATATCATCTAACTAACTCTAACTCAGCTGAAGGCCTTTTCGCAAAAGAGGTGTATCTCACATTTCGGCATATAGTGCTTGGGCTTGAAATCTTCCGACGCTTGTGTCACAACATAAAAGCAAGAATCAAAAGGGAACATGAAATTCATGCAGCTGCTGAAAGAGTCTTGTACAACAACAACAACAGCAGCAACAGGGTTCATTTAAACAAAATCCACGGCTCACAAAAGGAGTTCTAAATCATAAAAGTACGAGTGTTCTGCCACTCATGCACACCAAGATACTCTTACCATTTTGCAAAATAGGTAGCGAAGCAACGACCGGCCGGAGCCCCCGGTCTGCCTAGCTCACTTGAACCTGGCCAAGCCAAGACGCACCTCGTCACAGGAGGGCATGAAGAACTCCCTCGACGCTAGGTCAAGGTCGTCATTGTTGGTGGTGTCGTCATCAGCTTGGTCGTCACCACCGCTGCCACCGACGTTGCTTGGCCCTGCTTCACTGTAGTAGCCGGCGTTGCCGGAGGATCCACCGACGTCGTACGACGACGGACCAGATGCGTGCTCTTCGTTCAGCGCCATGCGAGGTCCACCAAACGGGAGCCAAGTGAAGGTGGCTTGCCGGGGCTCTTGGCTAACCAGCTGTAGCTGCGGCGCCGCCGCGGGATCATACATAGGGTACCCCATATAGTGCGTCTCCTCTGGATCATAGCTGACGTTCAGGTCTGGAAGCATCGGATTGCCGTGACTGATGGCCCGGGGCTGGTGGCGCACCGGTGCATCTTGGTTATTGGGGGCACTGAGGTGCAGTTCCATCTCAGGCACCGCCGATGTGTGGACGGCCCTCCTCGGACGACCGATGACTGGTCTGGACGTTGCCGCCGGTGGTGCTGCCGAATTGGAGTCCGATTCCAGGCTCCGGATGTACTCCTCCAGGACGGAGAGCTGCCCGGGTGGCGCTTGTTGGCTCTTCTTCTTCTTCAGTCGGCGCTTTGAGCCTAGGCTGCGCTTGGTTGAGTTCCAGTGGTTCTTGATGGCGTTCTCTGGCCAGCCTGGGAGGAACTTCGCTATTGTTGACCAGTGGCTTCCAAAGGATTTGTGGGCTTGGATAAGCACTATGTCCTCCTCCTCCGTCCATATGTCATTTTTCTGTGACAAGTTAGTACATGATATGCAAGAATGTTTAGCATAACATTTCTGAACATGGACAACGCATATACATACTAACTATTCATGCTTTCAATTGCTCAGCCATGTCAAATAGAAAAAAAAACAACCAAATTGACAAAAAGATTAGAGATGGTGGGTTTCCAAGCTAGGCTTATCATTTTGGGCATTTTTTAGGATGTTCCATGATTGCCATCCATGGAAGAGATCTAAAGAACTCCAAAAAAACAAAATGGAGAAGAAGGGATATGTTGGTGGCAAGGTGGCAACTGGCAAGGGCAACCAATAAATGGGGAGATGGAGAATCAGTGATGGTTGGTGTTAGGGCCCGTTTGGTTCCTTTAGTCAAGGATTAAAGTTTAGTTAGAAGACTAAAATTTAGTTACTACCCTTTTTGTTATAGGGACTAAAAGTATTGAAAACACATTAAATGAATCATAATAGGATCAAAAGATCTATTAGCATTCTTCCGTCATTAGTACAAATGAAACAAAGAAGGGGAAATGGGTGAAATTAATATGGTTTAATCACTTTTAGTCACCTCTTGAGGGACTAGAGACAAACAGTTTAGTCCTTGTTTTAGTCTCATCGACTAAACGGGACTAAAATGTCCCTCGAACCAAACGGGGTCTTAGTCATGGATGTGTGTAAAATTGATTTGTTTATTGGTAGTGACGGCGGCAATGTCTTCTGCAACATGGAAAGGCACAAGAGTACAAGAGTAAATATTTGGGCCCACGTGGGGAACGTTTCTTCAATTCATTTAAGGACAAGAAGTTCCATAGTATTTTTTTTTTTTTGAATATGTATCTATAAAGTTATTGTTACAATATTCGTAAGATTCTTGTGCCCAACTTTTGGATTTTCCTGTGCACGGTTATATATTGACGTGTGACTACAAAGATTTGTATCGAAAAATATAAATCTATTGAAGAAACCAGAAACTGCTGTATCCAAAATTTTAAACCTGTTGTAGAATACTTTATGTGGGGTCAGATAATTTCAAAATAACAAATGCATTGTGTTTTGAAAAAGGAAAATAAGGAACTTGAGGGTAAACAAAATCATTGGAATTGATATGAGAGAATTAGGAGTCTAGGGGAGAGAGAAAAGAAAATCAACTTGTTTGAATAACGGTGCAGGATAACGTGGGCAATTAGATCGAGATCTAATTGTAGGAATTAGTAAATAAGGTTTAGAAAATAAATGCATTATCTAAGTGGTAATAATTTGGGTCTAAATCATATAGTACACAAATAGGCCCCAACAAAAATATGGTAAATACAATTTTATTGATTCTATAATATCAAATTTTGGCATGAGTTCATTTTGTTCATATCAACAAAGTCTTATTTTGATTCAACCTTAATTTTTACAATCATACCATTATTGTAAAAATCACAAGGGTATAATGAACCTTTCCATCACAATTCAACGCTTATATTCAACAAAAGGACCAACCAACACTTGAACAATTCAACTCAACATTTTTAACATGTTTCCTATGGCTAAAAAGCATGTTTGCGTGATTTAGTAGCTTTGATGACAAATTCTCCATGTTAATTACAAAACAAAGGAATGCTTCACCACAACTATTCCTTTTTTTAAAAGAACTCTCCTTTAGAATGGTAAGATAAAACATTCAACATAGTCCATGCATAAAGCTCATAGAAATTTCTAAATAAGCCTATGTATTAAGTAATCCACTAAAATTTAAGAGACTATGGCCATGTTTATTTCTACAAATAACGGAAGCATGTCGTATCTGAGCAAACACGAGATCGGCGCAGCGGCATGCGTTATGCAATTCAAATATCACTTTTCGTAGGCAAGTGCGGCGCTGGGACACGCGGTGGACACATCGTTTTGGGGGTTTCCGTCTTCTCGGCTTAACCGCAGCGAGAAATTGAATCGAACACGCCATACATATAAGCAAACTAAGAAACAAGAGATGAAGGGACTTGACCTTGATGTTGGGATCCACATGATTGATCCATCTTTCACGGCACTGCTTGCCAATCCGGCCAGGCAAAGATTGTGCTACCAGGGACCACCTCCCTTCACCATGATGCATTACCATATCCCTCAAAATGCTATGGATTGGAAAGCAAATAAATAGATCAAGAATGCAACTAAGAAGTTAAAGATAAGAAGGGAGTAAAAGGTTTGATTTTACAACTTTACCTATCCTCTTCCATGGTCCATGGTCCTTTGAAAGCCGTTGGCTTGTTGCTACTTTCGATTTGTGGCTGAGGAGCTGGAGCAATGTCGACTGGAGTACCACCAAGAGCGTGGTAGCCACGGGATACAATTTCCCCCTCTGGCATTTCAAAACCTGCTGGAGTCATACCTATGCTTGCCACAAGGGACCTCGCCTCGAGGGGGTCTCCCATGAGTTGAGCATCACTGGCTTGCATAGAACTAGTAGCCAGTAGATCTTGCTCAAACAATATATGGCCATGGCTAGAGCTTGCAAAGTACCTCTTTGTTCGCTTGTCGGGTGCCATGGGTGGTGCAAGCATGTTGTTGATGAAGGCAGACTCATCGGACTCCATGATCAGCACAAGATCCAAGGCTAAAAGCAAGAGAATGGAGTCTAGAGGCAAAATTTTAAGGTCGGTGGGATTGGGGAAAGTGGACCATGATGAGGAAAGGATGATGATGATGGAGACCCAATCCCCTCCTAATATAGGGAACAAAGCTAGACATCAACCGTTCATCATCTTGAACCACTTTTACATCCAACGGACATAAACAATACAAAAATATGATGTTCCACCTCTTGTATTTCTTACACTTATGGGCTATGTTGGGACGAATTTGTGCGAGGCTTAAAATTGTCAACCAAGCCCAACATAAGGAGTAACGGCATTTTGGCCCATGTTTGTTTCTTTGTGAATAATTAGCCTAGATATCTTTATAGTGAGGCACCATCTCAACTATTACAATACCTAGATGTTAACGTAGGCTAGAGAAAGTACTCCTTCTAACCTATATCAAAACATAATGCATAATTTTACTTGGCATGGTCTTCAGAACTCAATCTTGACTCATATCCTTATTACACTATAACATTTGTAGCACCAATAAACATAGAAATCAATTTCGAATTTGAACATGATTAGTTGAAGATTACAATGCATGCCTAATAACATGTAATGGAGGAAAAAATAGTGAAATAGTTATAATTAGAAAGAGCACATCCAAATGTGTAGGTCCTATATATGGTCTGCACCTCTATGATGTGGGTCAATAATTATAACATTCCAATTTTATGTAACATAAAAATACCAATTTTTTTTTGTTTGCATGTGTGTTGCACAAAAAATTTAGGTCAAACTTAAGCCAACATTCCACTTCTCATCCTTTTTTTAAAATCAAGACTTCAAAACTTTTGTAATGAACCACTTAACATGGAGTTGATCAAATCAACAACATGACAAGAAATGTTTTCAAATAAAATATTTTGTAGATAAATTAAAACCATGGGAATTTAGGTGCACTCGAATTCAATGTCCAACGCTTACATATGTTTTATAATATTCCTAAAACTCAAACCCTAACTCTATCTCTCATTTCTTTATTCGAAGTCTTATAATTAAATTTGGTGCACCCATATAGTTCCACTCACATGAGTGTGCTCGGCTTTGTTTTGGAGTTTATTTCACGGAAACACCGAGAAAAGAAAAGAAAAGAAAAGGTCATTTCTCTTCTTAGCTAGCCAACAGGCCCAAACTAGCCTTCTACCCTTCCCTTTCCACGGGTCTAGCCCACAAGTTGAATAGCAAGGGGATTCCTCCCCCATGGATCCTCTCTAATTCTCTGGTCACCAAATCAGCCCTAACTTCTCTCACGCCGAACTCCCCTCCTATCTATTTCCCCATTCATGGACATAAGGCCTAGTGGTCACACCCCTTTGCTCCTATGAAACCCTAGGTATGTCGATGCCTAAGAGAAATTGTCTCCACTTTCCCTCTACGTCCCACACAATCCATCTAGGGGTCAAGCCATCACACCCTTGCCACTCACATGCTCACCTTGCATGTCACAAGACCGTAGCGGAAACCATCTCTAGCTAGGCCCATTAGGCAGCCACATAAATTGCTCCCTTATTTTCCCTTTTGTCACCTCTCTATCAGAAGCAATGTCGTCTTCTTCCCTTCACTAGTGAACTCCTCTGTTTTTGTTTCTCGATGGTTTGCTTTTCGTCGGAAGCCAAGGAAGCCCCCGATATACATGTACATGTGGGCCGGTCTGGCCCGGCACGGCACGGGCCTACAAAAGCACGACCCACAAAGGCACGGCACACAAAAGAACATATTTAATTATGGGCCGTGCCGTGCCATCACGTGTGCCCTGTCATCGGCCCACGACACGGCCCACAATTAGTTATGTATGCTAGGCCGGTCCAAATAGCCCAAAAATGTCTTAATGTGCCAAACCGGCCCATATACATATAACATTAATACATAAACAAAAAGTATAGAATATATATGACCAAAATAAAACTAAGATGTTTTGTGGATGCACATTAAAAACCTTTGGTCAGAAAGAAAAAATATTACAACTAGCTTAGAAATAATAGTCAGTTCTCTGTTCAATGTTTAACTGAGTACTATACAACCATATAGAATACATATACAATGATCATCATCACTTTTTACTATCCCCATCTAGGTATTGGTTCTCGAAGGCCTATTGAAGCTCTAGATTCTCCAAATTGTGCTGGTCATGTGGGCTTTGACGGACCTTAGTTAGATACTAAGTTTATATTTAGTGGGCCTCGATGGGTCTTAGTTAAATAGGTCGTGCCAGGCCAGCCCGTGGGCTTGACTTGAGGCCCAAGCACGACCTACATATTGGGCTATGCCGGCCCAAACCCACAATTCGGTTGGGTCGTGCCAGATCTGGGTCATGCCAGAAATTGTGTGCTTTGAGCCGGCCTACTAGGCACAACACAAATGTACACCTATAGCCCCCGACGCTAAGCCACACAACGCCTTGGATGACACCGTGTCACTGCAGCCATGGACCCCACCTAGATGCACCGGCAAACACAACACTCTAATATGAAGAGTCAACCAATGTTAAATTCCCCGGTCGAGAACCATAGGTTTTTGGTGAAATTTCCTCGTTCCTACTGAATACCCGAAAATGGTTTTTGAACAAGTTTCGATAAATTTTGTTCACAATTTTAAAAATTTATAAAAACAGAAAAATATGATAAAACTAGATATTTTTTTAGTATTATGATATATATATTTTTAAATTTTCCTAGAAAAACATCATCATCATTTTGTTAAAAACAACGAGTTTCGTAGGGAAACATGATTTTTTGATCAATAAATCCAAAATTAGTTTTTAAAATTTTGAAAATCTATACACCGGATTTTGGCGAGAAACACCAAATTTCGCTCGAGAAACAACAAATTTCGGTTGAGAAAAACCACTTTGAATCTCTTTTTTTTAAAAAAATGGAAACTCAAATCGATCGAGAAATTCCAAATTCTCTGGTTTTGGATTGGTTTCTCTTTACCGCTAATCACGAAAAATAAGGAAAAACGGTATGATTAACCCTGTGGGCAAGCCCCGCTCTTGTAACACCCTGAATTTGGGGTATAAAATTTCTTATCTAAATGTCTACCGAATTCAAGTGTTACCTCTTGTCTCTCTCTAGACTCTCTCTCCCCCTCTTTCTTTTGATTAGAATTAAGTTAATTAGGTGTGGGATAAATTATTTATTTTATCAAAACAATGTGAGTCATGAATTGTTGCATCATGCTGAGCCTAAATTATCCTTTTGATTGATGCACATGTTTGAATGGTTTGAATTTGAATTAGATTTGAATTTGAATTGAGCTCACTTGAGAAAATAAAAGGAAAATGAATTAGAAATTCGGAAATAAATAAGAAAATCGAAGAAATCCAGCTCCCCCTATTTCGGCCTTTCAGCCCAGTTGGCCCGCTAGCGCGCGTCCGCTTTCCCCCTTCCTCGCTCTCATCGCCATGTGGGGCCCGCCCTGTCGGCGCCGCGCCGAGCTAGCTCGCCCTCTCTCTCCCTCTCGCTGCCCGGTGGGGTCGACCTGTCGGCGCTGGTTCCCTTCGCGCACGTGCGCTCGCTCTCTCTGTTCTGCGGGCCTCGCTTGTTAGTGCTGAAGCCCGTTCGCTCGCCCGCTCTCTCTCTGTTCCATGGGCCCCGCCTGTCGGAACCGTCCCCCCCCCCCCCCGAATCGCCCATGCTCTCCACTGTGGATGCGCCCATGACTGCGCATTTCCCGGCCACGCCCCCAAGCGCCCGAGCCTTTTCTAGAGCCCACCCACACTCACTCGCCCTCCCCTGCTCAGTTGCGCCCTCAGCCGAGCAGCCTCGCCATCTCTCTCGCTCTGCGCACGCACCCAGGGAGCTTCGCCGCCGTTCGCACTAGTCTCGCACCCATTCTGCGGTCGTCATCGAGCCCTTGTCGTGTCTGTTGCCTCAGTGAGCTTCGTCTCGTCACCCGCGACCCAAGACACCCCTCAGTTCACCCCCTCCCCCTCTGTTTCTCTCGGTCCACGCTCACCGGTTCTCTCTCTGCCCAGCCACCGTCGACCCGTGACCTTGTCGTGCCCCAGCCACCGTTCGTGAGTCCCCGAGCCTTCCCTCAAGTTAACCGACCTAACCCCGCCCCTAATTTCCCCTGGTCTACCCTTAGTTGTGCGCGATTGCTCGCCGGAGTATTCCCCAGTCCTCCGAGGACTCTCCCTCTGTCGTCTGACCGCTTGAGCCCCGTTCAGGCAACCCCGACCTCGCCATAATACTTGTCAAGTCATCCCCAACCTCTCCGGCTACCCAGACCAACCCCTAGCGCCCTAGGAGCCCCGGTATGCCTCGCCTCCGATTTCGGCACCGCCGTGTCCGCGGAGTGCTCCACCCTGGATGACCGGAGAAGGTAAAGCCCCTGGCGCCCATCCTAACCGCCCAATTCTGATCTAACGACCAGACTTCAATTAAACCAGATCTAATCCTAACCGTCCGATTCGAATATGACCGCTCGGATCCACCCCCTCACCCGCACCCTGCAGTTGGGCCCAGCCGGCCAGTCCGCCTCGCACTTGGGTCGCTGACATCCTTGGCCCGTTGGTCAGCCCGCTCTCATGTCCACGTGCGCGCGCTCGCTCGCCCAGATCGAATCCTGGCCATTGATCTGCGATCGTGCGGCCGAGATCAGTCGATACCCCTTCGCGTGGTTTTTTGTTAAAAATCCGTTGTCCCTCTGTTTCGCGCGTAGGCCCCTGTAATCTTGCAGATAGACCCTTGACCTTTTAGTTAATCATAGATTTAGGCCTAATTTTGTATTTTAAACTTCAAAACTTGTTTATTTCATATCTTTTGCATATGAACTCCAACTTAAGTGATTCAAATTGCAAAATGTTCATAGGAATATTTTATGTCCAAATAAATTATGATCATTCAGTGTCTATGCACTTTAATTTTATGCCTAAGCTATAGGTTAGTGTATGTAATAATTTGTTTATGAAATAAGAAAATAAAAAGGAAAACCCTAATGGTACTTAGGTATTTGACTTTGTGAGATTAATAGTATGTCATGTATGAATTTATCCCTGGTATAATTTTGTGTCTAACTAAAATTAGTGGAACTAAATTATGTAATCCATGGAGATAGATAATATTTAGGGAATCACAAATCTCTAAGTGTACCAGTTCACCCTAGCACCTAGGTTTACCTTTTTTGTTTATACTGCTCTATCGAACTTTTGTTCACTTGATTGCATACGTTTGGTGTATTGTTCTTTTGCCTTTATCCAAATGTATTGAATGCATAATCGCTTTGTTTAGACAACGAGCAGCCCATGGTTCCTGAGTGTGTTGCCGAAGATCTTCCTAAGCAACAACCTGATGAAGGCAAGTGTCCTTTGACCTATTATGTCCTACTTACTTGATAATTCACTGTCCTTTACTTTATTGAAACATAAGGATAAACTAGTCTGTATTTACCTTATCCTTGTTTACCATTTGGGTTATCATGGTTAGATTTATGCTAATGCTTTAACTTAATCAACGAATATTGTAACACCCCTGGTGTTACTGTCACTAAAACTTGAGCATTAGCATATCATGTGTTTGTCACACCTAGAGTGCATTCACTAGGTAAAAATTTTTTTCAAATATGTTGTACTGATATGACTTGATGTGTGGTTAACTCTAGTGCAAAGTACTTAACCCTAAATCTGGGCTTATGGATATAAGGGTAGCCCACGCATGAGAAAACTTTAAAAGATATGAGGAATGATCCTAAGATATCCTCTTGGAAGGACTTGAGTGGCATCCAAACCCTAAAGTGCCAAAAAACCCTGAAAAGACCCCTGGAAAACCCTAAATTGGAACCCTAGGGGCTAAGTGCAAAATTGGTGCAATTTTGGACCAAAGTGCAAGGTATTAGGGCACCTCAAATCATATGTTTCACACATTTGAGGATTTGCAAATCAAATTATGAGATTTGGGCTTATTTGCAAAAAGACACTCTATACCTCTCATGTGCCTAAGTCCAAAATCAGTTGAATAGGGCTGACTTTGTGAGAGCACCTAGAGGGGGGGGTGAATAGGTGATCCTGTGAAAACTTGAACTTATAGCCACAAAAACTTGTTAAGTGTTAGCGCAGATAATGCCAAGTGGCCAGATATGAATCTCCACAAAACACAATAACCACAGAAGATCAATCACACAGATGGCACAGTGGTTTATCCCGTGGTTCGGCCAAGACCAACGCTTGCCTACTCCACGTTGTGGCGTCCCAACGGACGAGGGTTGCAATCAACCCCTCTCAAGCGGTCCAAAGACCAACTTGAATACCACGGTGTTTTGCTTTGCCTTTCAATATCCCGTTTGCAAGGAATCTCCACAAATTGGAGTCTCTTGCCCTTACAAGTATATGATCACAAAGAAGCACAGAGTAAGGGAGGGAAGCAACACACACAAATCCACAGCGAAATACGCACACACACGGCCAAGAATCGAGCTCGAATGACTATCTCAAAGTTCTCACTAGAACGGAGCTCGAATCACTTAGAATCACAAACGAATGCGCAAAGAATGAGTGTGGATGATCAAGAATGCTCTAAGGTTGCTTGGGTGTCTTCTCCATGCGCCTAGGGGCTCCTTTTATAGCCCCAAGGCAGCTAGGAGCCGTTGAGAGCAAATCTGGAAGGCCATCCTTGCCTTCTGCCGTCGGGTGCACCGGACAGTCCGGTGTACACCGGACATTGTCCGGTGCCCGATTTCTTTCCAAAAATGGCGCTGCCGACCGTTGCAGACCGTTGTAGATCTGGGAGCCGTTGGCGCACCGGACATGTCCGGTGCACACCGGACAGTCCGGTGCCGTCTTCTAGCCATTGGCTCAGCCACGTGTCCCGCGCAGATTGCGCGGCCGACCGTTGGCCCGGCCGACCGTTGGCTCACCGGACAGTCCGGTGCACACCAGACAGTCCGGTGAATTTTAGCCGTACGCCGTCGACGAATTCCCGAGAGCAGCCAGTTCGCGCCGAGTCAGCCTGGCGCACCGGACACTGTCCGGTGTGCACCGGACAGTCCGGTGTGCCAGACCGAGCTGAGTCTTGGCTGTACACAGCCAAGTCTTTTTCTCCTCTTTTCTTTTCTTCTTCTTTCTGTTTCTAACACTTAGACAAGTATATTAGTACACAAAACCAATGTACTAAGGCTTACAAACATACCTTTACTTCATGATTTGCACTTTGTTCATCCATGGACATAAATTCACATTTAAGCACTTGTGTTGGCACTCAATCACCAAAATACTTAGAAATGGCCCAAGGGCACATTTCCCTTTCAATCTCCCCCTTTTTGGTGATTTATGCCAACACAACATGAAGCAAGTAGAACAAGTACAAAATCAAATCAAATAAGAACTCAAAGTTGTTTTGATTCACTTTTGACATATATGGATCACTCTATGCCACCACTTGGTTTGTTTTTGCAAATCAACCTCAAACTCAAATTTCTATCTCTAAGTCAAACGCACATGTTAAGACATAAAGAGAGTCATTCTAAGAGAAAATGATTAAGATTTCAAAAACTCCCCCTTTTCCCATAATCAATACTTCTCCCCACAAGAAGCCAACTTTTGATAAGAGAGACAAGAGACAACAAAAAAACAAAAAGAGTTTTGACAAACCAAAAGCTCTATTCTACTAAGCTCTATTCTACTATTTTCAAAATCTCTCAAGTGGTAGCTGATCCATTTATCACTTTGGCCTTTATTTTCTCCCCCTTTGGCATCAAGCACCAAAACGGGATCAATCTTGGCCCTATAACCCCATTGCCTCACCAAAATCTTCAATTAAGAGCAAATGGCAATAAGAGTTCATGAGATGAACTTGGAATAAGTTACCCTCTCATCGGAGTGCAGTGGAAGTCTTTCATGGTCCAAGTCCACCTTTCCCTGTCAATTCTCCTTTGAGACTAAAACAAGCAAACTCAAGCATATGGTTAGTCTCAAAGGGTCAAGTTGTAACACACCTCCCCCTAGAACTGTGCATCACTTTGCAACGGACTTGTGAGGTCCAGGGAGTGTTTGTACAACTTGAGCACCACAATAAGCAACAAGATGCAGAATGAACATGATCAAAGGCATAAACACATGTATGCTACTTTTCAATCCAAGTTCCGCGAATCTAAGATATTGAGCTCACTACGCAGCCTGCAAAAGGTCTTCTCATCTAAAGGCTTGGTAAAGATATCGGCTAGCTGGTTCTCGGTGCTAACATGAAACACTTCGATATCTCCCTTTTGCTGGTGGTCTCTCAAAAAGTGATGCCGGATGTCAATGTGCTTTGTGCGGCTGTGCTCAACAGGATTTTCCGCTATTCGGATAGCACTCTCATTATCACATAGGAGTGGGACTTTGCTCAGATTGTAGCCAAAGTCCCTGAGGGTTTGCCTCATCCAAAGTAGTTGCGCACAACACTGTCCTGCGGCAACGTACTCGGCCTCAGTGGTGGATAGGGCAACGGAGGTTTGTTTCTTAGAGTTCCATGACACCAGGGACCTTCCTAAGAATTGGCACGTCCCCGATGTACTCTTCCTATCGACCTTACATCCAGCATAGTCGGAATCTGAGTACCCAATCAAGTCAAAGTTAGACCCCTTTGGATACCAGATCCCGAAGCAAGGCGTAGCAACCAAATATCTAAGAATTCGCTTCACCGCCACTAAGTGACATTCCTTAGGATCGGATTGAAATCTGGCACACATGCATACGCTAAGCATAATATCCGGTCTACTAGCACATAAATAAAGTAAAGACCCTATCATTGACCGGTATGCTTTTTGATCAACGGACTTACCTCCTTTGTTGAGGTCGGTGTGTCCGTCGGTTCCCATCGGCGTCTTTGTGGGCTTTGCGTCCTTCATCCCAAACCTCTTTAGCAAATCTTGCGTGTACTTCGTTTGGGAGATGAAGGTGCCGTCCTTGAGTTGCTTCACTTGAAATCCAAGGAAGTAGGTCAACTCGCCCATCATCGACATCTCGAATTTCTGCGTCATCACCCTGCTAAACTCTTCACAAGACTTTTGGTTAGTAGAACCAAATATTATGTCGTCGACATAAATTTGGCACACAAAAAGATCACCATCGCAAGTCTTAGTAAAAAGAGTTGGATCGGCTTTCCCAACCTTGAACGCATTAGCAATTAAAAAATCTCTAAGGCATTCATACCATGCTCTTAGGGCTTGCTTAAGTCCATAGAGCGCCTTAGAGAGCTTACACACGTGGTCGGGGTACCGTTCATCCTCGAAGCCAGGGGGCTGCTCCATGTACACCTCCTCTTTGATCGGCCCGTTGAGGAAAGCGCTCTTCACATCCATTTGGTACAACCTGAAAGAATGGTGAGCGGCATATGCTAGCAAGATACGAATTGATTCTAGCCTAGCCACAGGAGCAAATGTCTCCTCAAAGTCCAAACCTGCGACTTGGGCATAACCTTTTGCCACAAGTCGAGCCTTGTTCCTCGTCACCACCCCGTGCTCGTCCTGTTTGTTGCGGAACACCCACTTGGTTCCCACAACATTTTGCTTGGGACGAGGCACCAGTGTCCAAACTTCGTTGCGCTTGAAGTTGTTAAGTTCCTCCTGCATGGCCAACACCCAGTCCGGATCTAGCAAGGCCTCCTCTACCCTGAAAGGCTCAATAGAAGAGACAAAGGAGTAATGTTCACAAAAATTAACTAGTCGAGACCGAGTAGTTACTCCCTTGCTAATGTCACCCAGAATTTGGTCGACGGGATGATCCCTTTGAATCATCGCTCGAACTTGGGTTGGAGGTGCCGGTTGCGCTTCTTCCTCCATCACTTGATCATCTTGTGCTCCCCCTTGATCACACGCCTCCTTTTGATGAACCTGTTCATCGTCTTGAGTTGGGAGATGCACTGTTGTTGAGGAAGAAGGTTGATCTCATTCATCTTGTTCCTGTGGCCGAACGTCTCCAATCGCCATGGTTCGTATCGCGGCCGTTGGAACATCTTCTTCATCTACATCATCACAATCCACAACTTGCTCTCTTGGAGAGCCATTAGTTTCATCAAATACAACGTCGCTAGAGACTTCAACCAAACCCGATGATTTGTTGAAGACCCTATACGCCTTTGTATTTGAATCATAACCTAATAAAAACCCTTCTACAGCTTTGGGAGCAAACTTAGAATTTCTACCCTTCTTTACTAGAATGTAGCACTTGCTCCCAAAAACACGAAAGTAAGATACATTGGGTTTGTTACCGGTTAGAAGCTCATACGACGTCTTCTTGAGGAGGCGGTGAAGGTAGACCCTGTTGATGGCGTGGCAAGCCGTGTTCACGGCTTCCGACCAAAAGCACTCGGGGGTCTTGAATTCTCCAAGCATAGTCCTCGCCATATCTATGAGCGTCCTGTTCTTCCTCTCTACCACACCATTTTGCTGAGGTGTGTAGGGAGCGGAGAACTCATGCTTGATCCCTTCCTCCTCAAGAAACTCCTCCACTTGAAGGTTCTTGAATTCGGACCCGTTGTCGCTCCTTATCTTCTTCACCTTGAGCTCAAACTCATTTTGAGCTCTCCTGAGGAAGCGCTTGAGGGTCCCTTGGGTTTCAGACTTATCCTGCAAAAAGAACACCCAAGTGAAGCGGGAAAAGTCATCAACAATAACTAGACCATACTTACTTCCTCCTATGCTCAGATAGGCGACGGGTCCAAAGAGGTCCATATGCAGCAGCTCCAGAGGTCTTGACGTGGTCATCACATTCTTGCTGTGATGTGCTCCTCCCACTTGTTTACCTGCTTGACAAGCTGCACAAGGTCTATCTTTTTCGAAATAAACATTTGTTAGACCTATCACGTGTTCTCCCTTTAGAAGCTTGTGGAGGTTCTTCATCCCCACATGTGCTAAGCGGCGATGCCACAGCCAGCCCATGCAAGTCTTAGCCATTAAGCATGCATCTAGACCGGACTCTTCTTTTGCAAAATCAACTAAGTAAAGCTTGCCGTCTAGTACACCCTTAAAAGCTAGTGAACCATCACATCTTCTAAAGACAGACACATCTACATTAGTAAAAAGACAATTATATCCCATATTGCATAGTTGACTGACAGATAGCAAATTGTAACCAAGAGACTCAACTAAAAATACATTTGATATTGAGTGCTCATTAGAAATTGCAATTTTACCTAACCCTTTTACCTTGCCTTGATTCCTATCACCGAATATAATTGAATCTTGGGAATCCTTATTTTTGACGTAGGAGGTGAACATCTTCTTCTCCCCCGTCATATGGTTTGTGCATCCGCTGTCGATAATCCAGCTTGAACCCCCGGATGCATAAACCTGCAAGGCAAATTTAGGCTTGGGTCTTAGGTACCCAACTCATGTTGGGTCCTACAAGGTTAGCACATATATCCTTAGGGACCCAAATGCAAGTTTTATCTCCCTTGCATCTTGCCCCTAACTTCCTAGCAATTACCTTCTTACCCTTTCTACAAATAGCAAAGGGAGCATTGCAAGCATAATAAATGGTAGAAGGTTTGTTCACAACTTTTCTAGGAACATGAGCAAAATTTCTCCTAGGCATATGCACAACATTTCTCCTACACATATCTCTATCATGCTTATAGGAAGAACTAGAAGCAAACATGGCATGAGAATCATAAACATGTGAATCAAAATCATTATAAGCATTTCTAGCATATCTCCTATCATGGTATAAGAAAGCATGGTTCTTTTTAGCACTACTAGCCATAGGGGCCTTCCCTTTCTCCTTGACGAAGATGGGAGCCTTATGGCTTGTTAAGTTCTTGGCCTCTCTCTTGAAGCCAAGACCATCCTTAATTGAGGGGTGTCTACCAACCGTGTAGGCATCCCTTGCAAATTTTATTTTATCAACTTCACTCTTGCTAGTCTTAAGTTGAGCATTAAGACTAGCCAATTCATCATTAAGTTTTGAAATTGAAACTAGGTGTTCACTACAAGCATTAACATCAAAATCCTTACACCTAGTGCAAATTGTAACATTTTCAACACAAGAGTTACTTGCTACTTCTAGTTTAGCGGTTAAAACATTAATTTCACCTTTTAAAGAAGAAATGGTTTCATTACAAGTAGAAAGTTCACAAGAAAGAATTCCATTTCTTTTAACTTCTAGAGCAAGTGAATTTTGTGCACTAACAAATTTATCATGCTCTTCATATAAAAGATCTTCTTGTTTTTCTAAGATTCTATCCTTTTCATTCAAGGCATCAATCAATTCATTAATCTTAGCTATCTTAGTTCTATCCAATCCCTTGAATAAACTAGAATAATCTATTTCATCCTCACTAGACTCATCATCACTAGAAGAATCATAAGTATTAGCATTACTAGTGATTACCTTCTTCTCCCTTGCCATGAGGCAAGTGTGATGCTCGTGGGGGAAGAGAGCCGATTTGTTGAAGGCAGTGGCGGCGAGTCCTTCGTCGTCGGAGTCAGACGAAGAGCAATCCGAGTCCCACTCCTTTCCAAGGTGTGCTTCACCTTTGGCCTTCTTGTAAACTTTCTTGTTCTCTCTCTTCCCGTTTTTCCCTTGCTCCTGGTCACTATCATTTTCGGGACAGTTAGCAATAAAATGACCAACCTTACCACATTTGAAGCATGAGCGCTTCCCCTTTGTCTTGGTCTTGCTTGTCTGCCCCTTGCGACCATTTAGCGCCGTCTTGAATCTCTTGATGATGAGAGCCATCTCTTCATCATTGAGCCCGGTCGCCTCAACTTGCGCCACCTTGCTACGTAGCGACTCCTTGCTCCTTGTTGCCTTGAGAGCAATGGGTTGAGGCTCGTGGATTGGACCGTTCAACGCTTCGTCGACGTATCTTGCCTCCTTGATCATCATCCGCCCGCTTACGAATTTTCCAAGTACTTCCTCGGGCGTCATCATCGTGTACCTGGGATTCTCACGAATATTGTTCACGAGATGAGGATCAAGAACGGTAAAGGACCTTAGCATTAGGCGGACGACGTCGTGGTCCGTCCATCGCGTGCTTCCGTAGCTCCTTATTTTGTTGATAAGGGTCTTGAGCCGGTTGTACGTTTGAGTTGGCTCCTCTCCCCTTATCATGGCGAATCGTCCAAGCTCGCCCTCCACCAACTCCATCTTGGTGAGCATGGTGATGTCGTTCCCCTCGTGAGAGATCTTGAGGGTGTCCCATATTTGCTTGGCATTGTCCAAGCCGCTCACCTTGTTGTACTCTTCCCTGCACAAGGATGCTAAGAGAACAGTAGTAGCTTGTGCATTTCTATGGATCTGTTCATTTATAAGCAAAGGGCTATCCGAGCTATCAAATTTCATTCCATTCTCTACAATCTCCCATATGCTTGGATGGAGAGAGAATAAGTGACTACGCATTTTGTGACTCCAAAATCCGTAGTCCTCCCCATCGAAGTGTGGAGGTTTGCCAAGAGGAATGGAAAGCAAATGCGAATTCGAACTATGTTGAATACGAGAATAATCAAATGAAAAGTTCGAATTGACCGTCTTTTTGTAGTCGTTGTCGTCGTCCTTTTGGGAAGAAGTAGATTCATCACTATCGTCGTAGTAGATGATCTCCTTGATGCGCCTCGTCTTCTTCTTCCCTTCCTTCCGTCTATGGCCCGAGCCGGAGTCGGTAGGCTTGTCGTCCTTCGGCTCGTTGATGAAGGATTCCTTCTCTTTGTCGTTGATCACAATTCCCTTCCCCTTAGGATCCATCTCTTCGGGCGGTTAGTCCCTTTTGTGAAGAGAACGGCTCCGATACCAATTGAGAGCACCTAGAGGGGGGGTGAATAGGTGATCCTGTGAAAACTTGAACTTATAGCCACAAAAACTTGTTAAGTGTTAGCGCAGATAATGCCAAGTGGCCAGATATGAATCTCCACAAAACACAATAACCACAGAAGATCAATCACACAGATGGCACAGTGGTTTATCCCGTGGTTCGGCCAAGACCAACGCTTGCCTACTCCACGTTGTGGCGTCCCAACGGACGAGGGTTGCAATCAACCCCTCTCAAGCGGTCCAAAGACCAACTTGAATACCATGGTGTTTTGCTTTGCCTTTCAATATCCCGTTTGCAAGGAATCTCCACAAATTGGAGTCTCTTGCCCTTACAAGTATATGATCACAAAGAAGCACAGAGTAAGGGAGGGAAGCAACACACACAAATCCACAGCGAAATAAGCACACACACGGCCAAGAATCGAGCTCGAATGACTATCTCAAAGTTCTCACTAGAACGGAGCTCGAATCACTTAGAATCACAAACGAATGCGCAAAGAATGAGTGTGGATGATCAAGAATGCTCTAAGGTTGCTTGGGTGTCTTCTCCATGCGCCTAGGGGCTCCTTTTATAGCCCCAAGGCAGCTAGGAGCCGTTGAGAGCAAATCTGGAAGGCCATCCTTGCCTTCTGCCGTCGGGTGCACCGGACAGTCCGGTGTACACCGGACATTGTCCGGTGCCCGATTTCTTTCCAAAAATGGCGCTGCCGACCGTTGCAGACCGTTGCAGATCTGGGAGCCGTTGGCGCACCGGACATGTCCGGTGCACACCGGACAGTCCGGTGCCGTCTTCTAGCCGTTGGCTCAGCCACGTGTCCCGCGCAGATTGCGCGGCCGACCGTTGGCCCGGCCGACCGTTGGCTCACCGGACAGTCCGGTGCACACCGGACAGTCCGGTGAATTTTAGCCGTACGCCGTCGACGAATTCCCGAGAGCAGCCAGTTCGCGCCGAGTCAGCCTGGCGCACCGGACACTGTCCGGTGCACACCGGACAGTCCGGTGTGTCAGACCGAGCTGAGTCTTGGCTGTACACAGCCAAGTCTTTTTCTCCTCTTTTCTTTTCTTCTTCTTTCTGTTTCTAACACTTAGACAAGTATATTAGTACACAAAACCAATGTACTAAGGCATAGAAACATACCTTTACTTCATGATTTGCACTTTGTTCATCCATGGACATAAATTCACATTTAAGCACTTGTGTTGGCACTCAATCACCAAAATACTTAGAAATGGCCCAAGGGCACATTTCCCTTTCACTTTGGAGCTCTACATCTCAGGATTCTTGAGGATTTTGCTAATGGTCAGTATATCAAATTTGTAGAGCTATGTAAGGAGAACAAATTTGATTAAGTGACCAAGCACTAGTGTTGAACAGAAATGAGAGATAAATAAGTTTGAAGTCTGGCTGTCAGACTAAGACTCTGTGATGTTCAGAGAAATCAGTTGTATAGGACCAACTTTAGGACCATGTGGAGCTCGATTCAATGGGTGTTCAACTAAAACCTCTATAACAAAGTTAAAGCTGGTTTGTAGGGGAGTAACTTTGGTACAGTTGACTTACTATGTTGCTATACAAAAATCAAATAACTAGTGGTGTGAAGTTGTTCTGTCAGAAACAAGCCATGCGAACTGGGCAATACTGAAAACCAGATTTATAACACCATGTTCTCAGTGAGATGCAGTCGATTTGGGAGCACCAAATCTGAGAATCTAAGCAGAATTGATCCATGAATCCTATAGTAAACTTGAACACTGTTGTTTGGTGAACAAATTTTATTAATGAAGATCACCCTGTTCTTAACAAGAATTAGGAGATAGAGAGGGTGAAAGGAGGCCGGTTCAGTAAAACAATGAAGATCAGAGAACCGAAAATACCTGTAGAAGGAAAAGATCTCTGGTTACTGTGGTTTCGGATGTGTGCAGGTGAAGTGGAGATAGGAACGACCGCGGCAAGATAACTACGGGATGATTCACAGTCCCGCGAGCCTAGCCGGAACCTGGCCGAAGATTTTTCACCGGTGCTCGCCGTGGCGCGGTATTTTGTCACCATGTCACTCGCGCCACCACCTTACCTCACTGTGCCTCTTCCTTACGTGGTAGCCATGCGTTAACGACGTGTTTCGTGGCCGCTGATCGTTAGCCGGACCGCCGTGCCTATAAATAGCGCCATAAACCACGACGAGGCACTCACCATTTCACTAGTGACCTCGATTGAAGCCAAAATTCGCACTGCCTCCTCCACCGCTCCCCAAATTAGTTGTGCACGGTGAATCAGTAGCCCTTTGCGACCGTATAGCCTCAATGTGACCCCCTAATTCCACCAGAGCTCGTCGCAGCGCCGTGTTCCCCTTCTCAGACACAGGCGAGCACCAATTCTCCATGCTCCGTGGCCAGCCATTCCCAGGTCTGCTCCCACTCTCCTTGGTCATGTTTTAGCACCCACACATGCTCGTGATACTCATCGGCTCAACCCTTTGTGCTTGACCACACTCAATCAACCGAAACACTTTGATTTGTATTCGGTATTCACCGTCGTCGTGGTCAGGTCAATCCAGGGCCGTTTTAACTCAATTAAGGCTTGTTCTAGGTTCGCCTCGGGTCAGTAATGCTTGCCCATTTGTTAATTTGGGCAGCCAATGCCGATCATGGCCAGTCCGAGCAACAAGGTGGTCGGCGACAAGCGCGTCGTGGCCAGGGTTTATTCTGGAGAAGAAATAGAAAACAGAGGACTTTAGTGTAAATGTCAGTGAGATGCATAAATAGTGTCGAGGACTTTTATTCTGATTTTTGAACCGGTAGGGGCCTTTCTGCAAAACCAACTGCGCGGTCGCGGGCGCGCCCAGATTCTGCACAGGCCTAGGCTAGGTGGGCCGGTGTCAGCCCAGTACTGTTGATAGCTTTTCCTTTTTCTTTTTCTGAGAAAATTTAGAAATCCATAAAGAATTCGAGAAAAATAATAAAAATATGAAACCAATTTTGTTGGACTTCTAAATTTCTATAGTATTTAATAAAAATAGTTTTAGGATTTTTAGTCCAAACAAGAAATTATGTAGTATTTAAAAGGGCTTAAATTGTCGGTGTTTTGGGTCCGACCGCACACCCGGGGTTGCCCCTCAAGGTGTTTTTAGGAGTAGGGCGGTATCAACGTGTAATACTCAGAATTTTATACCAAGAATAATAGAGAGATATCCTCAACTTTATGTGCCTTATTTGCATCAAGAAACGAGCATACACAAAATTCACAGATTAAGTCACACAAATGATAAAAAGATGCATCATGTTGGAGTTTATATGATTGTGCATTAAATAAAATAATAATGTTAATGATAATAAGATAATAATTACTAAAAAAATGGAGTTTAAACCCTAAATTAAAACTAGGGTTTTGGAAATAAGGAGAAGAGAAATGATATAAAAATAAAAATAATATAATTATAACTTTAAAATTGGTATTTTAACTTCACGGAAGTAATAGATATTAATGTGGCACAAGTTTGAATTCAAAATTCGAAGTTCAAATTTAACTTAGAAATAGAGGAAAGAAATTAGAAGCATAAAAAGAAAAGAATGAAAGGGTTCATGGGCCGTTTCCGCGTCAATCCGGCCCACCCCCGAAATCCACCGCGCGGCCAGTGCTCGTGTGTGCGCCGACTACCTGGGCCCGCTCGTCAGCCACCGTCTCCCTCGCGCTCCCTTCTTCCACCTCCCTCAACAGATTTCGCGCGCGCCTGGGCTTTCTGTCTCCCTGACATGTGGGACCCGCTCGTCAGAACGCATTCTTCTTCGCAACGGTCCGCGCGAAGCGCTCGGCGCCGCGGGCATGGCGGGATTCCGTTGCTCCACCTCGAGCACTTCTTCGCGGCAATAAAGGGCGTGCAGCTGCGGCACCTCCCCTCGCTAGTGTTCGAACGCCGCCACCAACCGAGAGTTTCGCGAACAGGGTTTTTGAGCAGGTCGTTCGTGATTGCCGTCACCGTCGCGGGTGATTCTCGGCCACGACCCCGGTGTCGAACCGGATCAGTGTCGGGGGTCTACACCAAGTGGGCACGTAACCCTCCGTGGTGCCTGCGTGCCGAATCGTCGACCGCGCGTCCCGTAGGAGTTTGCCGGAGAGGGCGGAACGCCGTCAAGCCGCCTCGTGTCGTGGTCAGCTCGCCCGTGCGCCTGATTCTCGGTAAACTCACCTCCCTCGGGTTCGCAAAGATCCTCTCTGTGTTTAGCATCTGTTGGATTGGGGATTCGTGCATTATGGCCTTGGATTGCGGGATCCGGCCATGGCGCTGCCACTGGTGTTCTTGCGGCGTCTCCGCCGTAGCTGCGCGGCGAGGGAAGGTAGGGGCAGCGTGTGCCGACGATCGTGCAATCTGCGGCTAGGATTAGGTCTGGGTGCGGGGGCATTGAGGGCCGTCGGATCGTGATCGGGCGGGTGTCGGGCGCCTCGGCCAGTTTGTGATCTGGTCCGTTGATTAGGCATCCGAGGGCTAAAAATCATGCGCTGGTGTAGAATAACGTAGATCTAATCTTAACCGTAGATGTAGGATCCTGCGACCGAGGATCTCCCGTACCCCTTCGCGGGTACTTTTTGTTAAAGAGCCCCTGTCTTTTTGTCAAATAAACCCGCCATCCTCGGCAACAGTAATCTGAGTCTGGGAAAGTTTTACAGGTTAGACCCCGAGCTTTTTATTATTTGGCGCGCTGTCCAGAGCTCAGAGAAATCAAATAAACAAGTTTAGAAATTGATTTTGAATACAAAAATAATCCTAGGAACTTATATAATTCATATAAAATCCATTTTAACTCCAAATTAATCCATTCCACTTTCTAAAATTTTATAATTTTATTCTCTACCACTTAGTGTCTCTGTTTTGACATGAAAACAGTTAGAAAATTAATTTATCATTTAATCCCATTTCAAGCACATTAAACCTTAGGAAATTCATAACTTGAAATCTATAACTCCAAATCTAGTGATTCCAGTTCCTATGATCTCATTTTAATGCGTAGATTTTTACTGTATATTTTATTTGCATGTTTGATGTGATGTTAATTTATGCTATACTATGTATGTATTGTGTTGATGCGAGTAGACGAGCAAGCCACTGTGGATTCTGAGGTTCAACAAGTAGAGATAGCTGAGCAGGAGCTCATTGAAGGCAAGTTGTGCCCTTGATCACTTACTTTTCCCAGCCATGTTCTTATTAATTTTAATGATCTGCATAGGTTAATTTTGATGGGAGCCTTTATGTTACCCCAGTTTTGATTACCTCTATACCTTGTTCACCCCTGAAATATTTTTGGGTAGTACTTGCTATTGCTTTATGTGGATTGGGTATGGAGTTACACTACACATGATTATTCTGTTATTATCTTGTTATTATTACTGTTCATGTTAAGATCATTAAATTAATGGGAACATGGAGCGACCACCCGAGAAAACAGTGCTACCACAAGGGTTTAATGGGACGCCCTTGGCTGATTAACTAGGAAAGCTAGTGGAGGTCTTCCTTACCCGAAAGGGGCAAGGGCGGTAGGGGAGTGGTTAGTGTAGGGAGGTCCTTGTTTGATTTTGCTGCGATGGCGGTCAGGCAAGAACCCTGCACTGGAGCTTCCTATAAACTGTAGCGGGATTTCTGAAGCTAGTGGAACTTTGTAAAGGCCTCGTAGTGTTACCCTGCCTCGCCTCCTCGGTAGAGGTGTATGGGATTGGCCGTCTCTTGGCAGATGGGTAACATGACTTGTGGGTAAAGATGCGCAACCTCTGCAGAGTGTAAAACTAGTATACTAGCCGTGCTCACGGTCATGAGCGGCTCGGACCCTCACATGATTAATTATGGAACTTAAATTTAATTTGACATTTGCATCGCATTTGGGATTATTTTACTATTACTTTTCTTTATTATTATTAAGGTTTGGTATTTACTTACACCTAGTAATTGCTAATAAAATTTTGACCAACTTATAAAAGCAATGCTCAGCTTCAGCCTTTATTTCATTGATCAGCCTTACACTACATGAACTCCCACCTTTGGTGAGTTCATGCCACATTATTCCCCACGACTTGTTGAGCTATGAACGTATGTGAGCTCACTCTTGCTGTCTCACACCCCCCCCCACAGGAGAAGAACAGGTGGTCGAAGAGGAGCCGCCTAACACTGAGGCATTCGACTTGATCTAGGTGGCGTTTCTCAGTCGACATTGGCGCCGACGATCCTTAGTTCGTTTTACATTTATTCTTTTACTTTGTAATAAGTCTTCCGCTATGTAATAAATACTCTGATGTTTTATGACATTTATCTCTATACACTCTGTTATTATATATGTTGTCTTCTTTGGCGCATGTATGAGATGCACCCGGCTTTGTTCCTTAAAACCGGGTGTTACACAACGACTGTAGCAGAATGGTTCGTGCCAGTTGCACGAGGGACAATGGACGGTGTTTACAGGTTCGAGCCGCTCAGAGATGCGTAACACCCTACGTCCTGGTGAGTATGCTTGGTGAATGAGGTTACAAGAGAGCTCTCTGAATCGAGAATGCAGAGAGTTGAAGTGGGTGGCTTAGTAATAGGGTCGATTGATCTGAAGGGGTGCCCCTAGGCCTTATATACTCGACCGTGGGGCAATACACGTGGATATGATAACAATGCGTAGCTAAAGGATCGGTACTCGCTTGAGTTTATCTCCCCATAGTTCCGCCGACCTATCCTCGCGTGGCTCCGTTGCATGGGGGCTCCAGCACGGGAAAGTCGGATCTCTGTTGTGGTCGCTCGCTCGACGTTGTGGACCGTCCAGGTTTGCACCGATCCGGCCTCGTGTCAACCTGCTCTGCTGATTATTCTTCCCTAGGCCCACGAAAGGATGGCCTCACGATTTATTGGGCCCTTGGGCCTTTCGTGAGGTCTTTTACTCTTTTAGTGGACCCGGGGGATGTCTGTCCCCCACAAGTCCCCGATCTTTGGGTTAATTTAGAAGTAATCAGCCCAAAGATCCTAGGTCCAGCTTGCAGGCGATTTGAAGAGAACGACTTCTTACTGTTTCCTCCTGCTTTTGATCTCTCGCAAACCGAAGCTTTGTTTCGTGCTCGTGCCTTAGAGGTCGGCATTTCGCTTTGCAGGACCCTGAACTTCATTGGGTGCACCGGAGGTGCTCCCAATGGGTGTAGCCCCCGAGCTTCGAGTAGATTTTTAGAAAATAATCTACTCGAAGGTCTTCACCAGAAATTATTTCCATTTTTACTCCGGCGTTTTGGTTGAGTGCCAGCCTTGTCTTTAATCTTGTCCCATGCCTTAGAAGTTGGCACTATCTTGGCTCGGAATGATGATCCATGGGGTGCACCGAAGGTGCACCCAATGGGTGT